>VZRH01003055.1:322264-344238 GCA_013397555.1 Urocynchramus pylzowi | reverse complement strand
GCATCCCCGGCCGCCGTGCCCGTGCCCAGCCCCACGCGTGGCCCGCCCGCCCCGCGGCTCCCCTCGGCGGTGTGGCTCTGGTGCCGGTGCTTCGGGCGCTTCCCTCTCCCAGACGTTCTTCCCCCGCTCGTGATCGGCGATGAAAGACCCTCGAGCAAACTGCTGAGGTTCACAAGTACAAACTTCTCCCTGCGCGTTTCCCCTGGCCGCGTAGTTGCCGGAGATGCCACGAAAGGTTTTCCCCGCGCCCGGGCGGGGTTCCCTCCTCTGCGGGAGCAGCTTCGGGAGTAGCGGCTTCCCCTCGCTCCCGGCCTTGGTTCGGAGGCTGCCGCGGGCGGTGTGCTGCTCGGAGGCTGCCGCGGGCGGTGTGCTGCTCGCTGGCTGCGCCGCCCGGCTGCTGTCACCTCGGGAGCCGCGCTGTGCCGGGGAGCAGGGCAGGCTGCCCTCGCTGCCCCGTGGGGTTCCAAACTGCGTTCCAAACGGGCTTCCAAACTGCGGAGGCGCTG
The DNA here is from genome assembly GCA_013397555.1 of Urocynchramus pylzowi. Taxonomy (NCBI): domain Eukaryota; kingdom Metazoa; phylum Chordata; class Aves; order Passeriformes; family Fringillidae; genus Urocynchramus; species Urocynchramus pylzowi. Next base: position 343,732 of record VZRH01003055.1, on the reverse strand, counting down.
GCAGGTTTTAAGCTTTCGAGCTTTTTGTTTTGAATGTTTTTTTATATGTGAATTAATTCAGCAGAACTTTAAAGGTGTTTTAAATCGTGGTGTGGTGTGTTTCCTGTCCCAGCACCTTACAGGCAGGGTATTTTTTAAAAAAGAACTAATTAGCTGAGAAAGGGCAGCTTTCGGTGGGTGGAGGAGTTGTTTTCCCCTTTGCATTCCAATTATATTATGGTCAGTGTGACCTCATATATCTAATTAACTTGGTATGTCTTTGTGTCTCTGATTCATGATTTCACAGAGATGTTCTGAATGAAAGACTATTCCTGTTTCTTGAGCTCTTACTCCTTAACTTATTAAAGCAGTTGGTTTCTCCCCAGCATTGTTACCCCACTGAATGCAGGAGATGTTTTCTGGGGCTGAGAGTGGGCCACGGACGGAATTTAAATGCCGGTATTAAAGCAGGATTATTTCCACTAGCAACTGTACCTCCTGAAGTCATTTTTCTTTAAGGCATATCTCTGTGATTATCATGGAAATCAAGAAAAACACTGAAGGAGGGAGCCCAAAAAGTGTGGAACTGCCAGAGAGTGTAAACAACCATTCCACTTCAAAGCGCTTTTCAGTGGCATCTTTATGTTTCACAATTTGACATTATCTAACTTTTTGATTATTTGTTGACTTTGCAAGTCCTTTTTGCAAGGTCTGCAACACAATAGCAAAAAAAAAAAGGAGGAATTTAGTATTCAAAGTGTGCATTTTCTTCGGAATTTTGTTTGTGGGGCTTGGTGGTTGTTTTTTCCCTCGTCATCCTGTACCATTGGCCCCAGCAAGGGTTTGTATAACTGAGAAGCACAATTTTGTAGGTCCTGTTCAGCCATTTGCTGAAAGATTCTGTGTTACATTAGTTACTACTAAAATTTATTCAGCTGAGGGTATCCATAAAAAAAGAGGTTTTGTGGGGAGGGTGTGACATGAGTGGTTCAAGTGGAGGTGATGCTTGCCTTGTTGGAAAGCCATCAGGTGTTGGGATCTGCTGGGCTTAAAAAGCCTGATCCAAGCTAAACTGAAAGCACTGTGGAGGGTTTGAATTTGGATTGTAAGAAACAGGCCATGACTAACATTTTAGTTCCTCCTTATGAGCAGAGGAACATTGTTTTTTTTATTTGATGCAAAAGATCCCACTTTATCTAACTAATTCAGTCAGGATAATAACAAATCTGATTAGGACTGTAAGATCTTGTGAGGTGATCACAGTGTACATGCTTGTATGAGACTGCAGAATTGATTAACAGAATTTTAGTGAAGTTCTGTCAGTGTGAATGTAAAACATTTAAATTCAGCTTTATCAAGTTGATTTGTCAGAGGATGCAAGATTTGGGCTTAGCTCAGAAACAAAGGTGTAACTTAGGATTTGTGTTTGCTTCATGAGAATCAGCATTGTGCAGGGAAGATGAATTGTATTTTGACTGGGATTTGTAATATTGTTTTCTGTTGTCCCATCATATCAGAAGACATCAGGTTTTAAGTTTTAAGAAGTAGAGAATTCTTTTAACAAAAGAAGCTGTACATAAAGCTTAATGTATGCACATGTCATTGGCTGGTGCTTCACAAATGTTAGCAATAACATTCATATGTCCTGCTTTGGTCATTAGAAAATTTTGGCAAATCTTGGTAAGGTTCTGGTTAGCTTTGAAAACTTGATTTTTCACGGTGGTTTTACTGCTCATTCCTGTTGGAAGTAGCAAGTTCTATGCCTTTGGTAAGACTTCTTTATATGAAGAATTTTAAATACGTGCCAAACCCATGTGTGCAAAGTATCAAAAAGAAGGAGGATTGTTTTACATTGGAAGGGCAGATGTGACCATGCTCTCTCTTAAACCAGAATGGCAAGGCAGGGAAAGTGAACCTTCACCAGCACATTTAGTTCCCTGAAAGTAACTTTTTCAATGCAAAACATCCCTTGCATGGCAACCTGTCAAGATACTTTTTCTTTCTGTGCAGCCTGTGTGCACAGACATGCAAGTTTGGCTTAAATTTAATAACATGCTGAAACCCCAAGTATTTCATACTTGTTTCATAAAGCACCCACTTCATAAAAGGAGAGAGAAACATCCATTCTGGTTTTGAGTGGCTTTTTTCTCTTTCTCTGAGTGGTAGGAGAAGGTTCAAACTTCAACCATTTTTGGATTGACAGCAGCTCCTGTTGGTTTTGTGCAACTGCTGCAAAGTGAGAAAGGTTGATTGAAAAAATCTGTATTTCAAAGTGTGCAAGAAAATGTGTTTCACATCATGGAGCTGTTGTTGGGACTTAACTCAGGGGTGGCTGTCAGGGAAGGAGCCTGTTCACTGAATCACCAGTTTTGATACAACGCCTAAATCTACCCTTGTTTGTGCTGCAAAAGTAAATGAGATCATAATGGGAGGAATGTTTCAAAAATCAACAGCTATATTGCATTTTGGAAGCCTCTGCATGCATTATCTTTCAGGAATAAATTTGAAGGCTTGAATAGATTAGCAGGCTCTGTAATGAGGTGGGAATGCATTATTTTGAATGGATTTGGATTGATTTAGACAGGTTTTGGGTTAATTATGCTTGAGACACTTTGGCTGTGACTAATAAGAAAATTACATGTAATCTAAACTTTAAGGCCTAGGAATGCACACTGTTGTGCTTGAGCACCCAGGCTGCTCCTGCTGTGTCAGTGCCTTTCTGAAGAAATTGTATTCAGTAAATAAAATATGAGTGAGCAACTGGATGGGAGTTACTCTGTATTGTTGGAAGGTCTGTGCTGTAAACATTTTATTGTGCTCCATCTTATCGAGTTCAGTCTTCAGCCACTCCGTGGGGATGTGTTCTGCAGGTATTTGGTGATGCTTTCTGGAGTGCTTAATCTTAGTTTGTGTATTTGTTCTTGTCAAACATATGAAACTTCAGGGCCCAGGTCTCTGCATTGCTTCCAGTGTGCTTAAACATTTAATTTGGGTTATAAAATCCAGCTACAGAGTGTTCATAACAGACGAGTTGAACTATAAAGGGATGAATGTAAATGTTAGGAAGAATTGGCTAATGATAATAATTGCATTGCTCTGTGGATCTTTGTGCTTCTTAATGTCTTGGGAGTCTCTTGAGGTGGGAAATTCTTAGAGCTGTAGCAGCTGTTCCCATTTTACAGGTAGGGCAACTTGGCTGTGTCCTGCATATCTTTAAGGGATGTCCTTCCATCCAGCTGTTGCTCCTCCTGTCCTTTCCATTCTCCTTGCCCTGTATGGGGTGCATGCATGAACAGGGAATGGGAGCTGGATGTTCTTTGCCATGATCTGCTTGTTTGCCCTCCAGGCAATTTGACTTTGCTTCTTCTACACCTGCCCCTTCTCAGGCTTCTGTATTTTTTAAAGCCCAAGTTAAATTTGCAGTCAAATGCATCCTGCTGTGGCACTGTTGTACCTCCCGTTGCAGCTCACCTTTGTTTTCACTGTCCTCCAAGTTTCTTTATGTACTTATAAAGAAGATGCAAAATGTGGATCCCAAAGTTCTTCTATACCTCATTGCTACTTCTCTCACTGATTATTGCCCTCAGTGTCCCAGGCTATCACTGATGTAGTTCAAATAGCTCCTTTTTCTGGCATGTTTATTCCAATTCAGGCCACTCCAGGCTCCTGAGCCCCTGCAATGTTGGTAATTCCTCACCTCCAAGGCTCAGCTTTTTCCTCCAGGATGTCTGTGTTGGATGTCTGTTGCTATCCCTACTCCCATGAGCTTTCCAGGCATTCTGCTTTCACCAAGGATTGCTTCTGCTGAGTCTGTCCTTTGGAAGTGTTGTCTGCACATGCTGGATTTTTCACTGCAGAACAGATGCATAATGCAGAGCTCACTGTGGCTGAAACTGCCCGGGAAAGCCGAGTGCTTTGGTGTGGGGTTTTGAAATGTTGCAGTAAAAGTGCAGGGTTTAGTCCCTCTCCCAGTGAATTCCACTGGCAGAAACTACATCAAAGCAGCTCCCAGCCTGTGCATGGCTTGATTTAGAGACTCAATTAAGGGGAAGCATTACACAGATGGAGAGAAGGGGGAAAAGGTGATCTGTGTGAGCAGCTAATTATTCACTTCAATAATTCAGCAATTTTTACACTAATAGGTTGTAAAGTAAATACCACTTCACATAGATGTAATATTCCATTATTTATACACTGATGAAATTGGGGGCTAATTAAGACTATAGCAGAAGATTTTAAACCCTTAATGAAACGTGTTGCTTTGTACAGCCAGTGAAGTGCCTGGTGTTCCTTTACACAGAGGTGAGTTACTCTGAAGGGTAGAATGCTGCTGTTACACAGAGCAGCCCTGGAAAAAATAATAACACCCTGAAACTGCCATTTTTCTCCTTATTTAGAACTTCTGTTTGTAGCATTAACTCCAGTGATTAATTGTGTGTGTGTAATTGTGTGTTCTGAGCAGGGCTGGGATTGATGTGCTCTGCTCAGAGATATGTCCAGAGCAGGCAGTGATCTATGATTTGCCTTTTGAACTCTCCAGGAGTGATTACTGAGCCTGGGATTTAGTTGCTTGGTCAGCTCCATCCTGTGTGATGGAGGCTAAGTGCCATCTGTGTTGGAATGTGGATACACCATGGTGCAAGCATTCTTGGAGGATGCAATTTTTGCCTCCACACTAAGCACAGAACCAAAAGACTGCTTTCAAAAGGTCTTCAACTCCCCAGGAGAACCTGATTTTTCTGGCTGGCAGGAAGCTTCATTGTGCCTCTTACTGTGTTCCCTATATCTGGATGAAATGTATTTGAAGCCCACACAGGTGGGTGCTAAATGAAAATCCCACAGTTTGGCCCTTGGAATATAGTCTGATTCATCTGGGATATGTGTCTATATTTGTTTTCAAAAATCTCTATTTTAGCAAAATCTCATGGATTCCATGAGGTGAAATGGAGAGCAGTCCTCTGAAACTCTGCCAGTGCCTTCAGGCCAGAATTAAGGCATGCTTCTTTAATAGAAAATTAATTAACTGTTAGAACAATTTACATATGGATGCAGTGGTTTTTTTTTGGTTTTTTTTTTTTTTTTTTTTAAGTATGGATTTCTTCTTCCAGTCTAGCCATTATGGGCTTGGAAATGAAGTTGCTGGATGTAGTTGTGTGATCTGCATTGTGTTAGAAAGTTGGCTGGGTAGTTGTAACTCTGTTCTGGCTTCGTGACCTCTGGGCTGGGGAGAGAGCTGTCATTTGCACAGAGCAAGGTGGTGTCTGGTTTGAGGTGCTGTGAAATTTGTTTCATCTGTAGTGCAGTGATTTTTGCAAACCCAGAAATGTAGGAATAACAGAAAATAGCCTTTTCCTTTATGTTATAGTTGTAACAGTATTGATCTGTACTGTGGACAGAAATTACCATGCTATTTGCTTCTTCTGTAAATATCTAACCAGAAAAAACCTTGCAAAATGATGAAGAAAAAAACCAACCCTGATGTCTGTTAATGAGGGATTCTCTTCATGTCTACCTCAATAATTTTGATGTGCCTATCCCTGAATTTTCAGGAAGCCTGGAGAGCAGAAGCATCCAAAGGAGCCCTCATCCTTGCAGTGCATGCATCTGGCAGTGGTGGCATGTGGGGACCGGCTGGAGGAGACGCTGATCATGCTGAAATCAGCAGTTCTCTTCAGCAACAAGAGGCTCTGCTTCCACATCTTTGCTGAGGATTCCCTCAAGCCTGAATTTGAGATGAAGGTGAGTTTCTTTGTCATTTGGTAAATAAATAAATAACTAGTTATAAGCTTTAAATCTTTAAGAAAAATTACATTAACATCAACAAGTAGCAGCTGAGCTCATTGTTTACTGTACACATTTATAAATTCCTCAAGCATGCATTTTTTTACAAAAGCTCCATAACGTGTAGTGTCTGATTTCCTCCCACCATGTCTTTCAGTTAAAGGAGTGGCCTTCCTCATATACAAAGAAGTTTGAGTCCAACATTTACCCAATAACCTTCTCAGTAGGAAATGCTCAGGAATGGAAAAAGTTATTCAAACCATGTGCTGCCCAGCGCCTGTTTCTTCCGGTAAGGCACCTGGATCTCTGAGGAGGTTGCTTCAGGAAAAGGTTAATTCCACAGAAAGGAAGCTTTGCTGGTGTAATATTAAAGCCATTTTCAGGCTGAAACATCTGCTTAAAGATAATTTTAGTCTGTTCTTTAAGACACTGTAAAAAAAAAACAACACAGAAATCCAGCCTGGCTTTTTCCTGGCTAACAAAGGATGTGTGTTTCTGATTTGTCCCTGGTTCCGTGAACCTCTCGGGCTCTCCAGACTCTCCAGACTCCAGAGAGAATTTGAGAGCTCTCTCAGGGCAGATCTTTTGGGGTAGATGCTGCGTGCCTTTTGTAAATAACATTCTTTACAACATGCCCTCTTTACCCACCATCTTCCTTTCCGTATGTTAGCCCGTAAACTGATGCTCTCGGCACTCCCTTTTCCTTGAGTTTTACTTCTTTTTTCCAAGACTGTCAGAATTGCCCTTAAGGTAATAATTCCAGTGTGTTTGAAGTTGGATTTCATGCAAGAGCTTGGTCTATCCTGGACTCTTCAAGTTCACTGAAAAGTTGTATTATACTCAGTGTCATAAACTTGGAGGGAAGGGAAGTGTTGATACCAATTTTGCATATCAGAAGTTGAAAGAACGTTTGCATAAAGCAATTTCTGTGGAACTGAGAACATTTATCAAAAATATCTCGTGGGTTGCTGTTGATTGGGGTGACTCCAGTGAAGTGACAAGCTGTTCACATGATCCAGATTTCTTCATTGCTGTCTTAGGAGAAGTGGAGGGGGGACAAAGAAATCTTTCCCCTCTCAGATGGAAGCAATCAGAGACAGCTGCATGTCCAGATACGTAGCCTGTGAATACATATGTGAGAAAATATGTGCTGTCAGCAGTTCTGCTGATCTGCCATTTAGGGGTGGACTATCAACAGCACAAAGGCCAGATGGGCTGGAAGGAACTCCAAGTGCAGCAGGGATCCTCTCTCCCCTGAGCAAATATTTGTATCACCTGGAGGATAATCCCTAAGTGTGACTTGTTCCATACAGTGTCAGGATGTCCTGGCTAAACAGGAATCTCTGTTCTTCTAGGATACTTTCTGTCATTTTGGGAGACTAATCATAGGAATGACTTAACTTTCATTTCTCTTCACTGTTCTGATGACAGAAAGGAGTTATGCATTCATGCTGATTCCTTCAGGCTGGGCAGTGCTTTTACTGATTCCTTTTTGTCACCCACACGTTGCTGAAGTTCTCCAGTAACTTCTTTTCAGGAATATTAGACTGTTGCTTGTTGTGTTAGCAGAATGAGGGGGCAGCTGTAGGTGTTTGTTTCTCTAGGGGCAGTTGCAAAATGTTGTGTGTGGTCAGGCTGAGGTTTATGGCTTTTTTAAGAGGGGCTGTCCAAGAGGAGTTGCAGCTGACACCGAGTTGCTGTGGGTATAATAAACAAGCTGTCATCATGGCTGAGGTAGCAAATGTCCTGGAGGACCCTCAAGGTTTGGTGCTGGAATTCACAGGCTGGCACAACCTTAGGCTGTTTCTGGGTAATTCCAGCCGTTATTTTGGTTTTTTGGTGTTTGATAACTGGGTTCTGATATCCCACTTGAACTGCCAGCACACAATGAGAGCAGAGAGTTCCAAGTGTTCACTAGCTCACTGTTTAGAAAACTAGTTTGACTTTTTAATAAATACCCACAGAATATGAGTTTATTTTTTTTTTCATCCTTCTCAGTACTGAGCACTTTTCCCTGCAGCAGCATGAAATGTGCCTGGATTTAGGGAGGACCCCAGGAGAACAGTAGTTATCAGCTGTTTAGCTCTCAGTTGTGCAAATTGTCTTGCTCCTGATAATGCTAAGCCCGAGTGGAATGTGAGTCTTTGATTCACAAGTGCCTTTCCTGCCAAAGAATCTCCTGCAGCACCAGCAGGCGTGTGAAAGTGGGCAGGAGGGTCTGAGGAATGTGTTCAGGGAAAATTGGGTAAGAACCTTTCAGTGTTTTTACCTTTCAGTGGTAAAAGCAGAGCTGAGGGATGTGACCCTGCAGTTTGCAGTACTGAACTGTTCTGCCCTGGGCAGCAGGTTGAAGTGCACATTCCCAACTTGTTGACTCTGCCCAGGATGCTAAAATTTTAAGGAAGACTATACAGCATCCTGCATTTTTTCAGAGGCATTCTGAGACATCTGATCACATTTGCCACTTCGATGCAGGGGATGTTGATGTGTAATCTCACAAGTCAATCTCTTGCTGCACTCTGCTGCAGCAAAGCCATCCAGGGCATTTGTAGAGGCACAGGGAGGAAGATGTAGATCTTTTTGTAAGCACAGAGTGAAACTTGAACATTAAACTAGGAGGGCAGTGCTCTCAGCAGTCACTGGGAACTGGTTTGTACTCCTGACATGGGTGTTAGGACAGCAGGTGAGGACCATCCTCTTGTCCCAGGGATGTTGGTCCCTCAGGGCTGGCTGCAGCTGTCTCTGTGCTGCTCTTTTGGAGTACCAGAACAATCAGCTAAAGGATCCTGAAATGCCTAAGGGATTTTTGGGTGATTTTTGGATGAACATTTAGAGCCCTTCTCAAAACACTTAATCTACTTAAGAGCTTTTAAGATAGATTAGCAATATCCCTGTGTTACAGCTTTCCTCTTGAGGGATGCTCAAGTATCCAGCCCAGTGGGAATAGATGCCAGGGTCTTATCTAGACAAAAGTCTCTACTGTAACTTGAGTTAATCTCTTACTACAATGAGGTTTAGTAACTCAACTTTGTGGCACTGTTACTCTAGCATTAAGCTTAGTGATTTGCCCCTAATTTTGAATAAAGCTGTGCTAAGCTGCCACATGATCCCTCACAAACCCTTAGGTAGCCCAGCTTCACAGTACAGCAGCATGTGTTTACTCAGGAGTGTGTTTTTCCTTGCCAACCTTGCTAACACAGGGAGAATCTATGGAGACAGAAGTTGTGAAATCAAATTACAGATAATTGAGTATTTAAGTGAAGTGCCAGGCTAAATATAGCCAGTTCTATGCAGAACTTTTTGACAGATTTACTAAGAATACTCTATATAGCTGCAAAAAAAAAAAAAAAAAATCACACTTTTAAGCTGTAAGTGCCTGCAGAGCAAGGGGAAGGCAAGCAGAGCAAGCCATGTTTCTGACCATCCCTTTCCAAAATCCCAGGCTGTCAGGTGTGTCTGCATGGGTTGTGTGAGCTCAGACCTCCAGACACAGCCTGGCAAAGCTCCTGCTCCAGGTCACTGTGTGTCACTTCTAACCTGCTCTGCAAGTTCCTGCCCTGTGAGGAGCTCCTACAGCTGCAGTTGGTGAAATGAAATCCCCCCCTACCCAAGGCACAGCCAGGAGAGTTGTGAGCAATTCAAACTGACATCTGCAGCTTTTAAAGGAGTCTTAACACTCAAGTTGTGAAAGTGGGAAGGGCTTAAAGGAGGTAGCACAGCTCTTTTTTTAGCCACTTGGGTGTCATTGCAGGGCAACACCTTGGACACAGGAGAGAAGGAAGAATCTTTTAACCAGCAGAAAGGAGAGCATGTGAATTCTGAGAGGAGGAATGCAAGGTGGGGTCAGGTGCTGGTAGGCAGTGCACAAAGAACTGAAATACCTGCTTGAATCTGTAGGAAAATTATAACAATCCATAGACTTCCACAGATATAGATTTATTTGTGTATTGAAAGCTGCTGAAAGAATGTTTTCCTGCTGGAAGAAGCAGAGGCCAGGCTGTCACTTATGCTTGGGAAGGGTGAGGAGGGTCTGTAGCTACCTGTTAAACTTCCCCCTGATCTGGGGTATGTTTTTCCTGCTGGAAAATGCCTCAATTTGCCTTTTTAACTAGGGCCCCCTTAGGCAAAAATCTTATGTGGTCTGCAGTGTGCTGTGGATCCGCAGGCAAAGTCTGCTCTGCTTAAATTCCTGTGTTACCTCCTATCTCAGACTAAATTTGGGGTTGGTTTTTCTTTTTTTTTAATGCATTTTGTTTTTATGTGACTTCATATAGCAGGTCCCTATGAATCAGGGCTCCTAGGTGCTGCAGAATAATTAATACACAATACCCAGGATATCCCTAAACTGAAAACCTTTCTTCCTTTCAGACTCTTTCTTCTATTGATTTATTCTTACTGTCTTTTTTATTGGTTTGGTTTTTTAATACTGGACTTGAGGATACTTAACATCTGCAAATATTTACTCTGAGCTCTTAGTGTATTACTGAACAATTTGTGTCACTCACTTACTGATACCTCCACGTGGTGGTTTGTGGGGTTTTTGTGGGAAAATGCTGCATTGCTATAATCTTCCATCCAGCAGAGAGATCTGGATCGTGTTGAATGTGTTTACTTAGAGTTTGTTGTAAGCCTAACTTTTGTTTAAAATGCAGAGACAGTTCCTTCTCCTGCCTGCCCTGTTCTGTAGGAAGAACATGTAGTTATCCTGTCAGAAATACAGGTCAGGGATTTGTTAAACTTGACTAAATGTCAGTCTGAATCCCAATGTGTTGAGTCAGGTGAAAAATCTCATTTAAGTCTTTACTCAGGGATTTGGCACCTTACTGGATTCCTGTTGAGCATGCTTAGAGGTGATATTTTTCACCCACTTTTTCACCCATCAATCCTAATGCTGTTCACTCTTATTTCACAGGTAATCCTCAGTCACAAGACATTAGAAGTTACGTAAAACCCAATTTCTTTGGTAGAATTTCTTTTAACCTGCATAAATAGGAGAGTTTGTCATTAATGTCATTGCAGTTGGATGAGAGAGTGATTGTTGTGTTCCACATGGTGAAAATCCAAAGCCTTTTGGGTTTGCTTTTCAAAGAAAGAGAGAAGTAAATAGGGGTTTTGGCTAGACCAAAGTAAGAAAATTTCAGTACTTCAGGAAATTTTGGACAGTTCTGGTAAATAATGAAGAAGAGCAATATAAATGCAGTTGGAACTGGTGGTCAGCTGTAGGTAATGATCTTTATTACTTTACAAAGACTTGAAGCACCAGGTCATTTGTCCCAGCATGGATATTAATGAAGGAGTGTGTAAGGATTTGGGCAGCCACAAGGGGGAACATGGTCAGCAGGAATTGCTGCAATATCCTGGCTCTAATCTGCAGTTTACACCCTTCTGACCTGGCCAACTTTACTGTGGTTATTCCTCATACAGAATCTGGTAACAGAGTTCAGAATATGACCTGCTGTGTTTGAATGTGACATTTCTGTTTAACAGCCAAATTTTGTTCTTCAGGAGAATGCACACATGTTGGTTGGTTGTCTTAATTAATGTGAAACAGTTGTATATATTAATTATATATGAAGGTAGGTCTAAATATCCTGATCTCCTGGGTTATCCTTTCTGCCAGTGGAGATCTTGAAAATATATTTTGTTTACATGTGATTTCTGAACAGGTACTAGGTAGTCCTTGCAGGTTTTTTTGGGAGCTCAGTGAATTGCTGCTTCATAAGAAGGTCAGTCCAACCTATTGTGCAGTTCAAAAAAAACCCACAGCAAACAGCAAGCCAATAATCTGATAACTGTTGTTCTCTTTGTGATTACATTTAGCTGATAAATCAATAACCTCTTCCAAATGATCAGTTTGAAGTAGAAGTTCCTTTTGCCAATAATCTTCGCGTTTGTCGCCTCTCTGATTCGTTTTTCATCCTGCTGCAAACCCCAAAGGTGATTTTGAAGGACGTGGATTCCCTGCTGTACGTGGACACTGACGTCCTGTTCCTGAGGCCCATCGATGACATCTGGCACCTGCTGAGGGAGTTCAACTCCAGCCAGCTGGCTGCCATGGCCCCCGAGCACGAGATCCCCAAGATTGGCTGGTACAGCCGCTTCGCGCGGCACCCCTACTACGGCAGCACCGGCGTCAACTCCGGGGTGATGCTGATGAATCTGACACGGATCCGCAGCGCTCACTTCAAGGTGAGAGCAGATGCAGCTGCTGCAGAAACTCAGCATTGGGGTGTTTTTCACATCTTGGGAAGCTCAGGGTAAAATTGCATGAAATTCGTTGTCACCGTCGCGACACGAAATAATAAAGCTCACGCACGGTGTTCCAGGATCCAACAGGAGCAGGAAAAGAGCACTTTATTTTTCAGAACTCAGCATTTATAGAATTCCAAAAGTGACAGTGGATTGGAAGATGGCATTGCCACCTCTCCAACCACACTGGTCAAACTAACAGTCCATCAAAATTCTCCTTCTACAGAGAAGAATGCAAAACAATCATTATTTACATGAAAGTGCGTGAGAAACTCCATTACAAGAATGTAAACATCAGAAGGCTTAGAAAATCTCAAAAGAACAGGGTGACAGTTCGTAATACAAAGAATCAGAGAAATGTGGAGTATGTATAATTGGATACTAACAGCTATTGTGAACCTGATCATTAAAATAAATGAAACTTACTCAAGGCTGGAGCAGTGAGAACCTGCAGCTGAAGCAGTCTAGTAGCAGTGTTAAAAATGGCTTCCCCAACGTCTTACATTTCCCTGAAAAGATACATGAAAGAACAAACTCAAGGATCTTCAGTGCAGTCACTGTATTATTTTAAAATGGGAAAGCTTGATGTGAATACCCCAAGAAATTGATGATTTTTGCATCTGTTGTGAATAGACTTTTGCATCCTGCTGCAGATAAGTGACTCTGTGAACTGTATTAAGTGAGAAGGGAACGTTTTCATGACAGATCTGTGTCATTGAGCACATATTCTGTAATCACTAAAACTTTGCTTACCCTGAGGGGTTCCTCAGGCACAGCCAGGGGTTTCCCACACTGTTACAGGAACAACTGGAGAAAAAACCCCCAAACATTGCTCTTACTACCGTAATTCCCAGGGAGGATGATCTTTAGTCTGTCATTTTCCTTGCTTTTATACCTTGGTTTTCACCTTGTCCCTGCGTTTCCCACTTTTTTTCCCCCTCCTGTTCCCTGGAATAGGAAGATTGTGAATAGCAGGAGCTGACATCAGAGCTGGGCCCAGGAGACCTTGTTTTCCTGTTTAGATAAACAGTGAGTTCTGCTGTTACAGCCCTGTCCAGGTCCAACATTTCCTGGCAGTTTTTCATTTTTCACCTGGGTGTCCAACACGGCTTAGCAGAACTTTAGAGATTTGTGTGTGCCCACTCTGGGTCAGATACCACAGCACTGATCATGATATTAACCCCTTGCTTCTGTTTTCCTGCCCTGCAGAACAGCTTGATACCAGGTGGTTTGACTTGGGAGGAAATGTTATATCCATTGTACCAAAAGTACAAAAACTACATCACGTGGGGAGACCAGGATTTGCTAAATATCATTTTTTACTTTAACCCAGGTAAGGAATGATTCTTGGAGTCTCCATTATCTGCGTTGGGAAAATATCTTGAGCTAGATTTTTTAAACTGCTATTTGTTATTTATAATATGCATAAATACTCTGTTATGGAGTTATTGTGTAACTCCATATGAAAATATTTATGTAACTAATATATATACTATAATATACTATACTATATAATAATATACTATACTATACATATATAACTATATATGTAACTAATATGAAAATATTTCTGACATTGCTGCAGGTAATGGGGCTTGGACTTGGTTCCACTGAATATATAAATCTGTTTTCTGGAGATTTAAATAATGAAGTGTAAAAGTAATGATGAAGTGAAGGGATGAAGTTCATATCGTGTGCATCCTTCAGGGTGTCACTGGACCAGGGTGTAGCTGCAAAAATGTTTTTGTTTCAGATATTTATCTGAATATAAAAGTGCCAAACTTTCTGTGAAGCTAAGCCCACTTTTTCTGAAATTCAGCTGACTTGTGATACTTATGCAAATAAGTAACAAAACTAATATAGACAGAAAGTGGACACAGCCATTGGAATATCTCATCTAAAGCAGCTTCCAGCCTCTGAGCTGAGTGACCCGGCCTCAGCAGGCACCAGATGATGTCATGGGTGTCCTGCTGGTGAGAAATGCAGGGAATTAAACTCTGGAGCGTAGCACACACTTCCCAGAGAAGCTGAGAACCTCATTTCATGCTTCTGTGTGGATGCTGAGTATCCATCACTACTGCTTCTCCTGGTTTCCTATGGGACCTTGTCACCTTAACTTATCTTAAGAATAAGCCAAGTTTGGAATAATCTTTATTTATTCTGCTCCCTTTTCTTTTTCTCTGAGGAGTCACAGGGTAGGTAATTGGATATACCCAAGTCCAGGCAAACTGCTGGAGTGAGGAGAAGCAAAGCAAAAAGCAAACATCTGTTTACTGCAGACAGATGTCAAACATCAATGTCCCTGGTACACCATAGATTACCCCCAGTCCTAGGGAGAAATAGAGTGGGAGTTAATTTCCAAAAATAAACTAATGTTATGGGAGTATGGTCTCCTGGAGAAAGAGAAATATGGAGCCACATTAGTTGTGAAGTCAGACACAAGCTGTTCACTGAAGTGTGCAGGAAAAAAAACAAAGGCTGCAAAAATACTTCAATATTGTGATGAGTGTTCTCTATCAAAGCTACATGTGGAGACTCTTCTGCACCACAGTCTGATAAAGATTTTTTTATGAATTGCATAATATCAGACTGCTCAAGAAAAGAAAATGAAAGAACTGTGTCCCATTAGCTCAGAAAACTGGATTTTCTGGGGTCTTAAGCTCTGGGTTGTTGAGACTGGTTTGGAGGGGAATTGGCCAAGACTGCTGCAGATGCCTTTGTATAGATGTGAGTTAAAATCACAGAGAGCTCTGTTCCCCAGGCCTGAGGAGCTGCTCCCTTTGCCCATCTCCAAAGACTGGTCTCCCTTTCTGGAGAACTCTGCTGGAGAGGCCTTAAGGGAAGAAAAGTTCAGAAAGTTTTTCTTCTGCTTTTCAAGAACCACATGAGACCAGCTGCAGGCTTCCAGGGAAGCTGGGAAAGGCCAAGGGAAGAATTCAATCTTCAGTGCTTCTGCCATGCCCTGCTGGCACCAGCCATCAGTCATTGTTCCCCAGGGCCAAGGCAGAAAGGTTGCAGGGACTGGAGTGATTTATGACAAGCAGATTGCAAGCACTGTGTGCACGGAGTTTAAAAAAAATCACCAGGAGAAAGGGAGTTATGAGCTTTTTTGAGAAATTAGGCTCATCTCTAAATAACCTCGACCTGTGAAATTAATGGATGATGACTCTTTGGAGGGCTGTGGATAAAATACACCACCCCTTATGCTCTGCTGTGTAACAAATTGTCATGGCCTCTGTGACAGCAGCAGCAGCAAACACTGGATGTACTTTGCAGAAACAAGCAGAAAACTTTGCAAGTTTTCCCTTGCTGGCTTCAGGAGGAGTGTGGATTTTTCATAACCCTCTCTGCTGTGTGTGCTTCCCCAGTCACTCCTGTCACTCCAGAGACTCCTTCCTGTGGCAGAGGGTGCTGGACAGTGCCACCTGCTGCGTGCTCTCCGGTTTGATTCTTCCACTTCAGCTTTCTGAACCCTTGGGTAGAGTTCAGTCCCAGATTTTGTGTTGTCCTGTCTGTTCAGGACCAGCAGCTGGGGAATACAGTCACCCACGAGGGAAGGAGGTGTCTCTGTTGGGGATGCTTGCAAAAGATGTGACTGAACGTTCCCCAGCCATCGGTCCCAGGCTGGTTTAATTTGTTGTAACTCTTGTCTGTCGTGTCTCTTCTCCTTCCCTGTGCCCTGCTGGTGCTTGCAGAGTGTCTGTACGTGTTCCCCTGCCAGTGGAACTACCGGCCTGACCACTGCATGTACGGCAGCAACTGCAGGGGGGCGGAGGAGGAGGGGGTCTCCATCCTGCACGGCAACAGAGGCGTCTACCACGACGACAAGCAGCCCACCTTCAAGGCCCTCTACGAGGTGATCCGGGATGTAAGTGCTGCCTCCACCCAGCCACGCCCTGTGCCCCAGGCTGGATTCACTCAGATTGCTCTGCCAGCCAGCAGGCTGGGTAGTTGTGTTTGTGTAAAAGCCACCAGACACAAATGAACCTGGTTGCTTTGGCTTCTCACACAATTGAGGTGGTTTGGACATTTCTCCTTTGTGTTATAGCAGTCAAAAAGGCTGATAAATTGCTTTTCTGTAGTACTGAAGGTAGAAGAAGCTGGAGTAGAGTTTCTCATGCTGGGCCTGCAGCTCTGGTGCATAAATTCCAAGGAGAGCTTGTCCTCCCTGAGCACCTGAAGCCTCCAGGCACATGGAGGGCAGAAGCTCATCTGTAGGCACAGGTTGGGATGTTGTGTGTGTACAGCTCTGCTTTCCAAAACTCCTGTTTCCTTGCAGTATCCTTACATGAATAAAATTCCTGTCAGTGCACACTCTCAGGCAGGCAGGATGTGAAGTGATGGGGTTGGTGACACTCAGCAGATGAGGGACAAGACATTCCCTACCTATGGAAGGTTTTCTCTTACAGAAACTTGGAAAATGCCCTTTCACAACTAGAGAAAACTAAAAATTCTTTTTTGTTTCTTTTCCTTAGTTTCCATTTGAAGACAATCTCTTCCAGTCCTTGTACTACCCTCTGCAGTCGAGGTTTCTGGATACAGTGCACACTTTATGTGGGAGAATTCCACAAGTATTTTTGAAGCAAATTGAGAAAACAATGAAGAAGGTGTATGAAAATCGTGTCATTGTGTACTTGGGGGCCAACCACAGATACTAACTGGAGCTCTCTTACACAGAAGTTATAAGTCTTGTACTCCATTTCATGAAGGATATAAATGAAGAATATGAACTCTTTTACCGAAACTCAGAATTAAAATAGTTTTTTTCCAATTTTCTAATAACCCTTGAAATTACAAAAAGCAGGAAATCCTAGAAGCCTGCTGAGATTGTTGCTAAGAACAGCAAGAGAATCCTTTCTTTGTGGAGTACAGTTGTGGCCTGCCTCCCCAGTCCCTTACAGTTTAAGAATGGATTCTCTGGCTTGGTAATGTGAGCTGCATTAGGCACAGTCCAAGATTGTTGTCAGTGAAGAGTACAAACCCAGGTACTGTTGATCCATCCTCCTCTTTAAGTGCTATTCCCTGCACAGTAACAGCAGTATTCCACTGCCAGTTTTCCATCCCTGCCTTGGGAGATGGCCAGTGCTGCCCCTGACTCCTCTCTCCTGCATGGAAATTAATTTCTGCCTGGCACTTCCATTTCTGGGATCAGAGAACCACAGAATTCTAGAATGGCTTGGGTTGGAAGGGGCCATCATGGATACCTTGCTCCACACCCTGCCATGGGCAGGGACACCTTGCACTAGACCAGGTTACTCCAGCCCTGTCCAAGCTGGCCTTGAACCCTTCCAGGGATGGGGAAGTTGAGATCTTTATGCTGGGATCAAAATGAATAGCCTCAAAGTGGAAGAGGATACAAAATGGCTTTGATGTTTATTTAAAATACTTCATTTAGCTAAATTTCTAAGGTATGATCATCATCTTGTGATAAGCACAAAGAGCTTATTTAAATTGCAGTAGCTGTAAGATGCCTGGGACCATTCCCTGGAGAACTGGAAGTGAGGACACTCCTACAGAGCAGCTATCCAAGAGCAGACTCACTCCTAAAGAGCAGTGATCCAAGAGCAGAGGGCATTTCCTAGGTGTAAGCCCCATGGGTGTGTGTAGGAGTGCTTCAAGGAAGCAGCAGAGAAAATGATGTTACTTTTCAAGTCTGTTGAGCAGAAAACATCAGCCATTACTTGGAACTGCTCATTTTTGTATCTAACAGGCAAAGTAGGAGCAGGGTGAGATAATGGAGCCTTCCCCTAATGAAAGGAAAACTGGCACAGGTGGGATATCCTGTACATGTATCATATGTTTGTTAGAGAGAAATGCTTGGGGACTGTGCATGAGGGAAAGGATATGTTCCCAAAGTTAAAATAGGATTTCTGAAGAATTGCAGTTTTGGGCATTCTCCCCTGTCCAGTCAGGACTAATGCAGGGTTTCATAAGAAAACACCAGGAGTCTCCTTTTTATCTCTCACATTTCTCTCTCCTTGTGTGGCAGTTCCTGAGAGGAGGGAGAACACAACCTTGGTGCCATCCCAGGCTGCCAGATAAGAGCCTGTGCAGGGGATGGAGTCCAACAAGCTTTTCCCAAGCCCTGGAGTGCACGAGTGTCTGTGGGACAGCCTGGCAGAGAGCGGGGCTGCAGGCAGGGGAGCAGGGGAGCAGTGGGACAGGGACTTGGAGCAGGGGATGGCAGAACTGCAGGACCTCACAGGTGGGACAGGAACAAACCTTGTTTGCACCTCTGCTGCAAATCACAGTCACAGTTTGGTTAAACACCGTGTTCTGACTGCAGCCCTTATCTCGCAGTGTTTGCACCCCAGTGTAAACTGACGTGTGAAGGACAGAGGCAGCTTGACTGTTGTGATTGAAAGCCTGGGACCCAGAAAGTCATTTAAACTTGAGCAGAGATGCCTTTCCAACTTGCCTTAGGATTTTCTATTTCAGCTGAAGTTTCAGTTGCCAATTTTTAAGCAAGAGTACACTTCTACCTACGGAGAGAAGTTTGAAATGTAACCCAAATGAGCACTGAAGGTTTCAGAACCAGAAGGCAGAGAAATTTTGCTGATTGCTGATTCAAAATTTTTGAATTTTGCTGATTCAAAAAGTTTAAAATAATGTATGACAGGTAAACCTTTAGGCCAGCAATTCTGAGAGTTTGTATAAAGTATTAGCTTGCTTTTGGTCTTTATTTTCAAGTGTCAGGGTAAAGCTGATGCAGGTCTAAGGAGGCTGGTGGAGCTGCTTGCTGGGCAGGCCGAATTCCTGATTTCCATGGTGTCTCCAAGGCACAGGGAGCTGCAGAGCACAGTCTTGCTGCCCAGACAGTTGCAGCCCCAGCTCTGAGGCTCTGGGGTTTCAGAGGCTGTGGTTGTGTAAGCTGTGATTCATTCAGCGGAACCCTGCAACTACGGGCACATTCAAATGAAGGAGTGGAATTCATTACAAAACAAAGGCATTATTGCATATGAACTGATAAGAGATTAAAGCAGGGCTTTTTATGTTCACAGGAGGTGCTACATTTTGTTTAGGAAGAACTGAGTTGTGTTCTCAACAGCTATTAAATATATGAAGTACTTGCTTTAACATGAAGACTCTTGTTAATGTAATATCAGCTGGCAGGAAGAATGGGGGAGGTTCCCCCCTGCTGGGCTTTTTCTGAAGAAAAAAGCAATAATTTGAGCTCTCCAAAGTGTTTTAAAACAATTACGTAACTTTGTTTTTTTGTTGTTGTTAGAATTATTAATTTATATTTCACTGCAGCTTCCAAAATCATGATATATTTTATTTTTAACAGTAGTTGATTGTAATATTCATCTTACTTAGAAACCAGTTTTAATTCATTTTGTATTTCATACTTGTGGCTAATTCTGTGTTAATTAGCCTTCATTTATCTTAATAATGGGATGTGTAAATACTTACAAAGACTTTATGTCCTCATTTCCTCTTCCTCTCCTGTGTTTTAGTTATTTCCAATGGTGTAATGGATAGAGCTCACCAGCATTTTGCTTACAGGGGAAACTGGAAACTGCTCGGTGTGTGTGTGTGTGCACAGCACGAGCATGTGTGTAAAAAAAGTCCCTTTTCTCTGTCACTGAACTGCTTGTGCATTTTTCTTTGACAAGTGCACTGATTGTTACAGCTCCCAAGGAGGCTGAGCAGTGCATTTCTGAGTTGAGGATGATCCCTTGGCTTACAATACAAATAAATGAAATTTTAAGCAAGCTCTATAATTTGGCAGTTTTCTTTTAAATACAAGATTTCGTTCTGTTCTGGTTGGGATAGAGTTTTGTAGGTGTGATGCTTTTGTGTGTGTACACCGGGTTTGACAGCAGGGAACACAGATAAATGTTCCTCTTTTACAGTTTCACTGTAGGGAAAGAGCCTGATATTGGATAGAAAGAGACAAATACATTTAACTTCCCCCAAAGTGCTCGTGTGTCATGCTGCAGCTCCAGCTGTGTTATGGTGAGCATAGATCAGAACCTTCTCTCAAAGGAAACTGGAGTTTTATCTTTTACTCTTTACTGTTTCTCCATTATGTTTCACTCTCTGGAGGTCATTTAGCATCATTTCCCCTCCCTCCTTGTTGTATGTATTTTTTGACATTTTTGTAGGGTCACTGCTGTGCTGTCCTTGCTTGTGACATCTCTGTGTGACAGAAGCTCCTGGGCTGTCTGTTCAGCCAAGTCCTGGTGCTGACACAGTTCCCAGCTGGGTGATGTGTTGGGCTCAGCCTCAGCTCTCTGCAGTCAAAATAAGAATAAAGCTGTCACTGACACGGACGGGCAGAGGTGGGCCAGCTGTAAAACACCAGCCCTGCGTGGGGTGTGTTACACACACACACTCACAGTCACTGCTCGGTTAGCCAAGGTTATTCACTTGCAAATGTGGCTCCAGCCAGTATTGCTGTGGGGAGAAGAGAGATTTCCCATGCTGGGAATAAAGTACAGCTAGAGAAAGAAATAAATCTTGACGCTTTATCAACAGTCAGAGAATCCTTTTCTCCTCTCCGTCAGGCACAATGAAATGTGGTGGTAGTAAAGAGAGAGTGAGCACCCCTCCAGAGGTGAGATGGGATGGGGCAGTCACCAGGATCATCCCTGCAGGGGCTGGAAACATTCCCCACTACTCTTGGGGCGGGTGCTGGTGTGTGCTGGGATCAGCCTGCACCTCCCGCTGGCACGAGATAAGGAATTGTTATCTCGGCTTCAAAAGAAAGAGTGATGTTTGGAAATTTTGCTTTCATTCTGGATCAGAATAAAACCCAAACTGTCAACACTTCCTTTGAAATGAAAATGGAGACAAAACACCAAATTGAGAAGCAGCATGGAAGATGAACAAAGCATTTTGTTAATGTTTTCTTTTGAGGTAAAATATTTTGGTTTGACTTTCACATTTCTGTAAATGTACCTTAATTGCTGCTGTTACTCCACTATAGCCCAAAAGTGTGTATGTATAATTTTGGCAATTAATGCTGAAATAATGACACAGAAATTACATGGCTCTTTATTTTAAAAGACCTGTTCTTGTAGAAGCTTTTCCTGAATCCTCCTGAAAATGTTCATTCCCTCCTGTGAGGGTTAGAACTGTGCACAGCAGGTGTCCTCTCAGGGTTCACACCTCAGGGAAAGATCTTCCCATTCTGCTCAGCGCTTCCAAAGTGCACCGTGGTTCCTCACACCTGAGGCTCCAGGTGACAAAACAAGGCTGGTTTTAGTCTGGCTGGTCCCAGAGTTTGTGGAGTGATGTCAGGAAGCTCCTGTCCCAGGGATGATCCGGGAGGTAGGTGTGAAATACAGCTTGGAAAGAAAACTGTGCCAGCCACTTTGCCATGGGCTCTTGGAGTAATAGGAGACAATCCCTGGGGACTTGATGGGGCCAGTGGCTGAGCCGGGTAAAGCCTGGAATGTCTGTCACATCTGACTATTCCTTGGTTTTTTGTATCACCTTTGGTAATCTTTCAAA
>VZRH01003055.1:107443-320081 GCA_013397555.1 Urocynchramus pylzowi | reverse complement strand
CTGGCGGCGGGGGCTGGGGGAGCGGTGTCGCCGCGCGGAGGGGAAGACTGAGGTCCCTCAGACCCTGTGGGGGGAGCGCCCCTCGCTGAGGGCGACGGGTCCCCGCGCTGTGGGGAGGGGGCTGCTCGCTGGGGGCGGCCCGCAGAGTGGGGAGAGCCCGGGGGTCGTTGCGGGGAAGCGGAGGGCAGAGCCCCCGGTCTCCCTACCCAACGACCCTCGGGGCTGCGTGCGGGGGGATCGGCGACTCTCGGCTCTGCCCGGCTGCCGCCCCGGGCTCCCCGCTCTGGCCGCCCCTTCTCCCTCATTCCTCCCCTTCCCCCGCATCCCGGCCCCTTCCCTCGCATCCCGGCCCAGCCCGGACCTGTCCCCTTCTCCCTCCCCAGCTCTCTGTTTTCTGGGCTCAGCTTGAGGAAATCGGTCTCTCTCTGTGCCGTAGCTGCTCAGAAGAAGTTGCAAGTCAACTTTTGCTACTCTGGTGCGTGCGGTTTCTCCGCAGGAAAAAATAATAAGTGTTTCCCAGGGCTGGGAAGCTGGTGGAGTTCATGGGAACAGCCGGAGCAATGTGAGAACACAACAGTGTTTGTGTGGGAGCTGTACTGATAGTTCAAGTAAATAGGTAATTATTGTGATTTTTTGTTCTATCCCGTCTTCTTTTACCATTCTTTTTGTGTCGTTCTCATGCCAACAGATTTTGAGAAGAGAGGAAAGAAGGAAGTGTGCCCAATACTGGATCAGTTTCTTTGTCATGTTGCTAAGACTGGAGAGACGATGTAAGTGTGACTGTTTTGGTGGTGATCCTCAGTTGTGACTTAAAACAATTCTTGCATTTTTACATCAACGAGATTCTACCAGGATTTTTTTTTTTTTTTTTTTTTTGCCTGTAGGTTGCTTCAGTAAGCTGAATAAGCTTTCTAATTTTGTGTGGATTAATTTAATTTGCTGATAGTTTGATCTAGCGAGGGAAGACTTCTCGCATAGGCTTTGCTCTGGGGTGTCTGTCAGGTCTTACTGATCCTGCTCAGCACAATAAAAAACCTGTTGCTTTTCCTGGATTTTTAAGAGAGATTCAGGTTTTGTAAGTGGCAAGTTCAGCTGCTGTCGCAATGCCTGCTATACACTGTTGTATAAGCGTGTTTGCAGTATCCAATTGTGTTATTTACATAAAGATATCAGTCGCTCACATTGTTTCTTTCTGAGCTCTGTAACCATCCTGTGAATGTGTCTGGGCGCTGCTGCTGCCGGGGGACGATCCGGAGGTGCTTTTGCAGGCGGGGTGTGTGGGAGCCGCTCGGAGCTGCCGTCCTCCTGCAGCGGGGCGGGAGTTTCCCTCGGGCCGCCCTCGCCGAGCCGCTTTCCCGGCGGCTCTCCCGGGAGGCAGCGGCGGGAGCCGCGCTCCTTGCGGGGATCGCTGCTGGTGACTTCCTTGCGGCTCACTATTTGGCAGGAAGGGGAAAGGCTTCCCCGGCCGCGCTGCCGTAGCTGTGCTCACTTTCTGGCGCCCAGGCTGTCTCCTTGTTTTTGAGGCCTAGTGCCAGACTACGGCTCCAGCAGGGGAGATGTGCTTTTACGGGTGTTTTGTCATCGACCAGTGACCGCAGGGGCTTTGTTTGAGTTTCTAGAGTCCCGCGAACTTGTGAGAGGTTTTGTAGGTTTTGGTGGATTTTTTTTTTTTTTTTGTAGCTTTCTAGTGCTGCTTGGATTAATGGTTTAGAAAGAAAAACAAGTTCTGAAATGTACTTTGCTCTTTGAATAGAAGGCTTATGCTCAGCAGACATACACAGCTGTAATGCTTAATGTTTTGGTGTAGTGCTTATTATACAGAAGAAACACGCTACAGTAAGCCCATACTAAAATATGTTTAAATAATTTTCCCATTCTGAGATATTTCTTCAGGTTGTTTTTACTGTTTCTGTTTTACTATATCACATATATATCCAAAATAATTTTTAAAAAGTGATTCTGTAGGGGTAAGTTCTTGGGAAAATTATTTCCTCTCTGATTTTATTTTCATTTAGAAAATCTAGGTTTATTTTTATTATTTTTATTTTATTTTTACAGTCTTAAACCTGAACTGGGGTCTCATCTGATATACAAATCCCGCCTTCTATGTTTCCAGGGTTTTCTTTTTGGTTTTTTTGAGGTCTGTAGCTCTTTTCAGTTTTCTTAAACCTTTCAGTTGCATTAAATAGTTTTTTAAAAGGTGTTGGATGTGAACATCAGAAGTGCCTAATATAATCTGGAGATAGGCATGGAAATACTGTTTAATTATACTAAATTTGCTTCAGATTATCTACCAAAGTCTGTATTTGTTCATCAAACGTGTTTGTGTGTTCACTGATGTGTTACGTATCAAAATATCAGGGGAAAAATGAGTAAAAATTAAAATCTCCTGGGAATCACTCATATGAAGATTGCTAACGTGTCCTTTAAGAACTTAATGTATTTTTAAGCTGGTACAGCTTGACAAGTACAAGTATTCTGGAATAGGCAGACCTACCAAATACATGCAAATTTAAAATGCACTAGATAGTCTTTATTTTCACTTATGTAAAAATAGAATCTATTTGTGTAATAGAATCTAAACCAGTAGATACTTTGGAGTGAGAAGATAAAATACTAGTCTACCATGACGTTTGTTAGGATTTTTACAAAGTTCAGAGTATACTGTAAAAAAAAACAAGCAGGCAGGATGGTTTAGTCAGGGGTAATTACACCCATGGTTTGCAGACTTGATTATTGAACAACAATGGATCTTACTCAGTCACAGCCTGTTCCTAATGTAACAAACAAAAAGTACTGAGGCAAATCAGGACAAGTGAAATGTGAAGTATTTTTGTGTTCAGTTGTTAGTTCTAGGAGAGTTATATAGGGAGTTCTGTCAGCTTTTTAACGTCATCATGAATACTGATTTTTAGAGGATAAGCTGCAGTCTGCATCCTGGGGTAAATGCTCTCATCCTCCACATGTTTCCAGACACAGTTGCTGCAGATCTTGGTGACTCAGTAAAATTAGTTTGAAAAGGTAGTAAGGAAGTAAATGAAAGTGATGTTTTAGGTTCTCCTCGAAGCTTGATCACACGCAGCTCACCCAAGAGATGGAAAGCCCAGGCTCAGGTAAGGTCCCTGGGTACCTCCCTGCCCCCACTTGCTCCAAAGTGCTTATTCATCTGAGGGAGTTGGGAACAGGTAGCTGCAGGTTTAGGTGAGGCTCTGATCTTCCTGGGATTGTTCTGGCAGCAGCCTTGCCTGGTGCAAGGCTGTTCACTTGGGCTGTTGAGCTGCTTCTGCAGCTCCAGAGGAACCTGGGCAGGAACTTCTCCCAGTCCTGACCCTTTAGGACAAGGCTCAGTTCACTGATCCACGTGTTCTGTCCTGGTAGCTGCTGCTTCCAACTGCAGTGCAGCTGGAGAGGTGGTGAGAGGTGGTACAGCCACCACTGCAGCTGTGATAAGGCTCTTAGTAACTTTATTGTAATGAGAGGTCTTTTTCACCTACAAGGGAGGTGTGGAACAAAAACATTGCTAATTTTGGTTCTATTATCACTGTAAGCTTAGGTGTGTTATCAGTGCTGTGTAGTAAAATGCTGATCATACAATGATGTGCATTCACTTCATCCTTTTGAAGTTAAAGTTTTCCTCTTGTGCAAAGTTAACCATTCACTTAATTGCTGGTGAGATTATGGCCTACATTTACAGAAGCCAGTCTAAACTTCCTTTATTAGAGGTGACAGAAGCAAAAGTCTGATTGCTTGGCTGCTATGAAATATTTTTGTTTCTGAACAGTTGCCATGGTAAGACTTAGCCTTAGGTGAAATATAATATAAAGTTTGTTGTTCACCCTTTCTAAAGTTGTCTCGAATCTTATGAATTTTTTTTTCTTTTCAGAGGAGTAACATACTCCTCAATTAACCTGACTTTTTACTGAGATACTAATGTGGAATTTCCTTAGTGAGACCAAGTACAGTCAGGGAAGTTTGTTATGACCTCCTTGTCTCCAGTTTGTGACAGATCAGTGTGACTTGCAACACTGAGGAAAGTGAAGAGAGAGGAAATTTGTTAGTCCTAGTACTTAGCTGTAGCTGAAAGAACTCTTGAAACAGGATGAGTTTTTGTCCTTTTTATTTGTAAGAAATCCACTTTTCTATTTTTTCTGAAGTAGAAAGAGCTTTAAGGGATGGGATGGAAATCAGAGCATTGCAGTACTAGAAATAAAATGCAACAATATATTTTTTAGTTGTTTCTAGAGAATTCTTAAAAAATAGATATGAAGATCACTTATCAATTTTGATCTTATGTCCTGTATTTAAAATGTTTTCTCTTACCTCTTAGGAAATTCTCTCGGGTTTAGGGTCACTCTGCCCCTTCAATAGCAAAAAGGTTTTAAAACCATTTATTTAGGTACTTTACCATGAAAATCCAATGTGTTGGACTGGAAAGGAAAACTAGATTTTTCTAAAGTGGAAAATAAAAGTTAGGAAACTAAAGCAATCAAAAATTTTATGTTGGTTTTTTATGCATTTTCCCCACTCCTGCCCTAGGGCAGGGAACCTATAAAGTGCAGTTTTAATGGCTTACTGTAGTGGAAAGTATAATGCAGAAGCTTACTGCCAGTGAAGGAATCCAGAAAGCAGTGAATACCAAAATCTGGAGCAGTACAGTTCATAGGCAGAAGTGATTAATTGTAAAATCCTTCTAGGCCTAAGTAGAGAACACTGCCCAGGACCTGATGCAGTTACTCTGGTGCCTCCCCTTAGTGCAGCTTAAACAGCCATTAAAATACATTCTGGTTTTATTTCTTCCTGTAGTGAAATTCTTTTGGAAGCTCTGAAGTGTTTATTTGAACCTCATCTGAGTTTGAAAACAGAAATTGTTTCTTCGCATGTTTCCTGGGGGACCAACATAAGTGGGTTTTGCAGAGTTTCTTGAGTCAAGTTTAATTCGTGTGATTGTAGGGCAAATCTGGACAGCAGTGCTGTCATCAGAGACTCGTTGGAAGCGACTTGTGGAGGTGTTCCAGGCAGACCCTGTGCTCAAGGAGAGCTAATTCCAAAGTTAAATAAAATTGATCAGGGCTTTGTGCAGCATTTCTGAAAATCTCCAGTCGCATAGCCTCCGTTTGGCTCCCTTTCCCTGCTTAACCCTGTGTGCTGGGAAGAGCGCTTCCCTGGGAGCACCCTGGGCCCAGTGCCTCTCAGGAAGGAGCTGTCTCCATCTCCCCGGGTGCAGTTAGCCCTTCCCTGGTGAAGTCAGCAGCTGGATTCCCCCAGCAGGGCCTGTGCTCCGGGGCAGCCTCAGCTCCCCGCAGCAGCCTGGGGCGCAGCGCGGCTGGCAGTGCTCGCTGCCCCGGGCCGGCAGGGGCTGCCCTGCTGCGGGCCCTGAGCGCCGGCCCTGGACTGCCCGTGCTCGGGCGGTGCATCCCGGCTCCTCTGCAGTGCAGCCTGAGCTGCTCCGGGGCTGCAGCCTGGCCAGGGCACGCTGTGCTGCTGGGCCTTGCTCAGGTTCAGCTACAGCCTTCTCTGGTCTTCCCTCCTCGGCAGTCAGTCAGGTGGATCAGGGATGATTTGCCTTTGGTAAATTACATAACTGTAAATGTAAGTTACGTAACTGCAGTTCCACCAAAGATAATGGCAAAAATACTTTTGACCTTTTGATGCTGTTTCATGTACTTTATGTAGCAATGAAATTTTTTCTTATTACACTTCTAAGCTTTTTTGAATCAGTTTAACTTTCCTGTTAGTTTATTACAGCAGTGAAATAGTTTGTTTGCTGTAGGAGAGCTAAATGAAGATACAGTAGCCATGAATTCCTACAAGAATAAGTTTGCATCTCAGTTTAAGTGTTTTAACTATGTACTGTGGAGGCTTGTATAATATCCTTTCTCTTGTTACAAATGTATAGGATTTTTTTAGCCATATGTTCTCTGGCTTATTTCACATGCTTAAATTTAAATCTATTTTTTTCCCTTAAGTATGTTCTCTGCTTTTATTATTTCAACGAGCAGTTTTCTTGTTCGACATGTGTTTGCTAGCATTTTTTCTGATTTGGAGACAATGTACTTTCTGGAATTCTTAATGCCTATTTGGGGAATGTAATTCCTTATGATTTTTTTAAAACCTGAAATAAAACAATACTCAAGTTGCTGCTGCAATAAGCACAATCATATTTTTTTGAAAGAAGTTTCTGTGTGCCTTTGATAGTGTAAGCCTCTTCTATTTCCATGTTCTTAGTAAAGCAAGAGATGTAAGTAAACTTCCTTGCATTGTTGTCCACTATTATTCCTCACTAACTGCATTCCATTCAGCATCTGGAATTACCCCCTACTAGTTCCCATTCCACTGACACTGTTTTCTGCTTCATAATCCACTGATGTCTCAAAAGGAGAGGAATCTTTGGTCAAAAAGCCTGCTGATGTACAAAAAATTCTGTATGTGTGAATTGTGTAGCTGCAGTACTTGAGAGCAGTCAGTGGTGATATCAATGAAATCACTTGCTGCTTTGGGAAACACACACTGTTGGAGTGTTTTATTTTAAGTGCTGCCACTTCATATCTATTGGGAGTGGGGTTTACAGTATAAAGGTCAGACTTCAACTGCCATTATAAAATGTGTGTGATGAACTGAGTATAATAAACATTAGTCTCTCTATGGAACACAAGTGTAAGGAAAGGCAGAAAGCAAGCTCTGATTGCAGCACTGAGATTTTTGGGGTGATTGCACTGTTTTAATCACCAATGTAGCTCTTTGCACTTTCAGATTTGCAGTGTTAGTGTGGCTTCCTTCCCTGTTGCTATACACAGTTCGTTCTTGTAAGCACATTTCCTGATAATCTTTTTGGCAGCCAGTCCAGGTCACTTTGCACAGAAAACTTCCCCACCATGTATTCTCTGGTAGTGAATGCAGTTGTATGTGCTTCTGATGATCACTTTTACTTGTGTTCTGTGGTCATCCTTCTCCTCCAGCTCACTTCTCTGCCTTGCTTGATAGGATTTGCTGTCACCCTCAGGGTTTCTCTTGGTTTGTACCTTCACCTCTCAGTGATGTTGCTGTAGTGGCTGCCTCAGTGTGACCTCTGATATTTTCCAGTGGGCCTCAAATCTCTGTTCTGTGGAGGCTGTGCTTGTTAGTATTTCATCTGAAGGACTTTCCCAGGCATTTGAGTATTGTTCACTCTATATTACACTTCTCAGTGGCAAGGATGTTTCCCATTTTGACTTTGTGATTGGTGAGTCTTGATCCCTCTTCCTGTCTGAAGCTTTTGGCAAGGTTTGTGCCTGATGGCACCTGGTGGGAAGGAACAGGGCAATAGTGCACACAGAAGGAGGGGTACAAAGCAGTCTGGTTGACTTGGGGAAGGTGGATTATCAATTTGTGGATAAACCAGAC
This sequence comes from Urocynchramus pylzowi, assembly GCA_013397555.1. Classification (NCBI taxonomy): domain Eukaryota; kingdom Metazoa; phylum Chordata; class Aves; order Passeriformes; family Fringillidae; genus Urocynchramus; species Urocynchramus pylzowi. The sequence goes on along the minus strand of VZRH01003055.1, from coordinate 312,701 downwards.
TGATGCTGCTGTTCCACAAAGCTGATTCCTGTCTGGCAGGTCTCAGCTTTAGAAATAAAACTGCTTGAAGACAATGACAAGATTTCCATGATGGCAATACCTGGTGATGCTTGGCTTGGAAGTGGCAGGGGAGTGTGATGATGCACAAACACCCAAACACCTGATGCCTGTGGATTAGGTCAGTGAGGTAGGGTACAACACCTTGTCATCCCAAGCTTGGCACGTGTCAGCTGAACTGCCTTGTGGAGAAGCCATTTGGGTGGCTTTTGCTTCTGGTTTTGGAAGGAGTCAGCAACAAGTGCAATCTCCTTGATCCCAGCAGAGCTGCTGTGAGACCTGAGGGAGGTCAAAAACCTGTGGGTTTTTGGGACACTGCATAAGGTGGCAAGCACAGGGACTCACTGCATCAGAGATCCAGGAGTAGCTGCACAGGGTGCATTTTCCTAATCTGGTTTCCCAGCTTTATTGTTTGATACAGTAAACATCTGATCCTATTGTGTCAGTGTGGCCTGCAGCTCCTCTAACAATGGCAGCCACACTGACCAGAGGAGCTGCAGCAGTTCTTGTCTGGGTTTGGTTATTCTGGGCAAACCAGTGATACCTGCAGCAACATTGGTGTCCTGTATTGCTTTCTACTCTGCTCTAAGGAAGTTCATTTTTGAATGAAGACTGTTGTAATCTTGTACTTTTTTGTTCTGTGGTTAGTTTTTGATTTTAAAATAAAATGAAAGGTAGTTGAGTTTGGTTTTAGGTAACTGTATTCACAAGTGTACTTCCTAGAAAATTTTGGACTGAAATTTTTTTTCTGTTCTGTGGGACAGCTATATTCTGTTAGAGTCAGCTGAATATTTATCAGCAGAGATTAGAATTAGTCCCTTGATGATTACAGATAGTGCTTTAATGTCTTCTTCAGCTGCCTGTTTCCATAACTAAGTCTTAATCTTTGTTGTTCCTGGCAAGAGCAGTAGTAATTTGCAAGCAGCAGAGGTGAACACACTCACTACTGAAGCAGTTGTAGTTCTAATGTCTGGCAGTTTCCCTGGTTCTGGAGTGAGCTCACTGTGCTCCCAAGGACAGCAAAGACTGGATTTAGGCTGACAACAATCAGCTAGTGAAAATGGAAAAGCACCTCCTGTGCTTGTGGGAAATACCAGTTTTTCCTCCTTTGAACTCTTCAATATATTTTTAATTAAAGTGAAAGGTAACATGAGGTAAAATCCTGCTGAAGATAAAATGTGGAGTGTTTAATTTTACATGAGTTACCAGGTGAAAGGGAGCAGGACGCTCCCCCAGGACGAGTGCTTTGCCAGTGTTTTCCCAGCAGGAGCACACTGTGCAGCAAGGCACAGAGTTCCAGGAAATTCACCCTACCTGGAGCACCTCAACTTTAAACTGACTGCTCATTTAGAAACACTCATAAAGGATCTAGCACTTGCTTAAGGCTTTGATTTGATGTTAGGTGGAGGTGTTTGTCTGCTTGCCAGAAGCGTGTGAGAGGCCAGTCTCCAGTGGTGTACAGGGGATTTTACTGTGTAAATCTGTTGTCATTGTTTGGAATTTCCCGTGTTAATCTGCACTTGGTGAATGGTGAAAAGAGCAGCAGCATGCAAAATCATGACACTAAAATGAATTGCATCAAAATACTGAAGCACGAGAAATAGAAAATAAGTTTAAAATACAAAGACTATTTGACACAAGAGTGGAATTAGGTGAGGTATGTTCTTTTACCTGATAAGTGAGTGCTGCTGCTTAAAGAAATGGCTTAGCTCCCCACTAGTCCCATCACACATGTTACTGAGCCTTATCTGCAGCATTAATTTTGTGGTTAGATCAGTGATCTGCCTCACCTCCCTCTGTGTGGGATCACAGGAATGTGTGGGAGCTGCAGAGCAGGCTTGCCCCTTTTGGTGTAGACCAAGGACAAAGGTGAGTGTGTGGTGGGCCAGCACCCTCCTGCCCTGCACTGGGGTGGGATCCCTGTGGGAACCTCTGCATGGCTCATCTCCCTCTTACTGGGACTTCACTGTTGCAGCTTTTTATCCCAGACATTTTCAGCGACATTTTCGGAAAAAAATTGAAAGCACACCTGTTTAAGAAGCAATCTTTATATCTTAAGTAATGAAATAGTAATTCCTGTATGAAAGCTAACATGTGAAATGACAACAGGTTTGGGTTTTTTCATTTGCTAGTCTGAAAATGCTGGGAATTGTGTTTTACAGGCAGTTCTTAAAATTTTTAGCTTGTGCACCCCTTCTGTATAACTGTGTATGTCCAGGGATCCTTGTTTACAGCCACTGAATAGATCTCAAATTTGGGTGTGCTGGATAAGGTTAGGATTGATACAAAGCCATGAAAAGGTGAAGGGAGTAGGAGTAGCATAGAGGGGAGAGCTGAGCATGGCCTCACTCTCATTCTCCACAGGCCTGCACTCCATGGCTTCCCTGGGCTCTGGAGAGGATCCCTGGCTGCTGCTCTGAGGGCTTAGGCACTGCCAGGGAGGGGGACACGTCAGGACAGGGCGGGCAGGGGGTCAGGACAGGATGGGCAGGGGGTCAGGACAGGATGGGCAGGGGGTCAGGACAGGATGGGCAGGGGGACAGGACAGGATGGGCAGGGGGACAGGACAGGACAGGACAGGCAGCCCCGGGCAGGCTCCCGGCGCTGGCTCCCCGCTGCTGCTCTTTGCACAGCCTGGGGGAAGGGAGCCACGCTGGGGCTCCCCGCGCCTGCCATGAGTTCCGTGCTCCCTGGTGGCAGACACGGGCCGCGCATCCAGGCTGTGGAAGGGCGTGCTGGGAAGTTTGCTGCCTTGCCAGGGGATTGAATTGGGTGTGTGATTGCTGAATGCACTTCGTTTTCTCTGTCTTTTCACTTTCCAAATAGTTCTGGAGATCCCATTGATTGACCAGAGTAGAAAAGGAATTAACTTGTTTTGGATGAAACTTTAATTTTGCCTTTGACAGCCTGGGGAAATTACTGTTTCTTAGAGTATATCTTCATCTCCTACGAGCTCTAGAACAAGGCACAAAAGGAAAGAAGCAGCTACTAAAGTTGGCAAGTTGCTTCACTTCAAAACACCTTTTTCTACTAGCAGGTCTCTGTGGGAGCATCATGGAAGTCAGCAAAAATTTGGGGGGGCAAAGGTAATATATCAGTGACTCACATCTCTTGTTCCATGTTGTGTGACTCCCTCAGAGATTGTCCTCTTTCCTTGTGTGTTCTGAGGACATTGCCTTAAAATCAGTTTAGCTGGACATAAAATGTTTACATCCTAAATATACTAATTTGGTGGGGGTATTTTTGTTTTGTGGTGTTGTTTTGTTTGTTTGTTTTAAATGCCTGCTTGTCAGAGAGCCAATAGTGGGAGAAGTGTGGAGAGGGAAGTATTTCCTTTTATTAAGTTCTGATATTTCTTTTATGGCCTGTTCAATGAACAGAATCAATAGTAGATCTACTTTGATTTCATTTTATGTTCTGTGTGGCATTCAGCATCCCTCCAAAACAGATGGCATCCTCTTAAAATTTAAATCAAGTAATTTTGTAATGAACTTAAACACTGTGAAATCTGAAGACAGACATCCCACCAGGACTCCTGGGACTCTTCATGTTTTAAGTACATAGCTGGGTCTCTGGAAGCTTAACATCTCTTCAATATAATGTTTTTCTTAATTAAACCTCTAATCTGTAAGGCAATTCCAGAAAGATTTATGGAATAATTGCAGTACTTTCATTTCAGGAGTTAGCCTTGTTTCAGGCACTCTGAATTCTTTCTCCAGTTCTTCAGTCAATTTTAGGTTTTGTCCTGCTTTGCTTCAATAGGCCTTACTGGCCTCAAACTTAATAGGAGTTTGAACCTTAAAATCTGTACAGTTTGTCTAAAATGGATGAGCCACATGCACTCCCCCAGGGCTATGGCTGATGTTTTATGTCAGTTTTTGAAAAAGGACATGAGTAAGTCAGTGGAGTTATCTTCTGCACTCCTGGAGACTTGGCAGCCCAGCCTCCACCTTGTGTCACCTTGTGCTGGTGTAGGGATGCACTGTCATAGCAAAGCCTTGCAGTGCTAAATATGTGAGAGGGAACCATATCATTTGTTCAACATGGATAGTTTTCTCTTTAAAATAGTAGGGATTTTTATCTTTGCCAGGTCTTGCCCAAACAACTTCATTAAATATTTCAGGCTTTTTGCTCTTCTTGTTGACACCTTGTCTCCTGAAGTGACTATAACAAGTGGCAAAAAGAATCAATTATAAAAACTTGTCCAGTGGTCAGAAGAAAATATCAGTTAATTCTTTGACACACAATAGTGCAGATATTGAGCTGGTTCTCCTCTCCCCAGTAACCATTGTGGTAAGAGAGAAAGCTGCTTTCACTTTCTCTAGGACAAGCATTTTGCATAAGCAGGAGATAAGGGAATGGGGGGATGTCTTTTACACTCTGGGAATGATATGATTAGATTATTTCCATGTAAAATGCAATTTTATTTGGATATGCATGTTTGGAAGGATGAATCTTATGCAAATCATGTTAGTAGAGACACAGTCATTCCTTGCAAGCAACTTTGTGCTACTAATTCTTTGAAATCAAAGCACTGCATCAGATTTTGCCCTGCTTTCTGTCTGAGGTGGCCTGTTCCCTGCTGAAGATGCTGTTCATCGAGTAGAATTGGTGCATTTCTAAACTTGGTTGATGTTGCTTGGCAAATTCTGTTGATCTGTAGTAATGGATTAGTTCCAAGAGCAAATAATGTAATTCAAGTACAGGTGTGAAATAGATTGATTGCTTTTATTAGAGAACAGAGCTATTTAGGATTGTGTTCTTCCGTGGCTCTGCTCTGACAATGTTAGATTGTGTCTAAATTAATCTCTCTGCTTTTTGTTGTTATTTTTTATTATTCTTCCCTGTGCAGTGGAGATATTTTTGCTGCTTCATCAACTCTCAGTGACTCAGTGTGTTACTGTAGCACTGTTCTGACTGTGGAGTTCCCCATCCCTCCTTTGTGGCTTTCCTCTTAGAGTTTAAGTTTCTTGTCTTCACCTGCTAATTTTGATCCCATTTTGGGCTTTTGTTAGTTACGTGTGGGATTTTTTGAAAAAAATCATTTTATTAGCAATTTTTTTGCATAGTCTGTCATATAATTTAATCCCTACTGGCTCATTTCATGTCTCATGTCTTCCCTCACCCTTTCCTAGCCTTTTGTCTCCTTGTCTCTCTAATTATATGTAAATCTTCTCAAAACTTGCTGATGTTACTTGTAGGATTGGCTGTTTGGTCAGGTGCTGTCTGCTTTCCTGATTGACTTTGAAAACACATCTGAGTGTCTTCAAACACTGAAATCTTTTCCATCCATTTTTCTCTTATGTTTCTAATGTTCAATGAAATGGCAAGGTCAGGGACTGCACTGGGGTGAAATATTAGGGTGTTAAACATCTTCTCATACCTTGAGGCACATTATTAGCATGTATAAAATGTTTAAGTAAGGTAGAAAGACCGAATTTGTTGGGCTCTGTGTGAGCTTCCATGCTCTCATTTGTTGCTTGACTTTCAAAGGTGCTTTTTTAAAAACAGTTAAATTTTTGAGTTAAACTGCCAGCATTTGTGTCTGCCCTGGGAGAATTTGAAATGGGTGGTGTCTGTATGGATACCAGCTGTAGTTCTGCAGTGCTGTGATTGATTATTCCTCTTCAGCCATTCCTTTGCCTTTGACTTTTTTTCTTGTTAGGTGCTTTTTACTTGTAATCAGTTTCTTTCTTTTGGTTTTTTTTATGCCAGAGCAAATAATTTAGATTGATGAAGGGGAGGATGGTGCACGAGCTGATGGGAGGGAAGCAGAGAACTCTTGTGATAAGCTGGCATTTTTTCCTAAATTATTTGGAGCATGTGTGGAACTCCAGGCTCATTAGCCCAGGAGAGCTCTTTGTACAGGTACATTTACACAGGGTGACCCAGATATTGTAGTGAAAGGTGCCTTGATGTACAGAAAATGTATATAACTACAAAGCCATCATTCTCTAAAATGAAAGTACACTGAACCAAAACATTTTGGGATCAGCTAATTTTTTCAGGTATTATTTTTGAAGGTGTTGTTTCAGATCATGCAGCGTTCTCAGTAACTTTTCTCTTTGAGTGGCTCTAAAAGCTCTCAAAGTTGCTGATACAAATTCCCAAGCTAGTGTAGTGAACAGGAAGAGCATGGTTTGGAAGAAAAGGCTGATTATGTGCATTGCTGAGTGGGAAGAGCAAGTATTTATAAACAAGCCTCCTCTGAAAAAAGTATGAGCAGTATTTTCTCTGTGGAATTTCTTCAATTTCTTATTCTTACAGAACTTGTCTTGTTTATCAGTTATTTTCCAGTGTATAAAACCTAATGAGCTTGTACATAAAGCAGAGAGCAGAAAAATTTTCTTTTGCCTCTATTTGGCTCTTGATCTAAGTATAGAAGGTATTGACCGAACTTTTCTCTTGGTTTTGGGTTCTCACATTGTGTGACAAAGCAGAGAAAATAGAGATCTTTCTCAGGAAGCTTATGATTCATGTGAAATATTTTTCTTTTCCTAGAAGACAGATATTTGGCACTTGTCTCTTCTGTTGTCTGTATTTCTAAGCAACCAGTCTTTCCATGAATGGGGATAACTTAAAATTTCTAGAGGTGTAGATAGAGATTGCTTTGATAACTAGTAGGATATGCAACTTTTAATCTTAATTTTGTACTGCCAAGCAGCTCGACCCATTGGTATGAAGGAACTGGTTTTCTCTATGGATGAGACACGTGAGTTTGTAAAGTTCAGCTGCTGCCAACTTGTACATGTCATTTTCATAGACTGGTAAAACAGGAAAGGTGACTGGGCTCTTGTGACACTCACTTTTGATCACTTCCACTAAGTAAATGGGAACTGAGAAAATCTTACTGCCTCTGCAGAAATAATTCTGGTTCTTTTGGTCAGAAATGAGTTCATTATTTGAACAACACTGATGTCAGGAGATGCACAGGACAGCTGTGTTTATTGTTTGAATTGCTGCTCTGTCTGAGATTGCACAGAGTGTAACAGTGGCCTTTGAGCAGTTCAGCTCCCCTGCTGCTGCTACTGCAGCCCGAGCAGCAGGGAGCCCAACAGTGCTGGGAAAAACTGCTGGGGAAGCAGTGAACGTCTGGGCAGCAGGGCTGTGCTGAGCCCCTTCTGCTGTGCTTACACAGCTTCTAGCAACAGCTTGTTGGGTTGATTTGGGCTGCTGTTGCTCTCTCTGGCTAGCTGTGCTCACCCTGTGATTGCAGGAGGAGTTATCCTCAAACCCTGTTGCCCCTGTGTGTAACCTGTCCTGTGTTACCTGGTCAGCAGCCGTTTAGCAAGTGATTTGGAATGCAGGTTCAGAGATGCTTTCTGTGTCAGTAGTCCAGTGTGTTGCAGATGTAAGTTCTTAGCCTTTTTATAATGGGAGAAATGCTAATTAACATTTGTAATTTAAAACCCAAGTGTAGTTTTCTCAACTTCTCAATATGGGCAAAATGTTACAATCTTTGTTTTCTGTGGTTTCAGCATTGTAAAGGAGCTGGTGGGTGCTGCTTTCAGGCAGTAGATGGCCATTTCAAACCTCATGTTGTTGATTTATTTCAAACACTGATGGTTAATAGTGTGTGAAAAGATAAGTGTTACTATTTAGCAAGAAATAAGTAACAATGAAAACAAAGAACAGCTCAAGTTGAAAAGTGTGGAAATATATCCAAATGGGGTTGTCAAAGAATGTTTAGAATAATAGTGGAATCCCCTTTCATGAGGCAAGTAAAGCTCTTGGGATGCTCTGTGGGGAGTAATCCCACACTGTCATGGGGTTATTTGCTGTGGTTGTGGTATGTTTATGTATTAAATCTGTGATTTGTTACTAACACTTTGGTTTCATGGTGGTAACACTGCAGAATTGTACAGCTTTTTAATTTAACATTTGCAGTAGTAATGCCTGATACTGTACATTGGAACATTATAGTATTCTATAGTATTTGGATGTAGAATGCTCAGTGGAGACAATCCAGCTAGACTCTGTGCTCTTTAGTCCATACCATTCCCTTTTGGGACCTTGATGTTTATTTATTTATTCATTTTTATTATTATTCACTAAGTCCTGTGATCCCTCCTGTTGTGAGGTGCCTAAAGGTCTTTGTGAAGGAAAACAGAGGTTTGCTTTCCTCTTTGGAATCCCCCTATTCTTGCAAAATTTATCATTCCTAGTGAAAGACGGGCTTTGTGTTTGGATCTCTGTAGACAAACCTGAGCTGTATTTCCCCCCTTTTCATCTCATCATTATTTCTTTGAGACAAAGGAGAAAATCAAGGCAAAGATGACGTGGCCCTGCTTTTCTGGTGCAAGCAGGCTAACAGTTTCCTTGGCCTGTTCTTTGGGATTTGGTGGTGCTGGTGCTGGAGAAACAAATATCACCACCCGTGGTTCTTGGCACAAATAGTTGGGTCAGCCCCACAGAAGGGCAGCTGCTACATGGGGTCAGAAATAGTCAGGGCTTCCAAAGGCAGCCTTTAGAGATAGAGCCTTTGGCTAAATAGTTTTCTGTATAGTTTAATATTGCTTTGAGCAGGAGCTGAAGGGCTGTCCAGGGGCTCAGATTTTACACTTGTTTGGTTTGAGCCTGCTCCTACCACATCGTGTGTGTTACAGATAAATGTCAAAGATCATTTTCTCTCTTTATTGTTGGTTTGTTATTCCCTGTTTCTTCTTTTTCTCTGTGCTGGAGCTGTGCAAGCTCCTGCATCAGGAATAGAAACAAATCGATCCTGAGCTGCTCAGGATCAGTTGCTGCTTTCACGTGGCTCCCTGTGCTGCTCAGACATGCAGGTCCCAGGGAGGCCCTGAATGTCTCCTGCTCTCTGGGGCTGTGGAGGGGCTGCCTCAGCACTTGTCTGTTGTACCCAGTGAGAGGGACCTGTTTGCTTGAAAATTTCAAAATCTAGAATTTTATAAATTGTGAGACTTGAAAATGTAAGACAAGAGGTGATTTGGAACTGTCTTAATAGCTTACTGCTGTGGGAATGTTTATTGGGAGTCAAAGTTGTTTTACTCAGTTATTTGTCAGCAAGTGCCAACTGTGATACAGAAATACTTGCCTTTTTGAGAAAAAGAGGTACCATGAAATGTTTTTAAGGTGTGTGGAATTACAAAAGGCCTTTGGTAAGGTTTTGTCAGGGGAGCAGATAATGCTGTATATAGCTGCTCTATGGATTCCAATCTTGAAACACTGTGTTTTGGTGTGGTGGGTTTTCTTTGTTTGTGGGGATTTTTGTGGTCTTGTTGTTGGGGGTCTTTTCTTGTGTGTGTGTTTTCTTTTTTGTTTGGTTTTGATTTTTTGTTTTGTTTTTTTTTGGTTTTTTTTGGTTGGTTGGTTTTGTTCCTTTTTTGTCTGTTTCCCCTTCTACCTCTTATGAGCTCAGTGAAAACTACAGGCAGCACTGTAGGCTCCTTTGACATTGTATAGACACGTGTGTATTTCACCTTTAGGTCGGTGGATATTGGCTCTTTAAGGAAATGGCTTCCCCTGCTGTTGGTGGCAGTTGATTTGTGTTCCATTGTTGCAGTGTAATTGTTGGAATAGTTACCGTGCTTTAAATTCAGGAAGGAGAACAGCGCTGTGCATTACTTGCCTCGTTTATCTCAGGACTGGCATACCAGGGTGAACGTTGTTATGCAAACATAAACTTACACTGGTGTTCTTTGGGTTTAGGACTAACTTGCCTGTGTCTCAATGCTTGTGTTTTATGCAGGGTTCAGTGGTCTCAGTTTAAAGGCTATTTTATTTTCAAACTGGAAAAAGTCATGGATGATTTCAGAACTTCAGCTCCTGAACCAAGAGGGCCCCCCAATCCAAACGTGGAATATATTCCCTTTGAAGAGATGAAAGAAAGAATCCTGAAAATTGTCACTGGATTTAATGGGTATGTATCCTTTGTTTTCTAAAATCAGGATAGCAAACATATTGCCCCTGTTTTTAACATAGTGGTTTGTCCTGTCTCTGACTGTTCACTTTGCTTCCTCGAATAGATGAGCAGAAGCAAATATGCACCTTGGAGATACATTACAGTAGTTTCTGAACTTCATTATTGTGTCACTGAATGAGAAGTGTGACGTGTGAGATGCTGTACTGTCATTTACTTTGTTTTTTCAATATGTAGTTAGTTTTTAAACAGTGCAGTTCAAAGAAGTATCATGTTACTGTGTGTGTTTAAGAGGTTAAATAGACAGTAAAGTCAGATTTCTTATAGTGCATTTTGAAATAGATATTCTGGTGTTCAGTTCCTGATTGTTTTGTGGCACTTCACTGGCTTTTGAAGAAATCATGCTGTGAGAAACAGGGTGTGACTAGGAGGCAAAGGTGTACCTGGGTTGGAATTACTAAATTATGCCAGATTCAAATTTATAGCTGAAGTGATTCTGATGAAGGACACGGGGTGTTGGATCTGTTGCTGACAGTGTCCTAGATTGAAATGTATCTGTGCCCTTTGCTGGTTTCCCAATTTTGGAAGTTTTTGTTTCCTTTCAAATAAAGCTCCTGATGTTTTTGTCTTACTTGGTGTGTCCTTTTTACTAGCTTACGTAGTATTTTTGTTGTTAAACTGGATTACATACTTGCCATAAGCTGAGTCATCCTGCTCGTGGTGCTCTGTGCTTCTTAAGAGACTTTCAGCATTTTTCTCAGCTTGTTGATAAGTGGGCATAAATCTTGCCTTCCTGATACTCTGAAATTTCAGGTTCAGAGGTACTACTGACATGTCCTTAGTATTGTATTTGATGTTGTGTTTACAATTTATAACGTCATTGTTCCGTGCTACTTCATTTATTTGCAGTTTAGGAGTCTTAAGCCAGATCTCCTCTTCCCCCCACAATTGCTCTCATGTAGGAGACTTCTAAGAATGTGAAATTCAGCTTGTTCTCAGCTCCCCAATATTTATACCGGGCTGCTTCACTGCAGGAATTTAAAAACAAACCTATCCTTTATGCTCAAGTCTGCCTCTCTCCCGCCTCCCCCAGCTTTTTGTTCATGCTTCATTGCCCACAAAATGGGTAATGTTCTCCCAGGGACAGCTAATGAATGGGCTGCTGTTATCTGCTGTTGTTCCCAAGTGCACTGAACAAACCTCTGGATGAGAGTCTGGAGCTTAGGCTGTGCCTGTGCTATTTTCATCCTTTGCTGTAACACTTCAGGCTGCTCAGCTTCCTCATACTTCACAGTGAAACTCCCAGGCTTTGTGGAAGCAAACTGCATCCATGAATTACCTTAAAGGAAATAATGCCTGGGGATGTTTCAGGATCTGGGGTTGCAGAGTGGTTCATTTAGTAAATCCTGTAACCCCCACGGGGAGGATGTGATTGTAAAAGCTGGATCGTGTGGAGATCTGCCCAAAAAGTACCAGCAGCAGGTTTTGGGTTGTGTGATCTGTATATTTGGAGCTGTGGGTGTCATTTCAGGGTACCAGGGCAGACAAGGAACCTACTTGATGTGACTTTATTATTGGGACATTTTTATTAGTGTTTGTTTAAGAGAGAGAAAGAGTTCATTCAAAGTAGCAAATTTGTAAAAACTGTTAATTTCAGTCAAAGAAGTAACACATTAAGAATGACCCCTGTTTTGGGGTCTTTCTAGCTGAAGTGCCTTTTAAAGAAAGCACAAACTGGCTTTTAACCTGTGTCTTATTTGACATGGTGTCTGCACAGGTCTGCAGAGCCAGATTCTCTTTATCATTCTCTTACAATTGCTTTGGAGTAGGAACTTCTGCAGTTTTTTATCCTTTTATCCTTTGTTAGTGAAACAAGGAAATTCCAAGTTCTAAGTTATTTGGGATCTCTGATGACAGAGAAGTTTTTACAGCATGAATAAAATAGATCATAATCCAAATTTTGTTTTGGGGGGATTTTTTGGTTACAATTTAATATAGATGTTATAAATAATTTTCCCAGATCCCTCTTCAATCCTGTCCAAATGAGTTTTTGGTTTGTAATTCGCTCTGGGCTGTAGTGCTGGAAGTGCAGTTTTGAGTGTGTTGGTATAGAATTTTAAGTGGTTACCTTAAGTAGGCAGATCAGGACTATTCATGCAGCTCATGTGCTGAACTAATTAAATTTCTGAGTATTTACAGTCAGTTCTCGTACTGCTCACAAACTTTACTTTGGTGTTCCTTTATAGATTTACACCAACTTAAATTGCTCCTGTTTTAAAATCACCTTGTTGAACTATTTTAAAACAATCGTTTTTTCACCAGAAAAAGTTCCTGAGGTGAAGTTAACTTAGGGTTTTGTCAACTAAAAGCATTTGTAAATGTTGAAGGAGTTCTGTGCAGAGGGGTGATTGTGTGACACCGGGTGCCATCTGCTGCTCAATGCACGAAATTCACTTTGCTGGGAAGAATTTGGAGGGAAATGAGTTGGCTTTTGCCTTTTTCTTTTTAACTTGTTATAGCTGAGAGTAAAATAGGAACACAGCTTTTCCTTCTGGAGTTAGCTGCAGGCTACACATTTCTTGAATTTTCTGTTGTACTTGGGGAATTAGCCAAAACACTGATTGATGTTCCAAAACACTTCATGTCACAGCATTCCAGTACAAAAAGTACTGGAATAAAAGTACAGCTAAGCCCAAATGAGACAGGTACTGATTTCCCAGGATGTCTTACAGATCTGGCTGATGGAGAATAATTTAAAAATGTGTATGTTTTTGTTTCTTTTGAATAAATGAATTTTTGCGTGGTCTGTCTATTCTATTAAAAAAATAGCAGAATCTCTTTAATTATCAATTTCCAACCCAAAACCAAAATGACCATCGCAAGAAATAGTAAGATCAACTTAATATTTAATCTAGATGGAAAGATTAACAGATCAAGTAAATTCTTTGTGACTTAAAAATGGGGAATTTTTTTAAAGGAAGGCACTGTGCAGAATCTGAATTTTGTGAGTGTGGACTTGATCTTTAAGGTCTCTTCTAAGCTTGATGATTTTATGAAGAATTTGGGTGTCAAAGATTGCTGGTTGACCAATGAAGAACAAGGGAAGGGAAATTAATAATGCCAGAACTATTGTCAAGCTTAAGAGCCTTCATGTAACAAACTGAATTAGAAGGAACACTTGTTCCTGTGGTTTTTCTGGTTTGTTGAGGATTAGGACTTCCTCAGTAACATAATGTACAGGCAGGTCTGGAAAACATAATTAAATTGTTGATACTTAGTCACTCTCTGAGTGCTGCTGGCTTTTAGTTAAAGTGAAGTGTCATGTGGGATGATGAATTGGAGCTGTGCTGACCTCTCTGCACTGAGCTGGTGGAGATCTGGGCATCTCTAATGTGCCTTTTTAGCTAATGAGCAAGCTGGAGATCCATGCTGTGTGAGCTCATGACACAGGCTGGAGATACCTTGGACTGACTTCCTCAGAAAATAATAAATGTGGAATTTGGACAAAAATTTACAGTATAGGGATATACACACATATACATGTCAGTCTGGATTGATGCTGCTCTGCTTTTGGTGTCAGTTGTATTCCCAACCATGAAATGGTTCATAAGTGTTGTATTCTTTCAGATATTCTTCTTAGATAACTTTTTAAATGTTTATGGTTTCAAATTCCAATAGTTAACTATAAAAATGCATGATACTTCATAATTTTACTGAAATATTTTTGACAGAAATTTGTTAAAATGTGACACTGAACTTGGGTTGAAAGTGTGTGACACCTCAGGTAACTGGGAATTGTGTGTGAAGTGTTGCTTGTCTGAAAGGTCAGTTTCTCATTTCACCAGGGATGAAACTGAGTGCAGAATTGTCAAAACCAAAAATGTGTTTATGCGGTTCCTATGGGCTTATACATCAGTTATTATTATTACTTATTTTTCCTGATCTGTTCCTTGATAGATGAATACATTGTCCAGTTGTAGCAAAAAAGATTATTTGTAACAGCTGAACTATAATGGTTCTACTAATTCAAGCATTTACTGCCTTTTCTGTAACTGTGTTTTGTAAAACCTGAAATAAACTACACCTTGAGACTTTTTTAGCTCTAGAGTGTATGACTCAATTTTGTTTTGAATCCCTTACAATTTCTGTTCTGTGTATTGAAATAGTACAGTCAGAAACTTTACTGTTGATGATATGATTTCCTTTTCATTGTTTAAATGAATCCTGTGAGTTGTGGGATGATGCATTTAGGATTCAACTTGGTTTTTGTGGTGGTGAGCACAGGAAATAGCTTTGTATGAGATAGGGGAAATAAAGCCTTGAGGTGCCACCCAGTATTGCTCATGGTAACAAATTTCAGTCCTGGTTTTGTTCCACCTTCTCAGGAAGGGGGTGAAGGTGATGATGTTGTTGCTTCCTAACAACAACAAATAAAATTAAACAAATAAAAAATAAACAAAACAAATAAAATTAAATTGTTACAAATCTATTTCATTGCAGCATCCCCTTCACTATCCAGCGACTCTGTGAGTTGCTGACAGATCCTAGGAGGAATTACACAGGAACAGACAAATTTCTAAGAGGTGTGGAAAAGGTATGTATTTCTCTTGAGAAAGAACACAGCTTCACAGTCACAGCCACCACTTAATAATTTCCCAATTGCTCCCAAAGGTCTGCTGCTTTCCTTGGGGCTCAGAGCCAGGGTACAGCTAATGGCTGCTCTTAAATGTCTGAGTTTGTTTCATAGCTTTCAGCAGCAAAAAGCAGTTTTAAACTAACTTCAGACAAAAATTAATCTCAAGGCTGCAACTGCTGTGTTTCCCAATCACCAGTAGTTTGTGGAGGGTGGCAGTTTTTGTATGAAGTCCTAGTTAGAAATAATCAGATGAAATACCCTGAATCTTTTGATCAGGAATTTCCTCCCACATTCAGTTTCAGAGTAGATCCAGTGGTGAAGAAGAAGGGAGGCCCCTTCCCTCCAGTGTCTTTTGTTTCAGTATTTAAATCCTGTGGTGTAGCAGAGTGTGCCTTCAGAAGAGCACACAGGTGTCTTAACTGGCAGTTTAGAGCTTGTATCAGAATGTGGGATCCTTCAGAAGCCAGGAAGAGACTTTGGGAATGTGGTTCCACAATAGGATGCTTCAGCATTTCTGAACGCTTTGTTCTCCAGAGATCCCTCAGTTAGAAATTACAGACACTCGGGCTTGAGGCTTAATGTGCTGCTCTTGTTAGGACAGTAACAAACTAATAAAATACTGAATAACAAATAATAAAATACTGAATTTTAGTGGAATTATGGCCTGACCTCATAAGAGGGAGCAGAGATATTTTAACAGATTAGACCAAAATCCTGTAACTCTTAAAAGTTCTGGGATGTTGTCAAGAGCTGAAGCTTCTCTTTCTGAACTCCTGATGTGTTTATGTTTGTGTATTACAGAATGTCATGGTTGTCAGCTGTGTATATCCATCTTCAGAGTGAGTATAATCCTCTTTTCCATGATACTTCAAGCTTGTGTTAGTAACAGGGAGGATGCATGTGTGTGTCTGATGTTTCTCTCTTGCTGTCAGTGGTTGTATCTAAAAGCCAGACTTGCAGAGTTCAGCTTTTGTTATCAACATTTCAATCAACAACAGGGATGGTGCCTGCAAGTGTAATAATTTGGGAATAAATAAAAAGCCCTTGGGGACTGACAGTGGAGGCTTTGTAAGTTTGGTATTGGGAAATTCTGTGCTAACAAGCTTGAAGTGATTTAAATTTCCTCTATTCATAACATTTTGTTGTTGTTTTGTTTGTTAGGAAAAATAATTCCAGTAGTTTAAATCGGATGAATGGTGTTATGTTCCCCGGGAATTCACCAGGGTACTCTGACAGGTGAGTTTAGCTCCAGGGGTTCACTTCTACTGGATCAAAGCAGTGGAGTTCTGGGAATAAGTACCCTTAAAAATGAGGTGTGACGTGGGATACTGGGGAATGGGGATAGAGGAAGCATGAGCATGTGTGCCATGTACTCTGTATTTTGATCTAACCTTGTTGCTGATAATTTTTTTTTTTTGTTATTTAAATTTTTTTATCAAATCTGCACGTTGTAGGCGAGGATTGTTTTATTTTATATAAAACAGCAAAGCCCCTCATCTATTTGTTCAGTTCTGTTGATCTTTTAAAGGAAGGGTATAACTGCTTTCTGCCAAATGGGAGCAAATCACTTAGCTGAAAGGCTGGATTAACTTCTCATTATTATTTTTAAAGATCGAATGTAAATGGCCCTGGGACCCCCAGACCCGTGAGTCGGACGAAGGTTTCGTTGTCAGCTCCCATGACAACCAACGGTTTGCCAGACAGCACAGAGCATAAAGAGTCCAGCTTGCAGCAAACAGAGGAGAAGAAACACAGGTTTGTCAGGAGGAGTGTGTTTGAAGCTCAGGTTTTTTATTTATGTTTTAAAAATAGTTTAAAGAAGACTGACCCTCTAAGGGATGCATAATAGAGGCTTAAATCAGGAGTGATGACTTTGAGGTTTTGTTATGTAGTAAGTGGAGCAGATTCTATTGTTACCACTTAATGTGTTTAAATCAAAGGAGTTGCTACTTTTTTCTTAAAGTGTGACAAGATACAGAATGTTTGTCTTCAATAAAAGCTACATCTGGTTTTGTTGCTTGTAGTGAATCACCAGCGTCTGAATCAGAAGGTGCTCAAAGCAGCCCGGTGAAAAATAAGCACTCTGAGGATGATCCTGCAGAAGCAGAAGGACATGAGGTAAAAAGACTTAAATTTGACAAGGAAGGGGAAGCCAGAGATGCACCAAACCAAACTGCCTCCAGTGAAGTCTCTTCAGGCATGGGGGAAGAGACAGAAGCATCCTCTACATCTCAGGATAAAGAAAAAGATGCTTCCTGTGCCAGACAGCACTGTACAGAGGAGGAGGAGGAAGGTATTTCAGATTTCACTGTCTTCTTTTACTTCCAAGGAGTTGGGATTTTCTTTGCTGGAGACCAGTGCTGTGGGATTGCTGAAGGTCTCCAGATGTGCTTAAGGAAGAGCTTCTTGTTCATGCTTCAATTTCACATAATTTACCAGTTCTGTTATTTCTTTTTCCGTGGTCCTATGCTCAATTTGAAACTTAGTCAGGGGTACTTAAAATCTCCTGAGGCCTTGGATTAGATCAGGGTGCACCAAGAATTCAAGAATCACTGTGTTAGGCTGTCATCAGGTATTCTCTTCCTTTCCCCAGAATGGGGATGGGTCATAGCTCTGTTTGACTATCTTTATTAATTATGGAATTTATTTAAATACAGATACAAATTTATGTTCTTTCACTGAGGAGGCTGCGCAACAGCATCTCCACATCCTATTAGAACAGTAAAAATTATCTCACTGGAGGGCAGGCTCAGTATCTAAGTTAAAAAAAAAAGTAAATAACTGCAGTTAAGAGACTAATCTATTTTTTTATTCTTCAAACACATTCTTCAAAGTTTCCTTTGAATTATTTTTTGTGGCTCATGTATTTGTACAATGTTCCTGTAGATCATGATGCCTGTGCACCTGAAACAGCCATGGTTTCATAATTTCCAAAAAACTGCTTCTGAAAGCAAGTGGAGGATGTGGGGAAGCCAGAAAAAGTTACTTCTTAAACTTTGTCTTTATCCAGTGAAACTTAATTAAGTGAAGCTACCTGTTAAATAAAATAGCTTTTTTTTTTTTTTGCATGTTGGGATAGTTTGGGTATCCTGACAAAAGTGGTTCTGATTCTTTACATCTTCTAATAAAATTGAGGTTGTCTGTTTTTCCTGTCCTTGGCTGTGCTGTGGAAGTTTGGCTCAGCGTAGCTTGGAGTGGCAAGTGGCATGATCAGGGTATGTTGGAAAATCCCTTGGTAACACTGTACTTTCTTTGTTCCTAGAGTCCTTCATGTCTCCCAGAAACGTTGGGCCGGACAGAAAAGATCAAGACAAAGACAGTGACTCCTCGAGTGTGGCTGAAGAGAGCTCTGAGGAGAACAATCAGATGGAGGAGTCTGAGCAGCCACGGGCAGAGAAGGGTTTGCACTCGGCTGACAGTGACACCAGTGCATCTGCCACCAGTGGAGCTGACTGCAGTGACACAGAAGAGCTGGGGTCCTATGCTAGTGAAACTCCAGAAAACTCCTCAGAGACCCCGATGGAAAACAGTGATGAAGCCACAGAAGCTGCAGATGAACCTATGGAGCAAGACTAATTTAAATAAACTTAGAGGCAGTATTTTCCATAAGGCTCCGGTTTTACACTGTATAAATAATTTTATGTAATAAAGTGGACCTTTAGTTTTACAAAAAGAAGCAGGTTGTAAAATAAACTTCTCCATGGATTGAACCTTGAAAGAGTTGTACATGATAAGAACTGTGAATACCAGCTCCTTCAGGTCCTGCTTACCGCTGAACTTTCGTTTGGTCAAATCAGTGGTTTGTGTATAGTTTTTTTTATTTAGAATAAAAGTTTTTAAACTGGAAGGTAATTATAATTTTGACAACTTTTTTGGAGATCACCACACCTAGTTGTATGTAAGCAAGAAAGCTTTTGTCTTGTCTTTTTCTGACAGCTCTAGCAGTTACTTCATATTTTGGTTACAGTTTCAACATTTGACATGTGAAATTCGGGGTTTCAGGCTGGTTTCCGGATTTTTCTTTAAATGCACACCAAGAAACCTTCTGTTGTGTGTTTCAAATGCGTTCCATTTCACACACACATCTCCACACAGCATGCACACCTCCGTGTACCCTCGCTGTTCTAAGGGGGAAAGGGTATATTTTTCTGTTTCTATAAAAGATAAATACAGCAAATACTTTTTCTATAGGAAAAGACTGAGTTCACCTCTCAAGGCACTTTGCTTTGCCTCTGGAAAAACAAAACACATGAAATCTGGCCCATATGAAACCCTGAAAATACTAACATTGTTGAAAACACCAGAGTAAACACATTCCAAGAGAACTGTTCCAATGACAACACTTTTGTATACTTCTGAGGTGCCTGAGTGAAAGGAGTTCATTTATTTATGAGAAAATGTGCTTTATGTTGAGAACGTTGTAATCAAAACATTAGCTTAAACTTTTGTAGAAGAAATGTTTGAAAATAAAATACCTTGGAAGAAATGAGCAGGTATTTGCCTTTTTGAGTGCTTCTTGGAGCTTGTGAATATTGTAGAGAAGTCTCAGAGTTCCTCCAAGGTTTGCAGGTGGCATCGGGCTGATCACACCTCTGGATGGGAAGGACGGAGACGTGACCCTGGTCATGTTCCTGAGCTGCAAGGGTTAGGGGTGCAGAGGAATCACCACGATTTGTATCACATTTTGGAAGTGAACTAAATATTTTTGAACATGCTACTTTGACAGCCAGTGTTACATTTTTTTCAAACCAGCTCAAAGCACAAACTACTGCTTTAAAATCAATATTTTCCAGTTCCCATATTTAAAGACATGCAAGCTGCAACCTCCCAGTCACAATTACTGGCTGCCAAATTTATACCTGTTTCTTCAACTGTACCTTTTTGATATTTAGAATTTTTAAATTTCTGTAAAGTAGATTTTTTGTAGATTGTAATGAGTGCTCACTGCCATTGTGAAACGGTATATAATTGTATAATTTCTGTGTGTAAACTGAATGCTTGGGCTTTCAATACAGTATTCATATAAAGCAATAAATATTAATGTTATGAAATATCTGAGTACATTTTTATCACACTTGTCCCTCTTTGGTTTTAAGTTCATGTACCTGAAGTACAAAAATGACCTCTAAAATGCATGCTGATAGTTTCTTGTACTACATGGTCTGCTTTGTATTGTTTGGGGGAAATTTAGGTTTTGGTTAATACCAGAATTAATTTGGCTCAGTTGGACTATTTATGAAGTAATTTCTTGCTGATGTTACCTATCAAGTTGTGAGCAGACAGGATTCAGGGAGACGCTTGCAAAAAAAAAAAAAAAAATCGTCTTGATCGAGATCCCCTTGCAGAAGGAAAATTGTACTTTGACTCATTTTCATTGTGCTGAAGGGTTGGATGTGTGTTATCAAATTAAAGGACTGAACCAATATATTGAAATTAGGAAAGTTTAAGAATATAGTGACATCTTACATTTCTTTTTTTTTTTTTCTTTTTTTTTTTTAATATTTTGCCAATGAGAAAATTTTAAAATTTCTAAGTTTAGAGATTTCTGAAATTTTCTTTAGATTGTTTATTTGTGACGATATTGTCAATAAACTTGTTCTTTAAGCACCTGTGACCTTTCCAGATGTTTGTTTGAGCAGCGTTAGTGCCACTCCTGCAGAGACCTGCAGAGGGATTTTGAGGTATGGATCCACTTCTGTATCTGCAACTTATTGTAAAGGCTAATAAAAATTGAAATAATGCTTCAACCTCACAGCAAAGATCTTAATCCTAAATGTGCACCCTCATTTAACGAAATCTGCTTTAAATTCCCTAATTACACACCCCAGAGCACACGGCTTCAAACTGAGAGCGGGTTTAGATTGGATATGGGGAAGAAAGTCCTGACTGGTGGTGCTGAGGCTGCCCTGGATCCCTGGCAGTGCCCAGGGCCAGGCTGGATGGGGCTTGGAGCAGCCTGGGACAGTGGAGGGTGTCCCTGCCATGGCAGGGGTGGGTGGGATGGGCTTTAGGATCCTCCCAACCCAAACCGTTCTGTGACTCTCTGATCCTGTGTTTGTGTTCTACTTCTTGAAGGAAACGTGAGGTTAGACCCCACAAGACCACCAGCATGTGCTTGATAGTGTTTGTGGGTGGGTTTCCTATAAAAAATATATGGGACCAGAATAGAAAGTGAAATGCAGTTTATTCTTCAGAGTACAAGGTCGAAGGCAGCACTTAATTCTGCTCTCGATACTTAAAATAAAAAATTATAAAATTATTTCATTGTGGTATCCAAGGTTCTCTGTCAGCCTTGATTTTTAAACTTCAGGGAATACTTGAAAGCTTGCCCTAGGGAGAGCTTTCTAATACAGCATGGATCTGGGGTTGTAGAAACTGGATTTGAATTTAAAATGTTCCAAAAAGTCTTTGAGATGAGTGAATGGAGCAGAAGTTGTTGGATTTCGGGGTTGATTTATGGGCAGCAATTTCTGCTGAGAGGCCATGCAAGGGCATTGCTCTGGTGGAGAGGTTTGCTGTAGGACAAATAAATCCTGGGATCCTTTTGCCTGGAATCCTGTGTGTCCCAAATGGAGCTGGGGACAGCAAAGCCCGTGGACCTCTGGGGCTGTCCTTGCCTGCAGCTGCCTCAGGCAGCACAAAGCCTTGGGAAGGGATTATTGCTGCTCTCTGCATTGCTGGCCAGCTCCAGGACTGACTGGGGCTTCTTTTGAAAATCCTTTTGGATCTGCTGTGGACTCCCACAAAGTGAACTTTTTTTTTTTAATGCAAAAATTGTGTTCTGGAGGTTCCCAAGGCTGGGGCACCTCTGCAGCACCAAGTATTGTTTTTAAACATTTCAGCAGGAAATACTCGTAGCTGGAAGAGTAAATTGGGATTGTGTTTCAGTTGATGCCTGGCCTGGGGGATGCAGGAAATGGTCTAAAATAAACTGCTTCAGCCGTGAGTTGTTTTGTGTGTGTGCTGTCCTTTGCTCAAGCAGTTCACTGAGAAGCTGCATCATTTCTATCCTGGGTCTGGTACAAAGAATCAAGCTTTTATTTTTAGCTTCTTTGTTAATTGTATGTGAGGGGGAAAAAAAAAACCCCGAGCGAAAGCCTGATAGAATCTTAGTTCTGTGAGTTTTCTGTGGCAATAGTTAAGTGCCAACGCAGTGATTTATTAAAAGTAAATGCATTTTTTGCTAGAATGGATGCCTACTATTGACTGCAACTGTACAGAACACCCTTCTGCACTCCTTTGACATTTTTCAAGCATACAGTGCACTTCTAGGAAGAGTTTAAAGGTTGTTTGCATCTGTCTCTGTCTCAGGTCGTGTTTTTCAGTGAGACAAGAGTTCCAGATTGCTGCTGGCATCCCTCCATTACCAATGGGAGGCCCATGTTGTGTAACTTGTAAACTCTTGTTAATCAACTTTTCATCCTCATTCACCTCAAGGACTATGTGAAGTAGTTCTATAATCCTGTGGGAAGCAAAATACGGGGTGTAAAAAGGGTTGAAGAGGAAGCAGAGCTGTGTGGGCCAGCAGCACGGTGGCTGTGCTGGGGTAACACGGAGGGGACAGCGAGCCCAGCACAGCCTGGTCACAGAGCTCAGCACGTCCGTGAGCGAGCGGGAGCACGGGGATTCCTTGGGTAGGTGAGAAAACTCCTGGGCAAGCTCGTTCCCATGACGGGAAACCCGAGCTGTGGAGCTGCTCCGGACACGGGGCAGAGCACGAGGGGAAACTCGAGATGCTGCGGGAGCAGGGTGATGGATGGAGAGCAGCATTCCCTGGGGATGGAGAGGGGCATTCCCTGGGGATGGAGAGGGGCATTCCCTGGGGATGGAGCAGGGCATTCCTCAGGGATGGAGCAGGGCATTCCCTGGGGATGGAGAGCGGCATTCCCTGGTCATGGAGCAGGGCATTCCCTGGGGACGGAGAGGGGCATTCCTAGGGGATGGAGCAAGGGATTCCCTGGTCATGGAGTGCGGCATTCCAGGGTGATGGAGAGCGACATTTCCCGGTGATGGATAGCGGGAGCCCCCCGTGATGGAGCAGGGCATTCCCTGGGGATGGAGAGGGGCATTCCCTGGGGATGGAGAGGGGCATTCCCTGGGGATGGAGAGGGCATTCCCTGGGGATGGATGTGTCCCCCTGCTGTCGCAGCTCAGGGCCCTGTTGGGTACAACATTTCGTGTGCTAAGGGCAGGAAGGGCCAGGGCTAGGGATAGGGCCAGGGATAGGGATAGGGACAGGGACAGGGACAGGGATAGGGACAGGGATAGGGCCAGGAATAGGGACAGGGACAGGGACAGGGACAGGGACAAGGACAGGNAGGGATAGGGATAGGGACAGGGACAGGGACAGGGATAGGGACAGGGATAGGGCCAGGAATAGGGACAGGGACAGGGACAGGGACAGGGACAAGGACAGGGCCAGGGATAGGGCCAGGGATAGGGACAGGGACACGAATAGGGACAGGGATAGGGCCAGGGATAGGGACAAGGATAGGGCCAGGGCCAGGGCCAGGGCCAGGACACACGGCCGGCAGAGGCCGCCTCGGGAACGTGGGATGTGTTGGGACATCACAGGAGCTGCCACAGCAGCGCTGTCACAGATCCCTGTCCCAAAAACAAACCCAGGAAGGTCAGGCAACCTTCCACATCACAGAAACCAGGGACTCCTTTATAATTTTAAATCTAGCCCCTTGAAAGTTCTCAGCTGTGCAAACTTTCCTCTCAAACTTCCTTCCACCCTGATTTCGGCGGGAGCTGAGCCGTTCCTGTGTTAATTCCGTGGCTCCAGGAGATGGAGCTTTAGAACAGACAAACATCACGCTGAGGGAAAACGGGCAGGGAGATGCTCCAGGAGCAGCAGCCTGAGAGATGGGAGGTGCAAAAGTTTTTTTTTTTTTGCTTTTCTCCTGTCCTGATTTGGAAAGATGTTAAGGAGATGCTTTGTTCTCCATCCTCTGAATGAGTGCTCATGTGGGAGACAGACACTCCAGCCTGCACTTGGCGTCACTTATCTCCCTGGGAATCTCAGCAAGGAGCGACAGTCCCTGCCTCAGGGGCCTCTCTCAGGCAGTTTCCACACCCAGGATCTTGCCTTTGGATGTTCTGCTGCTGGGGAGTCCCCATAAATCAGCCCCTGGTCGGTGACTGCTGCACTCCTCAATTTATTCCAGGAGTGACTCATGTAAATTCCCCAATAATTTAGGGAGCAGGAGGTCCTGCTGGTCCTCCTGGGCCAAAGAGACAATTTTCACTCCTCTCTTGTACAAGGGATAAACTGAAGTCATGAGGAAAACCACAATTCTGTTATTATTAGGCTCTTATCTCTCTGTAATCGTGTCATTCAGAACAAAATTCACTTCAAATAGCAAAAGAAATGCCACATACTCCTGGTGCTGTTGGACTCTGAGAACAGATCTGTGTATCTCAGAGTCTTACCAGCTTCTTTCTACTCCTGGTCTTTTGATTATTTATTCCTTTCTGCATTCTCTTTGACTTGTGGAGGAGCTGTGAGCCCTGCACCAAAGGCCTCCTCCTCAGATCTGCCTCTGTCTGCTACAACACCCCACAGAAAGGACAGGTCTTGACTGTGTGATCCTAAAGGGGGTTGTTCTCCAAGCACAGGGGTTTGGCTTTAGCAGGGCATTATTGCAGAGCTCTCTGGGGTCTCTTGCAGAGCCCTCACCAGGTTTTCCTCAGTCAGGGAGAATGCCTGAGGCACAGAGAGCTGTCTTGTGTATCTGTGTGTGACTATGGAGAGGTGGGACCTTTTGGAGCTAACTTACTCCAAATAACCAGCTTCTAAACACAAATATTTTCTTCCCAACCATTTAAAGTGTTTACAGTGGGAATTTCACCTTTATGTAGTTTTAAATTCTTACAGCATTTTTAAATAATAACAGGAACTTCCAATTTAGGAACTTTATGGACCTGCATAAAGTGCAGGGTCCCGCCTGTGGCCACGGGGAAGGAATTTACACTTTTGTGTGTCTGATGCTTCTCTGGAAAGCTGCAGCTCAACTCCAAACACAGCTCAGCTGCACTTCTGCTGCAGCAATCTCTGCCTGGAGAGAATCTTGCACTGGGCCAGAGGTGTCAGCAAATTCCTCTCCCTCCAGCAGGCTGCCAGGGTGGCTGTGCTTTGTGTGGGTCTGGAGGGGCTCTCCCCTTTCCCAGGCACCCCTGGAGTTGTTTAGCCCAGGCTGAGCTGAGGAGGGCAGGGCAGATGCTCAGAGCAGCTGTGCTGGGTGGACACTGGGGGGGATCCATGGAGCAGCTCCAAAAGGTCAGCCCTGGCATCTTTGATCAGTCAAAGCCACTTGCAGACAGGCTTGACAGGAATACAGCACCAAGCCTGACAATAAAAGTGGCTTTTAAAACTTTCTCTTCTTTGCAAGTTTCTTTAACTGGAGTTCCAAATCTTGGCACATTTCAAGGCTCGTGATTTCTTCCATAAGTCACAGAGAGGGAATGTTTTATACAACTGCATTTGAAAGAGAGGAGTAATTTTATGTTGGAGTCTGATGCTTTGAAAGTATTTATGTGATGGGGAACTTGTCAGTTGTGGCTGCACAGCCTCCCTTTGACTGGCTGGTTGTTAAAAGCACCACCCCAGAGCCAGTGGTTGCACTCTGGACAGGCTTGTGCACATCTGGTGCATTTTAAGCTTGTGGGAACACTGGACAGCTTTTTTTTCTTTTTTTTTTTTAAATTTTAAATCAGCATTGTTTAAGCTGAGACAATCTTTGTAGAAGTGTAACAAGAAAATTATAATGCAGGAGAAAGGCAAAACAGAGAAAAGGAGAAACGAGGTGGGTGAGAAAAGGTAGAGGGAGAGGAAACATTTTGTGGCAGAGTGGGAATCCAGATCTTTTACTTCTGAGTACAGAAGGTTTTGCTTCCCAGAGCTCAAAGCATGAAATACTGTTTAACATTACCCTGTCCTTAGCCATCAGCTGGCTGTTCAAAGGATCTGAGTGTGTCTGTGTGGGGTTTGCTAATCTAAATCTACTGCAAATGGATGGAGGAGCTGGTTAACTTCTTGTGTGAAAGGTTATTCTGTAGCTGAAATTGCTTTAGGTGGCTCAGCTGTATTTTGTCAATAAAATGTGCCATCAGTGGAGGAACTGGCAGTAAAGCTGCTCCTGTGAGCTTGTAAATGGGAAACACGTTTGAAGGGAAGCAACAGAGAGTTTGGGAGATGTAGTTGGCAATTGTGTCATCACCAAGTCTGCCTTTTTTGGGATTCAGAATTTCAGTGGGTTTAATTGCAATGGCTGATAAGATTTACAGCCTGGACGTGACTCTTTCATCTCTTCTGGTGGCTGTAAAGTGAATTGTGTGATGTGCAGAGTTCAGTGAAGGGCAGAAAGGAGTGCACTCCCAGTGTGCCAGTGGATGTGCTGGGAGTACACCCTGCCACAGCTCTGTGGGGCACAATGGGTGTGTCTGGGGTGCTCATGGCTCATGGCATTGAGTCCTTTTTCACTTGGGACACATAAGATGGGAGTGAAGGTCTTGCCAGGCAGTGAACTCCTCACACACTTAAGTTCAAGTGCTGATTTCTATTTCCAACATGACCACATGGGCCAGGTTGCTCCTTCGTGCAGCTCCTCTGTTGGGGTCTTCTCTGCTGGAGATGACCCCAGGTGTTGGTGGAAGCCGCTTTTCCCAGCCCAGCTGTCCAAAAAGGAGTCAGGAGTCTCCTGCTCGTGTTCTCAGTGATGTTTATTGTCTCTTATCTAAAATATTTTCTGTCTGACCCCCGAGCTCTGGCCAGCAGCTCAGTCCAAGGCTCACACCTCCCACGGGGCTGGTGCTGTCTTTTATACCATGAACTACCTATTAGATATTTACAATTGTGTGCCAGTCCCTAACACCTGTGTTAGACAGTGACTTTCTACTCTGAACCCATCTAAAAATGCCAGCATCACCTCAAAGATGGATGTCAGGAAGAAGAAGGAAGAAGGACAGGGCACACCCCAATCCCTCCATCTTAGGGTTTTAAACCCCTCTGCACCAAATCCCAAATTTTCTCCTTTTACCCTCTAACTACTGCTACTGTGCTGTCTAAACTTTTGTGACTTGTGACTCCTCATATAAGGTTGAGAATTTGTCCCATGGGCTGAAATCAAAGCCCCCAAGTGTTTTTGGGGTCCTGCCAGGGCTGCCCAGACCCCTGTCTGGGGTTTGGGGCACGGAGAGGAATGGCTTGGATTCTGACACTCCTCCTCCCAAAAAAAACCCAATTAGTCTTGGTGATAATGCTGCAGGCTGATGCCTTGTGCTTTTTTTCCTAATTTTAAGAGTGAAAAATGATGGTCTTGACAATAAGAGCGTGGGAATCAAGTGTCTTTCTTGGTTCTGATGTAGACTTTCTATGTGTGGGGTCACATAGATCCCAAGTCACATAAATTTATCTTTTTATTTGCCCACTTGCTGCATTTTGTATTTATTTAGGCTGTATTGAGTGGCACCTACAGGCTTTTGCTGCACACATTTGTGGTGAATGCAATGAGGCCTGAGCTTCTTTAGGGTCTTCAGGTGTTTTGGCAGAACAGGTGAGCTTGAACAGCATTTCAACAGAACTTATTTGTAAAGGACTTTGCCCAGAAGCTATTAAAGAGCATCAAGCTCTGGTGTGTGTGGAGGGAAATAGCAAAATGTGGTGCCTGGAAGCTTCCAGCTGTGATCTCCTCTACCAGGGTGTCTGCTGCAAGCCATGAGGGCAGCAAGGGTACCCTGCCTGTACTTGGAATCTGGCCCTTGGAATCACACTCTGTAACTAATTCTTTAGCAGTGTTTGGGAAATGATGTCATTAGCTGACAGAAAGATGAAATCTGCTGTAGCTGGGCTGTGTGGAGCCCTCTCAGGAGTCAGAGCAGCACTATGTGTGTGTGTGTGTGTGGTACAGAGAAGTTCAGGGTCATCCCTGGGCACCACTGCAGTTGTTCTGCTGAGGCTTCTGTGGGCCCCCATCCCACAGGCTGGATCTGCACTAACAAAAGTGGTTTTTTGGAGCTTGTCACCGTTTCAAGGCAAGCTGAGAAATGAGCTGAGCTGCCACTCAGGGCACAGGGTAAGATCCTGTTTTCCCTGGGAACACAGATGTGCCCAGGCTTTGTTGTGGCTGTGGTTCTGTGAATCACTTTTCCCTGCTGGAATACAGTGGTGGGAGAGGGCTGGCTTTGATGGAAATGGAAATTTTTGTGGGTGGAGAGGCTGTTCCACCTCTGGCTTTATCTGTTCTTTCTGCTGCTCTCTGTCCTGAGCAGCAGCAGCTTGGGTACTCTGGGACAGAAGATTTGTTGATTTAGCCTTTTTTCAGCCCTAGCTCTTTATTGAAGAGTCCTGAGCAATGGAGATGCTCTGGGATATGTCATCCCAGCAAGGTGGCTGTGCTCAGTTTGGCATTTTGGAGAGTGCTGTCCTGCCTGATGATAAAAAGACAGGATTATGGAGCAGCTGTGTTACCTCACTGCAGGGAGGGGAGCAAGGCGTGGGTTTGTGAAAACTGCTGGGGGATCAAGTGTCTGTTTAATACCAGGCAACCAAAAATAAAAATGATGTGTATCCAGACTAGGGAACTGACTCAAGAAATATGGAACTACTAAAACAAATCCTAATTATAACTTTCCACAAACCTCAGGAAATAAACAGGTTTGTTCTTTGCAGCTTATATATATATATATTTTTTTTTTCTTATACAAGCATTTCATGATTTTTCTTGTTGAAGCTGAGTGTAGGCTTAAGGAGCAATACAATTCATATATTCAGTTTATATTCATGAAGCACCTAGCAGCCTCAGCCAGAGACCAGGGCTCTTTCAAATGAGATATTGTGCATATTTCTAAAAGAACAGTGAAAAGCCCTTCTACCACACTCTGCAGTTTATCAGTTTCCTACAGCTTCAGACCCAGGCAGCTTCTGAGGGCACAAATCAAATGTGAGGGATGTTATGTAGGAATAGCCATTGAAAAACTAGTTTGATGTCAGCAGTTTTGACCAACATGGGATGGTTTTCAGCTCTTGCACAAAAGCAGCAGCTGGTTTGGTTCTCTGCTGCCTGCTTGGGAAGGAGAAGGAGCCCTGTGAAGGTGCAAGGAGAGCTTGGATGGGGAATTTACTCACTCACAGGGCAAGGTGCTCCAGAAGCATTGAGAAGGGTGGGCAGGCTCTCCCAAAATCCACAGGATCCCACAAGAGTGCTGATAAAACGGGTGTAGAAGAATTGGCAGGTTAGCTGTAGGTGTAAAGCACTAATTATCTGCTAGGGGAGTGTGTCTGGAGAGCCAAACCTTGAATCAGGCTGAATCTGGTGGGCCCTTGGACTTCAACTTCTGGGTTTATGGTGTTTTGTCTCATTAGATAAAATAAAATTGGAATTTATGTAGAAGATCCAGAGTCCAGGGTTTTGAGCCTCCTGGGTGAAGGAGGCCAGTGAAAAATGACTCTTACAGCAGCCACAAAAGTAGAATTCCTTGATATTGGGGCAATATATCATGGTTTTGATTAGTGAATTAGTAAATATTCCAGGCTGGGCTGTGCACACCTCTGCTGGGTTGTGTGTCTGAGTTAATATTCCTGTGCCTGGCCAAGCAGCAGAGCTGGGGGGGGACAAGGAGGGAGCACAGAGCCTTTGCTGGAGCCCCACTGCCCCTGGCTAAGGGACAAAACACAGAAATTAGTCCAGGTCCCTCATGCTGTGTAACAGTGCCATCCTGACCAGCACATGGTATGTTCTCTGTGTTTTCCTCTCCCAGAAGATCAGGTCCATGGCAGGACAAGATTCTCTGTGATCCAGAAAGGGCTTTTTATGCAGGCAGGGCTTGGTGGTTTTCTTTTGACCTGGGGAAAGATTTAGAAATATGAAACTTGATACTGTGGTGCTCAGGAAATAGAATTTTTTTTTTTTTTCCTTCTGGTGCTCTCTTAATTATAAAACCTGGATAAATGTATATTTTGGTATAAATATTACTAACGTTGGCAGTAATAGAAGGTGAACCTGGCAAATGTATCTATCAAGCCATTTCACAAGGTAATCATTTATGAACATAGCTCTATTAATTTGTTTAGTCAGATGCAGAGAAGCAATAAAAGTGATTGACTAAAAACAATTAAAACAGTAAAAGTAAATTGTTGTGTGCATTAAAACCTGCTGAGCCTGTCAGATGAAAATTGTAGGTTTAAATGTGGAAATTAAAGCTATTGATTTTAACTAGTGTGTATGTGGCTACAGAGTCCTAATTTGTTCTAGTTTCCTTAGCTAAAAGGTGCTGAGACAAGAATAAAGAGAATCCTGAAACTTGTTCCCAAAAAGGCATAAGCTTTCAAAAAGACATATATGATAAATATTTGTCTTGTCTTGGGAAGATGGGAACGTTTTTTGGAGGACTTATCTTAACTGTCAGTATCTTGACACTGCAGAACTGAATATAAATATTTACCAATAATGGTAACTTATTGTACTTCAAAGAAAGTGAGGAATGAGACAGAGGCACGAGAGAAAATACAGCACAGTGGTACAGACCAGATTAGAGGGCTTCTTGCTTAATTTATGTGCGTGACTTTATTGTTTTTGATTTTTATGCCTAACAGTAAATCCTGCATTCAGTGAACTATTATTTTTAGTGTTCAATTAAAATGGTGGCACAAAGAGAGGGCTGTATCCAGACAGGTATTAAGGGATAGGGGTTGGGAATGAGGCTCCAGCCTGTGCCCAGGACTTCAGCCACTGAGTAAGGGCTGGGTCAGGAGCCCACTGAGCCAGGGCTTTAAACAAGAATTAAAGGTGTTGGCTTGCCAGTGCTCAGCAATAGGTCACTGTATTATTTCCTCTTACAGTTTCTTTATATCTCTTTATATATCACCCCTCTAGACTGTACAATGTGTTATTTGATAGTTAACTACTTGATCAATAGACAGTGGTTTTTTAAGTCCTGCTTTGAGGAGTGTAAAGCAGGTTTTCCAGCAGCCCTGTTTTCTTCCCCTTTAGGAAGCAGACTGAGAGTTTCTGTGACCTACAAACACTGAATCTATCTAGACTAATGTGAGAGATGGGGAAAGTTTGAATTTTTCTGCATGCTTGAGCAGCCCAGAGTTCACAGGCAGTGTTTGTCTCAGTAGGGGATTTTTGAAATGAGACATTCAGATGCTGGGGCTGATTCAGCTGAGCAGTGTGGCACACGAATTCTTGTGAGCCTGTTTCCCCAGATGAACTCTTCTGAGCATCTCCTTGGAGTAGACAACACAGTGGAGTTTACAAGGAACTTGCAGCCACTCCACAGCTCACTGAAGTGTCTCTTTCAGCTTGCCAAAATTTCCATTTCTGCCAGCATGCAGTGGGGCAGCACGGCAGGGATGGTGATGCTGAAGAGCCAGCGAGGGGGAAGTGAAATCTGCCTGGTTCTCAGGCAGCTGTTGGGTGCTTTTTGAGCAGCAGCTCCATCACCCTGGTCCAGCAGGAGCACTGGGTGGGTTCAGAACGTGGTGCTTCAATCCCAGGCTTGGTGCCAAGCCCAGCTGCTGCCCAGTGCAGGGACAGAGCCCCCCAGCACCACAGGGGCACCCCCAGCCAGATGTCCCCTCACCAGGCTGGGAGGGTCCCCACAGGGGGTGGCTCTGGGCAGTCACAGGGAAGCTGTCACAGGGAAGCTGTCACAGGGAAGCTGTCACAGGGGTGCCACTTCTGGGCTCTGCTTCAGCAAAGCTCAGCAGCATCTGCTGAGATGCTTTGCTGAATCAAGTTCCAGCAAAGAAATTTGTCAGAAGCGTTTTACCTCTACCCATGCAACTGTCAGGGTGATCCTAATCCTTCCAGAAACTTCTGTGGGAAGTGTGTTTTCCTAGTAGTGACTCTCAGTTCAAAGAAAGGTTTATGTATTTCAGTTGTGACTCTGAGTTAAGCCACGCTAGTTTTTTCTACTTCTGGATTTTAGATTGATACCATTTCCCTAGAAAATAACAAGGAACCTTTATTAAATACAACATTAAGCCTTTGTGTCATGCTGATGCAACAGCCTGTGTCATTGCATGTTTATAAAGGCATTGCCTTCTGCAGCTGTATCATCTCTGTCACAACCTCTACCTCTGAAGAATTTTCAACTGAAGCTGAGATTGTGAGGAAAAAAAGGAGCAATGACAGAAAATTAAGTTAAAGCAATTTCCTGGTGGAGCATGTCCCCTTTGTTTTAAATTCTTGGTATTAGTACCAGTGTTGACTGGGAAATGTAGTGTTCAAATGCAAAGAGGAAACAAACAGTATCCCCATGGGCTGGGTGGGTCTTCTCACTGCTCATCCAACAACTCACAGCTTACTCCTAAAGTAGTTTTACCTCATTTTCCATTAAGTAATGCAATGCACTGCTCAGGCAGTGAGTCTGCTAGACAATGAGGATAAATGTGTGGCCACAGATGGACAATGGCTTTCCCCAGTATGCTAAAACAACAAAGTGAGATACTTAAATTTTATGGCCTTACATATGTAGTAGTTGTCCTGACTGTGCATTTTCATATAAATAATAATTTATTCACACCAATTTTATTTTCAGCAGCCCTAAAATTCAATGTGTTTTATGTTTAGCATTATCACAGGAGGAAACTATTCCCTTGAGGGCAGGGACTTAGTGAATTTTCACATAAGCACCACAGTAGCATTTTCTTCCTTGTGGAGACTGTAGCATTCAGCAATTCCAACCCTCCTGGGAGCTCTAGTGTGGCACCTTTATAGCAAATAATTGGAGTGGTTATGCTCCTACGTGCTGTCACTGGCAATGCCACGCTGAGAATTGGAGGCAAAGCAGGTGGGATTTTGAACTCTGGCTTAAGAATCAGAGAGTTCCTTTTCCTCTTATAAGGATGTGACTTGATCAGTGTCGGAATCCAAGCCATTCCTCTCCATGCCCCAAACCCCAGACAGGGTCTGGGCAGCCCTGGCAGGAACCCAAAAACACTTGGGGCTTTGATTTCAGCCCATGGGACAAATTCTCAACCTTATATGAGGAGTCACAAGTCACAAAAGTTTAGACAGCACAGTAGCAGTAGTTAGAGGGTGAAAGGAGAAAACATGGGATTTGGTACAGAGGGGTTTAAACCCCTAAGATGGAGGGATTGGGGCATGCCCTGTCCTTCTTCCTTCTTCTTCCTAACATCCATCTTTGAGGTGATGCTGGCATTTTTAGATTGGTTCAGAGTAGAAAGTCTCTGTCTAACACAGGTGTTAGGGACTGGCACACAATTGTAAATATCTAATAGGTAGTTCATGGTATAAAAGACAGCACCAGCCCCGTGGGAGGTGTGAGCCTTGGACTGAGCTGCTGGCCAGAGCTCGGGGGTCAGACAGAAAATATTTTAGATAAGAGACAACAAACATCCCTGAGAGCACGAGCAGAAGACTCCTGACTCCTTTTTGGACAGCTGGGTTGGGAAAAGCTGCTTCCACCAACACCTGGGGTCATCTCCAGCAGAGAAGACCCCAACAGATCAGGATGTGAAGGTGAAGTGAATCAGGTGATTGAAGTGAAGGTTAGTTGAAAAAAGCAAATAGAGCTCACCTGCCTGCTGGCAAAGGGAGAAGGGATGGGATGGGTGCAGCTCCAGTCTCTGTGAGCAGCAGGTCAGTGCCCCAGCCCAGGGTGGAGAAAGGTTCACACTCTGAACATGAATGGGAGGTTCTGAGGCTCTTCCAAAGGGGAATGTCCCCACTGAGGAACAGAGCAGGTAGAAATAACACTGATTTTTCCCTGAATGGCTTGCTGGAGGCTGGAGAAGATGCCCCTCCTGTGGGATATTAGGATCATTTTGACTCTTCTCCACAGGACCTGTGGGCTGCTCTTTAGGAAGCACACAGCATCAAGAGTGAATACTCATTGCTACACTGGCTGTATCTCCACAACTTTGGTAACATGGATCTGACATTTCAGTTTGGTACTGAAAGCTTGGCTCACCTCTGGAGATGATGAGGTTTTGAGGGACCAGATTTTGTGATTCTAAGCATTGCAGAAATTCTTGTCTGGAATTGTGACTCCTGCTACTGCTGAAGCTGAGATGCAGTTAGAGGTGCTCATAGTCCTGAGTAACCTTCCCATCCAGAAAATTATTTAATTGGAAGCTTAATTCCCAGTGTGCACCCCCCTCCAGATTTAGCCTTTATACTGTGGTGAGATGAACACAAACTTTTTGTGGAAGTGACTCTATTCCTGAGACTGTTAATGCACCACAATGCTTTAAAATGTCAAGTTGAAATACTGCTTAGTAATTGTATTTTCAGTCAGAATTGAATAACCTGTTACTTTAGGTGTTGCAGAAACTCAGTTCCTTTTTTCCCCACGTATTGATAATGCAAAATTCAACTTCGTTACAGAACATTACTACGTAACTTTCTCTGCAGTTTTAAATGCAAACTGTATTTAATATATATGCAAATGACCTTTTTCATGGAAGTAAAATTTCCCATAAATTGATAATTAGCAATTCAGCTTCTGCTGTGTAATGTGCATTATGACATTAAAGTGCTAAACAGATCTGATTTTTAAAAAATTCAATGTGAACTATGACTTT
The DNA here is from genome assembly GCA_013397555.1 of Urocynchramus pylzowi. Classification (NCBI taxonomy): domain Eukaryota; kingdom Metazoa; phylum Chordata; class Aves; order Passeriformes; family Fringillidae; genus Urocynchramus; species Urocynchramus pylzowi. The sequence goes on along the minus strand of VZRH01003055.1, from coordinate 278,576 downwards.
TGGCAGCATATTATAAAGCAGTGCAATGAAGAAATAGTAAGTCCTAAATGTATAGGATGTACATTATTAATGTAATCCTAAAAAAGTTTTTTTAATGATCATTAGAGTGGGTCCTATGAACTAAGTTTTGTATATGATCACCCCTGAAGTTTTCTGGTTAGTTCTTTAAGTCTTTTGGGATATATGGAAAACTTTTACATGTGACTACCTGTGATTTGCATGCTAAAATCTAACCTGAAAGCAGAATGCCATTTTTATTTGTCAGGATGCCCCGTGGTACTGCGTTCCTAAGGCTGCAGGTGGGGATAACAAAAGGTATTAAAAAGCTGTCAAGGTAAAATCTGCTCAGGATTTGTCAAGGTAAAATCTGCTCAGGAGCTGTTGGTTCCTCCACAATCTCTTAGCCTGGAAGCTCCCAGATTTTGCACTCCTCAGGGGGAAACTGGGTTAACTGTGGCACTGAGGGCTTGGGAGGTGTTTTTGAGGTCCAAGCCCACTCTGTGGCAGGGTAGAGCCCTGCCCTGCAGTCCCTTCTGGCTCAGTCAGGGCTCCCTCCACTGCTGCATTGACTTCCTCCAAAAAAAAAAAAAAAGCATCTGGTTTTCTAAGCATTGCTCCCTCAGATATCAAAGGGGAAAATAAAGCAGGAATGTTGCTGTGGAACTGCCTTCCCCAGCACCTCTTTGTCCCTCTGTGCTCCGCTCAAATCGTGAGCTGCTCCTCAGCTGGGATATAAATCATGAGAAATGCAAAGCTGAGTGCTGTGTTGTGCATCATTGTCTTTGGAACCTCTTTTTTTGGTCATCTTGACACTCTGTGGAGAAGTTTTCTGCACATCTGCCTGCTTTTGGAGAGAGAACTCCTATTTCCCAGGAAAAATGAGACCACTCCATCGAGCTGAATTGAGGGGCTTGGTGGAAACCTTACTTAATCACAGTTTTGGGCATCATTTCAAACAAAATATAAATCAGGCCAGATCTGTTTGAGCTAAAGCTCAAATCTGCCAAGAAGATTTGCAGACTTGAGAAAATGCAGTCCAATTTTTACATCTTACACTGAAACCCAAACTTGCTACGATTTGATCACCTTTGCAGAAACCGTACAGCTCCAACGAGACACCTTTTTCAAACACCTCATTTAAACTTTATGCCATGAGAAGATGTGAACTCCCACTTCCTTCAGCTCTGCAAGGAAAAAAATGACTGTGGCTGTTGTGTTTGGAAGTGTAAGTGTATGTGCACCTACAGGAGGGGTTTGCAGAGGAACAGAATTTGTTTCACTGCGTGGCTGGGGGAAGAAAATACTTGTGAAGTGTTCCAGTCCTAATTTAACATGTGCTGCAGTGGATAACTGCAGCACTGCCAAGAGAGGAAATAGAACAAGATGTGATGTAGAGCAAGATAGCATTTCCAGAAATGAAGAGCTGTTTCTTCTGGAGGTTGCTGGTGGGCTGTGGTTCTCCACTGGAGTAAGAAGTACTGAAATGAAATTCCTGTTTTGTGTGCAGTGCTGAGGTGGTGAGCAGTGCTGCTACAGAGAATGGAGATGCAGAATAAACCCAGAGTTTAATGTGAGCGTTCCTGTGGACTTCACCAACTCTGGGATTTCACCTGGCCCCTCTGAGGACCCTGTGATGAGTCCTGGTACTCCTCTGAAGGGCTGGAAGATGTGTTGTGGCAGAGATGTGTGTCCTGCTTCTGGGGGTTTGAGGTCCTGGCTGCACGGTTCAGACACAGCTATGCTGCCTTTCACTTGGTCTCCCTGGCTGTGGTGGATTTAATGAAGTTTGCTTAATGCAGACACTTAATTCCTATCCTGCTTTTCTGCCTTACTCTAACTTGCTAAGGAGTTTGGTTAACCATTTGACAAGAAAAGATCAAATATGGAAAGGCAGCCACTGTTAAACACCTCTCTGCTTTTGGCTAGCTAATAATTTTCTTTCTTTACTCTTTAGCAAATGCTGGAAAAATAATTATTTTACAGATCTTTTATTTTTCCCCCAGTTCTAAGAATGCTTGTGATTAGCCAATAGCAGTTTGTTCTTCAAATGATGCTATGTGTTATAAACGAGCTTTTATTTTTAAATATTTTTGCAGCAATAAGTTGGGGGTGGAAAAAGTGCCTTTGTTTGCCTAATGATGTTAGCTTTATGGATCCATAGAACATCAGTGCCTTAATTACTACAAATGGATAATAAACACTTTCCTGGATATGAGAATGGGAGAGACACAGTGAGACTGTCATTAGGAACAATTGGATTTTCTCGTGATAAGTTGGTAAAAAATGTAAATACTACAAATAACCGCCTGAGGGCTTGTTTAGATAACGGTGCCAGAAACCAGGCAGCAAAACTGGGTTTTACAGAAATTGCTTCCCCTGTTGGAGCTGAATACAGAACAAGCTGAACACACATTCTCACATAAGCTGCAATATTTTTCAGTTTCTTTGTGACCACTTGGCATTAAGATATCTGCTACGTGGTTTCCTTGAATTGCTGAAAAGACCTGAATTTTGGCAAAGGAGTGGTTAGGATTAAATTTTTTGGCGAAAACCATCACAGGGCTGTTAAAATGACTGCACTGCCCTTGGATTCCCTATCAGTCCATGGGAATTTTCCACCTTGCTGGGGTCCCTGGGAGCTGCCAGACCACACAGGGGAGAGGGAGCAAGGCAGTGCAGAGCTGGTGGCCAAAAGCCTGGCTGTGGTTTGGGGGTGCTGGCTCTGACACCCCAAGATGGGAGCACTGGACAAGCTGGTCCTGCTGTCCAGGGGACATTTTGTAGGGAGCTGCCACGCCATGAATTGAGGAGGAGGAAGCACAAGATAAATTAGCTGTGCCATCCTTTATAGGGGAGGTTTTATGATGTATTCTCCCCTGCCATGGACTCCCATCATACCTACCCCTTAAAATGAAGGCTGGTGAATAATGGCTTGGGCAGGCAATAAATACATAATGCAATGCCACCTTTGAACCTTGTAGCTTGTGTGTAGGTCAAAGATTATAGGGGTTGTAATCATGATTTATGCGTTCAGTCTCTTGATATTTTTTAGACCATCTTTGCTTGTCTGCTGGTATGACTTTAATTATTTAATTATTCTATTTCAGGAGGCCACTGTGATCTGTCAGATCCTGCTGCAAAGTACACTTTTTATTTTTCTGAATATGAAATAACTCAAGCTTTGTGTTCAGTGTACAAAACCTCGTGTTTAAGACAAGTATATTCAGAAAAATGTCAGTAAGCACATCCATGCAAGTGTCTATATTCAAGTTTAACAATTTGTTAAAAAGAGAACTTGATTTATTACTAGTACCAGGCTTAGCAATTGTCTGTCTCTGAGCAAATAATGTAAACTTCCTAATTGTTGCAGAACAGTAATTACATGAAGACATCTCGACAACTTCTGTGTTAATTAATCTCTCAGTGGTTGATTTGAAATTTTTGAACTGATGAATGATGGCTTGATCTCAAAACTTCCAAGATTAATGTTGTTTGATGGTAAAAGTGCATCCATCAACCCTTAAGCAGAACTTGCCAAAATAATGTGATAGAGATGTTTTCACATCTCTCCTGATCCAGTTTCTTTGCTGTACCTGAGGTCTGGGCTCACCTGGCTGGAGCTGAAGGGCTTTCTGGTGACATGACAGCAAATATTGACATGTAGCTCCACCCTTTGCTCTTCTGGCTGTTCAGCTCTCAGGAGCTTTGCTGCAGATGAATGGAGCTTGCTCCCAGCCCTGCAGGGCAAGGTGTTCACACAAAGCTCTCTCTCATTCCCACCTCTCAGGCTGAGCTGCTGGATCTGGTGAGACGAGAGCACCTTGTGTCTGCTGCTGCAGAGCAGCTCCCACCTCCATTCAGCCACTTGGCTGGCCTGTGCTCCTTTCCTGCTCATTCCCTGGGCTCTGATGGTTGAAGTTACCTGCTCTGTGGAGCAGTGGGTGCTCTTGACTCACCTTACTCCTTTAGGATCCCTCGGTGTGCAGCTTTCACTCTGTGCCTTGTGCTGTGCTTGGCAGACTCGTTTTGTGCTCCCTGAGGATGCTGGAGGTATTTTTCTCCTGGAAGAGGTTGGCTTTGGGGTATCTGTGCTCAAACAGTGATGCAGCAGCCAAAGAATCACTGCATTCCTCCTCCAGTGGTGTGCTCTGGGTGCTTTGTCACCTGAGGGCAATGACTGATGTGATTCCTTTCCAGGCTGAGCCCACCAGTGTGGTTGTGTGCTACTGGAAACCTCAGGCTGTGACTCTGGAGGCTTTTCTGTGCTTCTTGGCAGGCTGGAGGATGGAGGAGGATGCTGGCTGTGGGAGGGATGGTGCAGTGTGTGCAGTCTGAGTGCTTCAGCCACAGCCACGCTGGGAGGGTTTTGGCACATCATATCCTCAGTGCCAGCTCCATTTTTAAATCTGCTGCCTCTAAAACACACTACCAAAAGATTCCAAAGCCATGCTGCCTGCTACCACTGATATTTTAGTCCACTATTAGCTGTACTAATGTGTTCTCACTTTGTGTTTCAGTTCTAGTGGCCAGGATAATCCATTAACTGTCCAGGAGCTCGAGCATGGCCCATCAGAAGGAACCCCAGGACTGCAGCACACAAATGTAAGTGGTCCTGAACATACACAGTTAACAATCAAGTGTAATTGCAAGGAATAGTGCTTGGAATAGATGACTGCACTCCAGCCCCAGGGCATTGTGGCAGATGCAACATAAGGTTTAATAAACTAGGTCCCTGTTGCCACTATTACTATATAAGAGTAATAATAGCAGTGAGAGTGAAAACATCCATCAAAAGCTGACAAATCTGACACAGATTATACATATGCACATGCACAGACTAAAGATGCCATTTAAATCTGATGGAACTGCTAATAAAAATTTGTTGATGGTCTTAATGAAACATCATTTTGTGCTTATTACTCCTTTCACGTGAGGTTATTTTTGTGGAAACAATTATTTGAGTGTTGGAAAAAGGTGTTTGTAATTACCAAAGTAAAGAGCAATATGTTGCCTGATAAATCAAGGACACAGTAACTCTATGCAGGGAGCACCTTGTAGTTAAAGCTTAAACTCAAAACTAGAAGCATGGTTGATAAATACACTTATTTTTAGCACAGAGGCTGTGTCTTTCTTGTTGTGTATTCCACCAGGAAACCCTGCTAGACAAATGACTCTTATTTCAGTTTGTGGGTGGCCTCGTTGCAGATGGGCTTTTTTAAGAACCAGAAAAAGAACATGTGTGTGATTATAATGAATTTGTGTGTGGGTAGGTTCCTTTTTTAAACAATGTCCCAACAGAAGTAGCAAGGAGGACATTCCTCTGAGCTGATCCAGCTACTGCTGCTGGTGTGCCACGAGTATCCCACTCAGGGGGCTGATGTCTTTGCTGGAGCTGGCAGTGGTACCTGCAGGACACAGCTCTGACACGAATTTGGCAGTGCCTGATGGGCCAGGTCATCCTTCCTCCCCCTCTGCAATGAAGTGTTCTGAGATCCTTTGGTGAGAACCAGTGTGGGTGTGAGTGGGCTGGGAGGAAACTCTTCATATGAGCCAATTTTTATGGCAAGACTCAGTGCCAGTGTCCTGTTTAAATAAGAGCCAGCTGCATGTCACACATGAACCAAAAATGGCAGAGTAGATAAAAGCAAGGTCTGTGGTTCAGCTGTGTGCATGCAGCCATTCTCCATCTGTGTTTGCTCCTCACTCACACTGCACACACAGCTCTGGAGCTCAGCCTCCAGATCAATGCCTCTGCCTGGAATTTCGAAGTGTGAGGTGAAATGCAAACCCTGGGAGCTGCTCATGAGCTGTGTGCCCTCCCCAGGGCTGGAGGCAGATGCTGCAGGTCCCAGCCTGGAAGGGAAATGCTGTGCTGCCAGCCTTGGGGTGTGCAGCCTTTTCTCTCTGGCTGGCACCTGTGTGCCAGATACAACTCTGCTCATTCCAACAGCAGCCCCTGGGATGCTCTGGGGCTGGGCAGGAGGAGAGGGACTCCCTGCCACCAGGCAGAGTCTCAGATCCACTAGAAATCCCATTTGTCCCTGCTTTGTGGTTTGGTGAAGGAATTTTTCTCGTGCTATCAGTCACACAGCCTGCATGCTTAGGGACTTCTCCTGTGTGACCCACCAGATCAGAGCAATTCTGAACATTTCCTGCTGGTGGTACTGGGACATCCAAGGAAGTGCTTGTGCCTCACCAAAGCCAGTGGAAGCTGAGATCCTGATTTGGGTTTTCTTTGGAGCCTGATGCTGAAAAAATGCACTTGTTTTCAAGCAAGCATCCTACTTGCATTCGAATGCAAGTGCTAACAATTGTGTGAACCTGTTGCAGGTGCTGAAATGTGGCACCTGCTCCCGGGGTTAATAACACCAGTAAAAGAAAACATAGCCATGGGGCTTTCTTAATGTGACCTCAGAGACTGGGTTTGCTCCTCTGGAAATGGATGCTAATGAGAGAGCTGTTCAATAAACCTCCACTTTTCTACTGCACCAAATGTGTGACTACTGGAGCATTTAGTTTTTGGCTTTCCAAATGAACACCTTGCAGTCTGTCAGTGCTGTACATGCCTGTGGGGAGAGCTAGGCAGAGACACTCCCAACTCCAGTTTTTGGGTAAAACTGTTCAGACTTACAAGGCTCCTATTCTGGGAGAATTTGGAAGCCTGGGTTTGTCTTTGAGTCTTCTTTTGTGCTGATCAAGCCCAAGGAGCTATGTGGAAATGTTTATTAATTGTTATTACTGCTGAAAAAAAATTATGGCAGGACCTGAATTACACAAAGGTGCTTCCCAGTTCTGGAAGGTGATGTATAGGCCACAGCAGAGATCCTGTTTGTTGGAGTTAATATTATTTAAGTGTGTTCTTTGTATATCTTATTAGACTTATTTGTGGCCAATGACCAATAAAAACACCACTGGATTTTGCTGGTTGTTTCCCAAATGTGTGATATATTCACATTTTCCAAAGAGGAGGGGTTTGTTTGCATGGTTGTGCAGCAAGAGCTAATATATTAAACATTTTCCCAAAGGATATCAGTGGTCTTTAATTAACTTTTTTCCCATAGGCCTATAATACAGAATTATACAATATTTGGTCAGTACCCTGCTCTCCTACTCCTGGGTAGGACTTATTGGCTCTCATTTCCTGGGGGAGCATTATGAGAGCAGACAGGAAGAATGCATCAAATGAAAAGTTAATTGTGTTTAAGCTGTGGGTGAGAGGGAAACAGGGTTGAGACTTCTATTCTATTGTGCCTCTGCAATAAGAAAAGCTAAATATACAGTTTCCTAGGCCACTAACCCAGGAAAGCAGGGGGAAATCAGCTCAGTCACAGAAAGGACAAAATATAAAACATTCAGGCAGCCACAGGAAACTTCCTACTTCAGTCTGAAAGCTGGAGACAGGATGGTGGAGGTAAGAACACTGCAGCATTGATGGGATCACTTCCAGAGGAAGGGTAAAATCCAAATCCTGTCTGCTTCCCACACAGCAGCATTGATGGGGATCACTTCCAGAGGAAGGGTAAAATCCAAATCCTGTCTGCTTCCCACACAGCAGCATTGATGGGGATCACTTCCAGAGGAAGGGTAAAATCCAAATCCTGTCTGCTTCCCACACAGCAGCATTGATGGGGATCACTTCCAGAGGAAGGGTAAAATCCAAATCCTGTCTGCTTCCCAAAGGCTGCTCTGGCTGCTGCTGTCATCCAGATCCCACAAAAGCAACAGCCAGGGCTGGAACAGAGGAACTCAGCCCTTTACAGACTCCTCATAAATCATGGCAGGGTATTTGATGCCAGCCTGTGGGCAGGGTCATGCCCAAGCCCTGCTGGCAGGTTTTTTTAGGGGGAAGCCAAATGGGGCAGATCTGAGACGGGATTTTGGCACTTGGAGCAGCTCCGGCCCCAGCTCGCAGCTTCCTCCTGCAAAATCTGTTTTGTGCAAGGACATCAGCTCCCAGGGGGGTGATAACATGAGAAATAGCAGCTGTTTCAGAGCAGGATTTCCAATATCCTCCTCACTGGAGATGTCCCTATTGCTTATAAGACATTTTCATTGGAAAAGCTCCAACTGTCAGCAGCAATTTACCCGGCGAGGGTCTGTTATTTTCTGCTCTAATCTGGTTAATGGGGCTTTGTGGAAGCAGGTCCTCAGATGTTTGCTTGATCACTGCTCTCAGTGAGACAGCTCTAGATTTTCATTTTTTGGGGTTTAAGGCTTTGGTGTGAACTTAAATTTGGTGAAAATTGCTGCATCAAAAAGGTGGCTTCTGCCTTGGTTCTGTGCCAAAGAACTTGAAAATTACCTAGCACTGGAATTTCAGCCTTAATCCAGATTTCTTCGATACTTGGCTGTAGTTTACTCAAATTCATAAACCAGAGGATTTTTTTGCTGTGACTTTAGCAAAAGTTGGTTATGTTAGTTTAGAATTTATCCCAGACTGTGCCTGGTCCTATTTCAGGTTTGAACAGTTAGAGGCCAACTCCAGAGACAGAATTTTGTGAACTTCTGGTGAATGAGACGTGGGGGAGGTGGGGGAAGACAGACAAAAATGCACCTGTGCTGATTCTCTTGGAATTTGATTTGGTTATTTTCAGTCTTTAGAGTGCACAGACCAACATTTATTGAGTGAGAGCAGCTCAGGACCCTTCCCAACAGTGAGCATGTGTGTTCTTGTAAATCAAAATTAACTGGTGTGCTGGGATCTAATGTGCCAACTGCACATGGCAAGTGACAACACCACTGTGGCTTTATTGCTTGGATGCTTGTAACCTCTAGAGATCTTAATTAAGGTTTCATTGCACTGTTCAACACTTAATTAAAAAAAATCAGTTCAGTCTAGTGTCCTGATTCTGCAAATACCTGCATGTTCTTACCTTTATAATGAGTGATTTTGCTGGAAATATTCATGGAATTCATAGCATTTCAATATAATAATGAACCAAGCAGGTTGAGTACTTGTATATGCCCCAAGGTTGTTGCTATCAGGCCAATACTGATGATAATGTTTTAAGAAAGGTGGATTATTGGTAAATATGTGCTCAGTTGTCACAGCACAAGCAGAGGAGCTGCACCCTGTGCTCCACATTCATATCCAGGTGCACCAATCACTTTGGATTTTCCTCTGGATGTGATGTGACAGACTGTGACTGACACTGGGTAACAGTGAAAGTGATCATTGCCCAGGAATCTTGATTGGCAACCCAGGGAAATAAAAGTAATTTTCTGAAAGAAGCCTGGTGGAAGAATCTTAAAATAATAAAAAAAGGTGGGGGGAGGAGTATTTAGCTTTTAATAGAAAGGAATTCCTACAAGCATCAGACTTTTTTTTTTTTTTTTAAGAATATGTAGATTAAGTACTAAAATGCATTAAATCCTCTCTCTCCTCTACCACACTGGTTTTATTCAGATTGCAGGCACACAGATGCTGCTGTGCCTGACTTTAGCTGTTATGTCCATAATACTACAACAAGATAACTGGATTGAGGGTGTTTGTACAGAACACATTTAAATTAATTTAGAAATGGTGGTTTTCACTGAGATGGACAAAGTTAACAGTTTTCTTGGATATTTGCTGTGTGTGATGGTCTTTTCTCTGCTGTTGGGCATTATGCAAACTCCCATTTTAAACAATTTCTTTGCATGTTGTTTTTCCCTGTAGCCTAAACAAGAACATAAAATTGCTGCTACACTTCTAATCCTGGTGACAACCAGGAGTTTAAAAAAAATATCTCCTGATCTCAGACATCATTAACTGTGATTAAAACAACTGGCAATGTTTTGATGAGCAGCTATAAAGGGCTGTGTTTAACTGCCTGCTCAACCTTTCCTTCTTCTAACAGGACACTGAGATCAGATCCAGTATCAGTGGAACTTAAATATGCATTTTCAGGTAGGATGAAATAAGGATGATCACAGCTTGCATTCTTTTATGGAGAGAGCTTGGAAGACATCACAGGAATCTTTATTTGAAGTTTGAGCAGGTTTTTTTTCTTGTGTAGACAAAGGAGTTGCCTTTGAGCTGGGCTCAATGTGGATGATGGGGGGAATAATCTTCCACGTTGATTTGAGACAATCTAACTCAGGGTGCTGACAATTCAAAGTCTGGCCTTACTCAGTTCTTCCAGGGAAATGCAGGATGAATTTTGGATTTATGTGGTCAGTGCTAGCCAGGCCTGTATTTTTCTTCCAGCTGGATGCTGTGAGTGCTGTAGAAGCTGCTCCTGAAGGAGTTTTAGTCAAATCTCACCTCACTGCCCCAGGCTGTGTGGGAGACATTCAGCAACAGCAGAGCCAGGTCACCATTTGGTTTAGGTACCTGTCAGAGACGTATCTGGGAAGTAAAAATGACAAATAAAGTTTATATTTGTGCTTTAAAATAATAATAATAGTAATAATAGTAACAATAGTAATAGTAATAATAATAGTAATAATAATAATAATCAAACTTATTATTATTATTATTATTAATAATAATAATAATAATTTTTTAAAGCACACTATGTGTACTTTAAAAAGTGTCACCTGTTTCTTTCTTTGTTTTGGTGGCATTGGCAGGGGCAGGGTGAAGGCACAGAGCAGGATTTTGGCTGTTGGCTGAGCCTGAAGCAGGTTCTTTGCTCTGGAATCTTTGCCCAATTCCACAGGCACCTTTGCTCCAGGGGTGTGGAAAAGGGGGCAAATCCAGCTGTCAGCAAGGCAGGTTGGTTGATCAGCCTTGAAAAACCCAATTAATTATTTAAGATGCTCTTTTCTTTCCTGGGAGCTGTGTGAGAGAAGAACACCCAGTCTTTGCAGAAGGGTTTGGTGCCCAGTGCCAGCTCTGTTCAGATCCATCACAAGATGAAGGTCCATCCTGTGGAACAAAGGGAACTTTTGCTGCTCCTGTGCCTGCCTGGAGCTAAATCTCCCTCTGGAGCCTGGCAGGGCCAGTGCTGCAGCCTGTCCCATCTGTCACTGGTGCTCCAGCAGTGACACATCTGAAACAACAAAACCCTGCACCTATTTTGACCAGTTTAAAACTTGTCAGAACTAAGTTCTAAAAGTGAGGACCTACCTGAAAATAACAGAAGTTGGAGAGGAAAAATCTCTGCTCTGTGTTTGAGTACTGAACTTGCTTAAATTTGCTCTGAAGGCAGGACTATTATCAGAGCACAAATTTGTTTGTTTGCTAGTCTATGTATGGATTTCCCCAAGATCTTGAATCTTGAGGAGAATTTAAAGCATCTGAGTCTTTCATTATCTCAGCTCTGGTAAAATATGAAGGTTTTTTATGCCATGGCACAATGATATTTTATTATAATTTATTTTTCAGTAGGCCCCAAGAAGCAGAGGAATTACTTTCAAGCAGTCTAATTTATAGTCTAATATTTATATGGGACTGATTCACAAGTAATTAGGCATCTGTGCTTGTATTGAATTTCCTTTTAAAGAGCAATAACTTAAGTCTATAGAAAATGCTGTGGGATTTCACCCATTCCAAAGCCTGAAAGTGTTTGTTTTTTCAGAGTAAACAGTGGATGACACTTATTTCCCTGCATGTAAAACAATGAAAAAACCTCTTTTTGAGGGCCACAGGTTCACTACTTTAATGTCCAGCAGCTCTATCTCACTGCACTGTTAGTGGGATTACCAAAACCAGCTGGATGATTTGGTGCTTCTTTGAGAAGCCAAACTCTAGAAAAAGAGAGTTTGGGGTTTCTTAAATCTTGTCCTGGGAAGTTTTTCCCCCATCCAAGCCATAAAATCCACACATCTCTCTTGTGACCTCTTTGTACTTGACAGAGTTTCCTTAAAAATGGCAAAATGGCAGCAAGACAAGCAGGAGGGGCAAAAATCAAGGAAAATACCAAGGCACTTCTTAACTACTCTTTGCACTCTTGCTACAGGAAATTGCAGGTGAACTGAGCAGGTTTGGCAGGAGGCATTTTTCCCATTTCCCAGACATTTCCTTCCCCATTTCTTTGTCATGGGAGCCAGTTCTGCCCCAGGCCACTTCTTTGGTGGCACATGAACCTTCCCTGGGCAGGTGGCACCAGGGCACTGCCAAAAGTGGTGCTGGCAGGGGGAAATAAAGATTGGATGCACCAGGATGGTCTGGCTGAGCTCTCCAGAGACAGAGGATAGCAGGGTCATGATGTCATTCACTTCCCAAAGGGGTTCTTTTCTTTATTTAATGGAAAACAAAATTGTTTTCTTTTAGAAGTTGTTAAGAAAACAAAAGTTATTAAGAAAGCAAAGTTGTTTTCTTTTATTCAGCTTTACCTGACTTTAATTAAATTGCTGACTAAATGCTGTGTATTGGAAGGGGGAAATGGGCACCTTCAGAGGAAGGGCAGGGATTTAAAACCAAAACTGCAATGGTTCTTTTTAATAAAGTTCAAACAGTTTTCTCAAATGTTCATCAATAGGGTGATTTGGATTCTTCTGTATAGAGGGAGAATGTGCTGGATCTTCTTGGTTTTGAAAAGCATTCACTGATTGGAATTACTGGGCATTTGGACAGGATTTGTACACTGTATCTGTTCCTCTTAATTGCAGTAAGATAAAAAGGGGATGACTTAAAAAACTTAATTCTGATTTGGAGAAATTTAGCAGAATTTGGACATTGTTGAGAATGAGATTCCAGAATCTTAGATATATGTTAGGACAACTTGGATAACAAGCACATCAAGGTCTGCTTAATGTTTAAGTGCTTTACCAAACAGCAATGAGTTTAAGCTTGTGCACCAGTGGGAATTTGCAGAAAATTACCAGAATTTCAGAACTGAGCACAGTTAGATCTCTTAGAGCCCCCTCACCACAGGGAGTGTTTGGGGATGTTGGAGAACTGCTGGTGTTCTTTGGTTAGTGTTAATATTTGTGTTTGTGGACATCTGGGTACTTTCATATTAACTTTTTATTGGGATCCTTAAGGGTGTGTGTGTGTATAATTATGTAGCCCTGTGGTCTGTATGGAATTCTGTTATCCAAATTGGATGTAGTTGCTATTCTGAACATTTCAGCTTCACCTTGAGCACTGAAACTTTGGGTATAGTTACATACATCACCCAATAAACTCTTTGCTTTTAAGAATTGGTTGGAGAAGTTGTGGATTTGTGGAAATATCTTACATATTGAAATGCCCCCAAAGCAACAAAACCCCTTCTTGCTGGAAGCTGGAGTGAACTGGTGTGTGAATCGCTGATTTTTGACTCACACTTATTTTAAAATGACATAACTGCTGTGCTTGGGTTGTGAATTACCAGAGCAAGTAATATTCTGCATCCAGTTGGAGTTACAACAACATAAAATGCCCCTCTGAACACCTGTCTGAATTATTGTAATGCTTTGGAAGCCTGTGGAGAATTTCCCAGGCTATTCTGTGCAATCACTGCCTGGCAAACCTGGCTGGGGCAGTGCCTGAGGTTCTGGAGCCACTGCTGCTGTGTGAGGAAGCTGGATGTGAAATCCTCAGCTCTCTCTGGAGCTGTCTGTGGGGGAGCAAAGAGAACTGGGTGCTTTCACTTCTCCTGGAAGGATTGCATGAATAGGGAAACCTTGCTTTGCATCTGGGAACTGGGAGGTTTTTAAACCCCACTTTGTTGTGTGATTTTGGGCTCGTGGTGTTGGAAGAGTGGGATCTGGAAGAGTGGTCTTGATAGACATTTTCCCAGCAGTTGTGGCATTTGGTTATTAAGTGAAAGATCCAAATCAAGTCCCAGTTCATATTTACCATGAGTTTTTAGAAAACAGAGTTGAGGAGGGAGAAACCCTGAAGTGTTTGAGTGGGACATAGAAATCCCACTGAGGTTGAGGAGACTCTCAACAGCTTCAAGGAGGCTTTCAACTCCTCAGTGGAGTCACGTTGTACCTGTCTGCAGGAGTGTCACTGACAAGGTAAGGTAGAAAATTATCATTTATTTCAGTCTGGTTTCAGCCATGGAGGGGTGAGCCTGGGTCCTGATAGTGGCTTTGTGCCTTTCAGTTGGTTTAATTGGCAGAGGCTGCTGTAGGAGTGAAGCCAATGCCATTAAACATCCCAGTGTTGTATTTCTGACATAACCATCTGACTCTGCAGTGACTTCAGAGCTCTTGTTACCCACAAGCTTTATTTCATCACTGAGCATTCTTTCTGAGGTGAAAAATTCTGTTGTGCTCTCTGCAAGAAGCTGATCTGAAGGCTTGGAAGTGTCTGAGGGCTTCACCTCTGCTCTTGTGGCTGTGATCACTGCAGGAGGATTGGGTGACTGTGGGTGACTTCCCTGGGGACAGCCCCTCAGGAGGCACAAAGGATGTGCCACTCAGTCTGGACTGAGGTCACAGAGAACCCTCCTGGAAGTGTTTCAATGGTTTAATATCCTTATATGCCACTGCATCTTAAATAAGAAGCAGAGCCAGGAGTATTTAACTATTATTTTTATTATTTGTACCTTTATGCCCTATTATTTGTACCTTTATGCACTATTATTTTTATTATTTGTACCCCTAGAAACTGATGGAAATGAATTCTGCACAGGGCTAAGTTTAATTCAACAAAAACTTCTGTATCAGTCTTTGTGAAAGCTGCCTGAAAACATTTCTGTCAGGACTAGGGCTTGGAGTTGGTGACTTGTTTACTTTTATAGTCCCTCGTGCCAAGTTGTAATCATACTTTAATCCAATATTTTACCTAATTTTGATTCTCCTGACTCAAAAAATAAGCCCTTACCAAAAAATAAAAAATTAATCTTGTTACTCAAATTATTCCTTGGTGCTAACCAGACTTCTTACATAACGTTTTCTTTCTTTAGAATGAAAATTTTAGAATGATAATTATTTTTTTAAAGATCTGCTAACTAATTTTTGAGTAAATAATTTGATTTTGCAAAACTGCCATGATTCTAGAGATGCTTCTTGCTGAAGATAAGGCAGCCAGTGACTGCTTAGCAAGATTCAGCAGGACTGTTTAATGAGGGGTGAAGACAATACAAATGCAAATCCAGGGAACAGTTGCTTTTTCACAGTTGGTAGGCTGTGTTGCAGGTGCATTTTCTTAATGAAGGTTAATTTGTCTCATATTTTAACCTGACAATACTTGGCATTGTTAGTGTATGGGCTTACTTCAAGAGGTAAAGGGGAGTTTTTCTTAGGTAAGATTGGGTATTCAATTTCAAGTGTGCTGAATATTAGCTGGAGTTATTCAGAAAAGTCCTATTAGATTTTTATGAGAGAAAGAGCCTTTTGATTATTTTGACAGATTGGCACAAGGCCAAAATCAGCTCTTTTTCTTGGATGTAAATCCTGAAAGGTTGAGATAAAATGGAATAGGTTGGTGCTGATCAAGATTTACTGAGGGAGAGCCAGAGGCAGTCTTGAGTACCACAGCAAGTAATAAAAAGGCCTTGGACACTTTCTGTCACATTAAACCCAGAGTAAGAGCCACTGACCTGGCTTGGCTTGGTCAAAAACCCCTTAGAAAGTTTACTGTGGAACTGTAAAAAAAAAAAAAAAAAAGGGAAAAATTACCCTGGGCATAGGCAGAAGAAAAAGCTTTTCTGCAGATGCTTATTAAGCATCATGTGTAAATTATCCTTTGTTATCCTACTGTAGCTCAAAGCCTTTTAAATCTCTCCTGCCTCTTGTATTGACTTGTTTTCTCCAATATGAGCTCTCGTGAATGCTGGATGCTGAAGGACTGCCTTAGAAATCAATTCCAGCTGCTGAAATATTACCTCTATGCCAGTGACTTCTGCTTCAGGGAATCCAGTTCAATATCCTATCCTACACCCATATAGATGACTCCTTCAGCTTTCTTATTTCTGCAACATGCAAAGGGATATTTCTAGTATTGCAAAAGTAAATAACACCAGAAATCAATGTGTGAAAAGGATCTGTGGTATCTCTGGCAGTGGTCAAAGGAATTTGGAGTTTTTCCCCTCTTGCTTGAGGTGTGATCCCAGTGGATAATAACTGAAAGCACCATTTCCATGATATTTATACAATAAGCCAATGACTTTAGTTTGGTCCCTTATAGATTCTCATGGAAGAAAAAGCAGCATCATCTGGCATCGGGGCTGAAAGTCTCACTGAGATGTTGCATCCAGTGGCATTTTCATCTTGCTGCTCTGACACAGATACAGAATTGGTGAAAGGATTTCTGTATTAAAAAGATACTTATCTCATTCAACTGTTGATTTCACTTTAGGGGTAGGTTTTTAAAAAGAAATTGCCTGTACAGTAGAATAAAGTCAGATTAGAATCATAGGGGACACTATTGAGGGGTAGTTGCTTCATGTTGCTCATGGTGAGGTGCAGTATTTTTTCTTTATAGCAGGTTAAAATTGTGGAATATAGAAAAAATTGGATGTTTGCCAAGGGTTGTACTTAATTCATGTGACAGATTTTTAATTTTTTTTTTTTTACTTCTCAGAATCCCTTTTGAAAATGCTCTCTGTTGTATCAAGAGTTTGGTTTGAGCAGTACCTTTGGCATTTATGCCTGCACCTACACTGTGTGTGTGTGTGTTCCTTCAGTGGGAATTGCAGTCAGCCTTACTCCAGGAATCCTTGGGAGAAGATGATCTTTAAATGTTTAAATTAACAACCCAGGGTCTCAGTTGTGCAGGAAGAACCAAGACAGTTCCTTGGCAGAGTCAGAGCTTCTATGAAAATTGAGGATAAAGGGAGTTTTGATCAGTTGCAGGGATTAAGGCAAAGGAAACAGTTTTACAAGGTGAGATTTCAAAAATGTAGGCATTTCAGAGCCTCTGTTTTTAAAAGAAATTCTTGCTTCCAGAGTTAGAGCTCCTCTCTCACCTCACAGGCTCAGTTCCTGCAGCATCCTCACAGCCACACAAAACTGAAGATTTAAAATACTTTGAGACAGAGCAGGATGAAGCTGGCTTGCTTTGCAACAGCAATTATTGATCAATCCAAATTTAACTCCAAAAAACCCCACAATGAAGCAGAAGAGCCAGAGCTCAGCGATGTTTGCAGTGAGCTCAGGGCAGTGCCTGAGGCTCAGCTCTGCTGTGCAAGGCAGCAGTGCAGAGCCCTCAGGAGGGGACACAGGGACAGCCCAAGGGTGGCCTCAGAGGGGCACAGCAGCTTGGCTGGACTCACAGAAATGTGTTTCCACCAGCAGCCAGCAGCTCTACAGAAGCTGGTCCTTCCCTCCTGAGTGCTGTGCCAGGTTATTTTATTGCTGTCTAGTCAGGGCAATGATAGACACAAATCTCACTTCTGACTAAAACCAAATAAAATCATTAGTCCCCTACAGCAGCTGGGTGCTGACAATACTCTAAAGCAGCAAATCCATCAGGAGTGGAGCTCTGAAATCAGCTTAGGATGAGGTCCTGAGCAGAATGGTGCTGGACTTTCAAATCAAATACAAATACTCCTGATTTAAAATAATTGTGTAACAAGTGGGGTGATTCTTTAGGTCCTGGCCTTGAGAAAAGAGATTTGTTTCCATTTTCCTTTATTTTGCAGGTGTGAAATTTCACTTTGCACCATATCTGTGTTCTTGAAAGGTGTGCTCTTATTGTATCATATTTTGTGGGCATAAATGATTGTTGGTGCTGCAGGTGCTGCTCACAATCTTAATGATTTGTGTAGCGCATTAAGCTACAAACTTGCTTTTCATTTTGATTAAATTCCTAATAAACTCACTGGTGAGTAGTGATTACTTTTTTCAGTAGTGAATTCAAGAGCAGTATTTGAGGTGTGGTTAATAGCACACCTAGACTGCCCTGCTGCTCACAATCTGGTTTATTTAGGTTAAATGCAGAGTCAAGGTTTCTCATTAAGCAAAGTTGTGTTTTTCTGAATGATGCTCTGTGTTGCTGCTTCCTTCACCTCTCTGTGGGCAGCTCAGGTGTGCCTTGGCCAGCAGGGAGGGTTTTATCTGTCATCAGACACCTGCCTGTCCCACCACAGCTCTCTGCTCTCCTGGCTCCATCCCCTACAGAAAGCTCCAGTGCTTTCATTAACCCCTTTTGGGGAATGTTGGATTTTCAAATGTGAGGGATTCTTAGAACTTTAAACCTGTAAATTAGAGTTAAACACAGGGTTTGATCTGAGATTTTGAAAAAAAGTTTCTAAATTTAAGTGATAGAAGTGAGAACATAAGTTTATAGCTTAAAGTAGAACCACATTAAGAAGAAGAAAGTTTAGAGTTTCAGAGTTTAAGATATAGAAAAAATAGAAGTAGTTATAAAGGTAAACAAGAAGTTTAGAATACAGTATTATAGGTTTATATGTCACAATATGATTGACTAAGAAAAATTACTGTAGCATAAGTCCATAAGACAAAATATTTAAAGATTAGGTCAAAACCACAAATATCCTTGTTAACAGTATTTTATTGCTCAATAAATCCTTAAAAAGCCATGTAACTAAGGGTCTTATGGCCTTCTAAACCATGCAGTAAAGATGTGAACCAAACCCACCCTTCCTCTTGATGTAGAAGACAAAAAAAAAATAAACCACATCATCTAAAATCTCAGTGATCCCATCTCTAACTCACTCAAAATTCCTTCCAAAATCCCCGTAGGGGAAGGTTTGATAGCCCAGAATAATGAGCTTTGGGAGCTTTCATAAGCATAAGACCACAGAGAAAATAGTGCACTTGCACATGAAAGTTAAATTTAGAAAATGAGGTGGGATGGGGCTTGGAGCAACCTGGGCTAGTGGAAGGTGTCCCAGCCCATGGCAGGGGTGGAATGAGATGAGCTTTAAGGTTCTTTCCTCATGCCCAGACCCTTGCAGGGTTTTGTGACTTCTGGGGAAGCAGACTCTCATTTTCCTCCTGGCATGTCCAGCATGGCCCACAATGGGAGCTGGTGTTTGGTGGGAAGCTCCTGCCCAGCTCAGCGTGAGCCTGGCACTGAAATGTGCCTCAGTTTACCTGCTGAGCCCACAGAAACCTCAGGAGTATCTGCCTGATGCTTTTCAGAGTGTGATGCTCTGCATTTTCACACCTTGCAGAAGGACAACCCTGAGACAGCTCCACCTCATTGAATGCAGTGGGTGAGACTGAGGCTGCAAATCTCCTGGATGACAAAGCACAAAATCTGCATGGATCACCTCATCTCTCCTGTGCTGACTGAGAAAAAGGAAGGGTGGCTGCTGGGTAGTAAATCAGCACAAAACTTTTACCTGGAGGTGCTAAATCATGTAACTGTATCAGGCTTGTAGGATTGTCTTGGTTAATAACCACAGAGGGGATTATCACATTGGGGTGAGGCAGAACTCCAGGGAAGGTCAGCACCTGGCCTATATATAGATAAATAATGGCCTCTGCAGATCCTCCTGGGTTACTTTTGTCATTTTTGTGATTACAGTTTTTCATCAGGACACTGGCAAAGAGTTGGGCAGAGTTGAACACCTTGAACAACAATGTGAGGGGGCAAAAGAAGGGCTGGCTTCACTGGCTGGGGGTGGGGAGCAGGGTATTTTTGTTTAGATTTCCTAAATAGACAACTAAAACCACTGAGCTCTTTAAATGGATACTTTACCCACACATCTGAGCCTTTGTGATGAAGCTTGTTCTGGACATTCTTCTGGATGTCCTCTGATTTATACATATAAAAAAACCTTAATCTTCTCTAAATTTGGTTGCAGAAATGTTGAAATGTGCTGGTGTGTGTCATAAGAGGTATCACAAGTCAAGCCCCTGAGCTCTTGCTGTGTGTGCAAATGCACAGATGCCTGTGCATGTAACACACTGCTAAAGGTTGCAGGCCTGGCTCTCAGTAGATTTTGTTCAGAATTCTCCCTCTTTGCTTTGAAATGGAGTTGTAGGAGTTGCCCCTGCAATTGCATGGAAATCCTCCTGCAGCAGACTGCTCCCTGCTGAGCCCAGGCTGCAGGAGTGAAAGCAGAGCAGGTGGTGAACGTGCTGGGACTTGGAGGATTTAGGCAAAAGATGGATTATGTAGCTCATTGAAATTTCCAGCTCTTCCTCCCTTCTCTTCTTTCAGAAGCTGGAAAGATCTGATGGATCCTAAAACTAAAATCTTGAAGTGTACAGCTGAAAATCTCTGCTTCAGATCACCAGTGTGCTTTTTTGTGTGTTTTACAAAGGACTTTGTTAAAACCAGAAATTCAGCTTTAGGAAGGCTGAGGAGGAAATGTGCTCTTTGTAAAACAAATAAGAGTGTACAGAGGTTTGTTTGTTAAAGACACAGTGTTTTGGGATGCAATTAGACCACAGCAATTGAGGAGGAGTAACCCAAGCATTTCCCAAAATCTGATAGAGACTGACCCATGCAGAATGAAAGAGCTCTTCTGCACACTGGTACTTTGTGACTGGAAGAAGCTGCACAGGTCAATGGTTTTCAAGACCCTTCTGAGTTTCTGAGTTAATTTAGGCTTTGATTATCAAAGCAGCTCACAGTGCTGACCTAACTCTCCTCCTGCTGACGTTGGAAGGGGTTGGGCTGAGGCCAAAGCCAGGTGGATTTTGGAAACTCTGCTGGGCTCTGGGTGCCTCTACCCAGCCTGTGCTCTGTGAGAGGCAGGAAACTTGGAATTTTGGGGGTAAAGTATTAGAGAACAGCTTTGCTGAGCAGTGATGGTAGGTTCTCTTTAGCCATCACAGCACAGAAAATATTCCTGTTTATTCCAGTGTTGGTGTGCTTTGGGGTTCCCAAGATAACTTCTGTGAGTTGTTTGAATTGACTCTGGGGGCAGGGGAGTAAATATTACCAGGTCTTTTGATTTGTTTACTTGCTGAAAGAAAGGCAGACACAAATTGTGGAAAAGCTGGGCTTCATCCCAAGCCCCAAAAAGATGTAAATAACCAGCCTGGGAGTATGGAATGAAACTCTGGACAGCAATACTGCAAAGTTGCAATGCAGTTACAGCAGTGCAAAGTCAGAGGATTTTTGAAGGAATTTTGAGTGAGTTAGAGATGGCATCTCTGAGTTTTTAGATGATGGGGGTTTTTTTTTGTATCTTCTATATAGATAGGAAGGGTGAGTTCAGTTCACCTCGTTACTGCATGGTTTAGAAGGTCATAAGACCCTTAGTTACAAGGCTTTTTAAGGATTTATTAAGCAATAAAATACTGTTAACAAGGATATTTATGTTTTTTGACCTGATCTTTAAATATTTTGTCTTATGGACTTAAGCTACAGTAAGTAGCTACAGTAAGTTTTCTTAGTCAATCATATTATGATATATAAACCCATAATACTGTATTCTGAACTTCTTGTTTGTCTGCACAGCAGTTCTGTGGGGTTTGTGAGTGGTTTGTGGTGAGGAATCAGGCAGCCATGAGATTTTTTTGTTGCTGCAAAGGGAGAGAAGGAGTGAACTGCTTCCCCTGGTGATCAGTGAGGGTGGGAGATGCTGGAACTCTGCCTGGGAGGTGTCAGGATGGAGCAGAAGGGTCATCCCCTGGGAGCTGGGGCTTGGCCACATCCAAACAGGCTCAGTGAGACCAACATTGTTTGTCAAAGTGTGGCTGGAGCTCTTGTGCACAAATCTTAACTTCATTTGGGGTTGGCAGCAGAGTCCCAGCAGGGGGGTTCACTTGGGATCAATAGGAAGGGCTCAGATTGCTTTGGGGGTATCTTGCTGCAGAGGAAGTTTAAAGTTGTGTCTGGCAACAAATTTGCTGGAGAGAATCACAGGAAGTGGAATTTTACATATTCAAAGAAGCGTGTTTGTTTCAATTCTTTCAGGCAATTCTGCTACCCATTTTTCAAAACACAAATTAATAACATTACATATAATAAAATTAGAAATAATCAGTATTTCCTTGCAAGTGTACTTGTGTAGAAATGTGGATTTCTACACAAGAAATTGACTGTGGGAATGTGAGAGCTAGAAGGAAAGCAAAATTACTTCAGGATCCCATACCACATCCTCTCCTTCTGAGTCCCCTTTGCTTTTCCAGTTGTTTTGGGATGGGAGACACCTCATATCTACTGTGGAATGAGGGGGAAGGAATTATTAGCTCCAAAACAGTCAGTGCCTGGTCAGGATGATCCTGTCACTTGGTGTTATCATTCCTGACAAGCCACAGCAGTGGAAGTGAGGCTGTCCCTGGCAGATGGGTTTGTCTGTGGCACCCAGCTGGATCCTGGCCTTCCCTGACCCTCCTTGCCCAGCAGCAGGCACTGAGTGCCACTGCCAAGCCAGGGCAGGGATTTTTCCAGCCCTGGCAGCTGGAGGGTTCCTGGCCCTCCTTTGGCAGCTGAGTTGCCCCAGGGAGGTTTTTGTGGGGCTGCTCTGGGGTGGGGTTGGCCCCAGAGCTTTGCTTTGCCTTCTGGTTTAAACTGTGCTCTGTAGCTGTGCTCTGTGCCTCGTGGCATCATTTCCATGAAAGATCTGTCAGCATTTTCAGGAGAAAGTGTTAATTTCAGGCACTTAAAACTCAGCAATAAAAGTTGCTTCAAGCAGGGATACAAAATACAAGTGCTTAGTGGTGCTGTTAATATTTATGCCCAATCTTTCAGAGCAGCAGTTTAATAATTTAAAAGAGATTTCAGCTGAACTCTCCTCCCTGACTGCACAGAAGGTGGATTTCCTTACAGGCCATATGGGCTCCAGGTATGTTCCACACTGAGGATGACAATTTCCCTGCAGGGGACAGCCATTCCTGAGGCAGCTAAACCCCCAAATTATGGGTGCCAACAGCAGCAACCAAAAAATTTGGTGTTAAAACTCCTCACAGCTTCCAGCACCACAGGATCTCCCCTTGTGGCTGGTGAGGATCTTTTGGGAAAAAACCCCAAACCCAACACATGCTGGATGGACTAAATCCCTTGGTTTTCCTTTTTTAACTCCAGTGAGAGTTTGGCTGAGACTTCCAACACATTTGCTTTCTTTGGGAGTTTGCCAAAGGTTTCTGTACTTATTCTTTAGTTTGCATCACATTCTCCAAGTTGTAATGCTGATTGGGTGTCTTTTCATGTCAAAACTGTAGTATTTTATACATTAAAAAAAGAAAATCTATTTTTTTTTTCAGTCTCTTGCCATTTTGAAGCAAATGGCAGCAGTCAATCTCTGAGAGTGAGTTTGCAGGGCAGAACCTCAGCTGTTCTCCAGCACAGCTATCAGGGTTTCACCCAGCAAAGGAGCTCTGTGGGAGCTCCTTCTCCATCCAAGAGTCTTCCAAGCATAAGGGATCTTTCCAACTTGACCATTATTTCAAATTAACAGCAGCAGCTCCTGAATTTCAAACACAGCAGGATTTGGGTGAGGTGATGTTCAGTTACTTCTCACAGTAACTCTGTGGTCAAAGCTGAGACTGTGATGCAGAGAAAGAGCCCATAAATGGTGTTACTGACCCATTCCCAGCCAGAATTCCAGAGCCAAGGGTGCTCTGAAGGATTCCCTTGGAGCTGCCTGGGCACTAACCCTGGGTAAGAGCCCTCTGGACCATCTGGGGGTGCCTTGGCTCTGATTTTCCATCATAGCTTCCAGCTTTGCAGATGAATATTTGGGATAACCTCAGAACCATGCAGGAATGTGGAATTTGTAGTCCCATGTCTTGTGGAAGAGAAGCCCTGTGGGTGTGTTCTGGTTTTGGTGGCATCACCTCTACAAAGACCTGTGGGGTGTTTGGGATTTTGGAGCTTGCCCTTACAGCTACATGGCCTCCACCAAAACTGGAGCTGGAAAAACATCCTGCAAGCCTGTCTCTTTCAATATTTTCCTGAGCTGCTTGGCACACTCCTTTCTCTTTACCCATTCCTTGCAGTAAATCTTGCTCTTGCTGACAGGCCTGGTAATTGCCTTATGTAGAATGAAAGTCCTCCATTCTCTTTGTTTTTATGGAATGTAGCCTTCCCCAGTGAAGTTTAAAAGGACAGAAAAATTCATGGTGTTTGCAGTAAGAGCATGTTTTTTGCTTCCCTGCTGCTGCAGCAGAGACAATACTGCCCTGATATGGAGATGTCAGGGGCACAGGCCTGGATCTAAGGCAGTAAATGTTCCTTTTATTTCTTATTCCCCTTTATTCTGGTTGCTATTAATTTCAAACTTTTCTTGGCGTTTGCAGCAATAAAAAGGATAAAATCTTGAGGCTTTGTTCTCCTGCTCCTGAACCAAGACTTAAAAGAGACTCAAATGGGGCTTGGGTTTATTCTGCTTTCAGAGACAGCTGGGAACTCTTACAAATACATGTGAGCATTGGAACACCACAGCCTTGGGGCTGAAGGGACATTATCTGTTCCTGATGAGCTCCACACAGAACATGTGCAGTGGGGATGAATGGAGACAAATGTCTAAAATCATCACACAAAAAATTAAAATCCCCCTTCCAAGCCCTTGTGACTGTGGCCAAGTGTGGTGCAAAGGCTGGTTTGTGGGTTTGGGCTGCACCCTGTACAGGATGTGCCTTTGGCTCAGCCCCCAGGGCACAGGATATGTCTCTGGAGCACGACCTGAGTGTGCAGAGGGCTCTGCTGTGCCTTGTGCTGCCCAGACCATTCCCCCTCTCACACCTCTCTGTGTTCCAGGAGATGGGGGGCACAAGGTTCAGCTCCTGGGATGATTCATTTAAAACTTGTCCTGGCTTTGGCAGATCAGCCTCAGAGCACCCAGGGGGAACAATGACACGTTTGCTGCTCTTGTGCATATCAGGATTCCAAAGGTTTTGCAAGTTGAGCCCAGATTAAGGAATATGTGGTGCTTGGCAGTGCTGTGTAGGGCTGGAAGATAAACTCAGTTGTAGGAAAGTGCCAGACAAATTTCCACAGCCTTTGATTTAATCACTGGGGTACTGACAGGAGGGTTGAGCTGTGTTATTTGGGTCCTGGGCTGAACAGGTATTGTCATGTCAGTGGAGGCATCCCCAGAAAGTTCTGCCCTGGCTCACAGCCTGAACAGCCAGGAAATAACAGCTCCTTGCTTGACCCAGACTGCTCATGGAACTGGGCTTGCTGGAACAGGAAAGGCTGTGTTCAATCTTTCTGGGGATGTGAGAGCCCTGCACTGCTCAGGGCCTGCCACAGGAGCCCACTCTGAGCTGCAGGGGAGGCACAGTGACAAATGCTGATGCTGCTCTCAGACTCTCTGACCAGTTTTGTGTCGTCAATCCCACACCATTGTATGAAGTTCAGCCCTGTAAATAAACATTTGTTACATAATTATGTGGTGTTGACAAATGTGAGCAGCTTGGGCTAGTGGAAGGTTCTCTGCCCACGATGAGATGATTTTTAAGGTCTCTTCCAGCCCAGACCATTCAGTGATTCTGTGATTTTACTGTCAAAGCTTGCAGGAGACCTTTAGCCAAGATGCTGCTCCTTTATGTCACGGGAAGGAAGATTCCTTCAGAGCATTCCTCTCTCTGAAGTGAGATTTCCATTCTGTTCTGTATAAATAAGCATGGAACTGCTCATCCTTTTTTCTGATATTACAACAAAGGGGATTTATATGTGAAATGAATCTTTGTAAATCTTTGCAAGGGTGCCTAAATTATTTATGGGGGTTTTAGTTTGGTTTGCATGCCATATTGCTCTCTTGTGTTAAACACTTTATTCACCACCCAGCTTTTCACATTAATCACTCCAGGATGTGCTCAGTTATCCCTGCTCAAGAGCCATCTATTACATTCCAGTGGCCACAGCCAAATGGTCTAATTTTTCTGTTAGTTGTTCTATCCAATGGTTCATAAAACTCATGGCTGTTATTACAGTAGCAGAGATGTTTTGTTATTTCACATTGATGCCTTTTTTTATTTTCATGATTTTGTGGAAGAAATCATGATTGAAATGGGGGTTTGTTCACAGAGCTTTGTTCAGCGGGTCCCATCCTGAATTTCTTTGTCTCTTTATGTGTAAAAAGGCCCCTGGTATTTCAGCTTAGGCTGTTTTCCAAACCAGGTGATGACTGCTTTTTTGGGAACGTGTCCAAAACCTTACAGACATTGCAACCTTTTCTCATTTTGATTGGAAAAAAAAAAAAAAAACAAACAAACCTTGACAGACATCTTTTATGGTGCTGTTGGCACAGGATGGGAGACTGATGCAGATGACCTCAGCTGGCTGGGATGAGCTGCATTAGAATTGGCCCCAGTCCCTAAATGTGACCTCTGTCACTGTGTCATTGAAATGTTCAGTGTCTGTGCAGCTCTCTGAGTCTGTTTCAGTCTCTGTAAATGCCTTTTCTAACGTTTAGGTAAGTCCTTCTGTGAGTCTCTCAGTGCTGTGCCATCTCCCCTTGCTTCATTACAAACAATAAATGGTGCATTAATTTGTATGTGCACCCACAGCAGGGCTTTATTGTGCAGGTGGACATGAATTGATCTCCCAGAGATGATGAACAGGATGAAGATGTGCAGCTGATGAAGTTGTGGAGTTGTACTTGCCTCACGTACAGACAATGTCTTCCAGGCTGCTTTGATAATTTGAAATTGATGATTTGATAGGGAGATTGAATTCCTTATCTTGGTGAAGCTGAGCTATGGGACCTTGAGGGCAGTGCAGGCTTGTCCTGGTGCTTTTCCTCCCTGGTGCTTCTCCTCCCTGGTGCTTTTCCTCCCTGGTGCTTCTCCTCCCTGGTGCTTCTCCTCCCTGGTGCTTTTCCTCCCCGCTGCCCCTGTGCAGCGGAGCTCTTCTTCCGTGGTGCTTCTCCTCCGTGGTGCTTCTCCTCCCTGGTGCTTTTTCTCCTCCCCTGCCACGTGCAGCTCAGACCTGGTGCAGCAAAGCTCACATCAGGTCCCCTCTCAGCAGTGCAGGCTCTGATCACCACAAACACAAATCCAACCCAACTTTGGTGGGAATAGCCAAAATGGTGCATTAAAAATACATGAGCACAGATGGCTGCAGAGTAAGAAAGTCACAGCTGCTTGCTCTCTTATGGTTCTCAGGAACTTGTTTTTAGCTAAGGTGCCTAAACCACCTAAAAACAAGGGAGGGGGAAACCTCCTGCCTTTAGGAGAAAAGCACAACAGGAGCCTTGTTCTGCTGTAATTCATGGGGGTGTTGCTCCAATCTGCAAAGCACAGCCATGTGTTCACATCCCAAAGGGGCATAATTATTTCATGGTAACAGCTCTCCCCAGAGTGGCCTTACTGGTATTTTAAAAAGCAATTATTGTGGAGAAAACCTATATTTTTAGTGCTGACAGTTTTAGGAATATCGAACAGTAGTTGCAGCTGAGATAGTGATTCACAGAGATTAATGCAGCTCTTCAGACTTCCCTCTTCCCAAGCCAGAGGAGCCAGGGGGAAAGAAAGAATTCTTTACATAAATAGCTGTAAAAGTACAGAACTTTAAGCACCCTCATGCAAACACCAGCAGTTGTCAGGTCCAAAGAGAAATTATTCCTATTTTTCTTTTAATAGGCCAAACTGTGGAGTTCTTTGATCCCAACCTCTGCACTGGTGCTGGCTCAGGTTTTTCCAGGTGCTCTGGGAGGGCAGTGAGCAGAGTGTGAGTGACATTTGCTTTGTGAGGGAGGGCTGGTGCTGAAAGCCTGCATGTTGTGGGAGGTGAGCTTGCCACCTTCTGAACAGTCCACAAATAATTGCAGCATTGGAGTTTGGCTTTGTTCATCCCCTTGTGCAGGTACCCATCCTCAGGTGACCACACTGCCTCACACAGAACTGCTTCAGCTCTTGTTGTGATGCTGCAGGAGGGTTTTTCTTTGACAGGCTTTCAAAAGCACATTTCAGTGCTCAGAATTCATTTTTTTTTCCTAAAGGTTCTGGTGAAAGAATGTATTTTCATATTTCCTGGGGTTATTCTGTGTTAATTCTTCAGTGATGCACCTTTCCCCAGGGCCAAGAGTGCCCTTAGGAACTGTGTGAGTGGGTGGGATTCTCTTTGCCTGAGCACTCTCCACATTTCCTCTCTCCCTAAGAAGTTGGGATATAAAAGCACAGGGAGAGTTTGGCTGGCTGGAATCTCTCTAAACGAGTCCTGAACCCTGGATGTCTTTCACCACTAAATTTCCCTTCTGTTCTGGGGGAGGTGGAACACAGGGTGGTGCAGCAATTGTTTTTGTTTGTTTTTAATAACAAGCTTTAAGGCAATAACAGGCAGGCAGTGTCAGCCTGATGTATTCTGCTTTGATTTCAGGCATTACACAAGGGACCAGACTATTTTCACATCTCCCCCTAGAGCTCTTTAGCAACAACAGCAGCAATAATAACATCCAGGTTATTAAAAAAAGAAAAGAAAAGAAAGGGGAAAGCATCAGCCAGTTCCCTTAAGGAGCAGCACAAAGCCAAGGTGAAGGTGCACAGGACTGGGCATCTTTGATCCCAGGGTAAGAATAGTGCACATAAATAACAATTTCCAGCAGCATTGCACTTTGAGCATTTCTGGTGTTCAGGAAAAATAGCCTTCCTTTCATGAAGGAAAAATGAGTTTTTTCACAAAAAATGTTGCCTTTTCAACCTTTGCCTGTGTAGGAAAATGAAATAATTTTCTGAAATCTCTTTAGAACAAGCACTGAGAGAACTTATGGGATTGCAGTGAGTCAGGCTGATGCCCAGGGTGTTGCCTGGGAAAGAGCAGTGAGTTATGTCCTGGGGGCTTTGCCTCACCTGAAGGGAGGGGCCTGGGGCCTGGAGAAAGGGAATGGCAACAGAGGGAAGAGCTGATGCCTTTTTGGGGGTGGAAGGGTCAGTGGGCTGGCAGGAGAGGAGTGATGAAGTGCCCCTAAATGGCACAGACTCACCTCCGCACTAGGTGAGTCTCAGACTTGCCATCCTCTACAGCTTCAGTTAAGGCTTTCCTTTATATATTTTTTAATCCAAAATGATTAAAAAGAGAACCTCTAGGCTCTTTAGTTCTGGAACTCACAAGAGGATGCAATTCTGGATTTCCTGCGTGGTTATCAGGTGTGTTTGATGCCAAAGAGAGGAGGTTATGAGAGGAGTTGAGGAGAGGGGGAGCAGTGCTGGAGGGGGGAATTGTGCAAATGTTTGGTATGAACATTTCATCAGAGCAGGAACAGCAGAAATGAAACTTCTTCAAGGGGTTGGAGGAGGTTGGTAGCACTGCAGAAATGTTCAGTGACCTTATTTTTTCCATTCAGAACCATCTGGGGGGATAAACAGAATCCCAGAGCCAGGTGGGAAAACAATACCCTGGATGGAGCCAGGTGCAGAGCCTTTGTCTTCTAGGTTGTGGCAGACATGGAAGATTCTTTTAAGTTTTGAGCCATCACCTGCATCCCTGTTGTCACTATGGGCAGAAGATTTCTTTTGCACCAGTAATTGTCAGGATTAATTACATTAATTGCCAAGTTTTTGCATTGATTTGGCTGGGCTGACTGTCCTGAAAATCTTTGAGGCAATAGTTGTTGAAGAGTTAAAAGAAATCCTGTTTTGCAGGGCAGGGTGGTTATGGCTGCCCTGTCAGCTGAGAGTTATGCTAATGGAGAGGGCCCAAGAACAAATGTGAAATGTGCACATTAGTGAGCACACTCCTTGTTAATTAGTGCTTTAACATGTGCACTGTGCTGTGATTCAAAGGCCCTGGAACATCTCTCTGACTGCATTTCCACTGCAGGGCATCTTGCCTTCTCTGAAAATGTTTCAGGAATGCAGTTTCACCTAAAATAGCCAATTTTTCAGATTGAGAGAAGCAAAGGAAGAACTCTCTTTGTTTCTTTCTTGGTTTAACCTTCTCCTTGTTCTTCAAAACAAGGCATTAATCAATGACAATAGAAACTGCTACTCTTAGGGCTGTCAATGTTTATAGCTTTGGGTTTAATAGCAAGGACATAAATATATACCTTTCATTACATTTTTGCTGTTATTTGCTCATCATCCACAGTGTCTGATATTATCATAACTCTTTGGTAGAAGCTATTAAAGTTATGGCTTGTAGCTCACACTGGCACGAAGCAGACAGAAAGCCATAAAAGCAAAAAGACCCTCATAGGCTGAGATCAGCTATTAGGAAGAACTGGTCATTTTCTCCCTGGTCACATAACAGCAACTCCAATCTTGGTAGATAATCCTTTCTTTCCCTTCCTTTCCCTTCCTTTCCTTCCCTTCCTTGTTTGGGATGGACAAACACTACAGAGCAGAGAAAGTCTGTTCCTGTGCTGAGCAAAAGCAGCACCCTGAGTAGGAATTGGAGCAGAGAGGACTTGAGGCTGTGCTTGCAGCTGGCCACGGTGGTGCCAGCCCAGTTCTGACTGTAAAGATCCCCTGGGTCACATATTTAGGAGGAAAATGGAGTTTTTCTCCAATGGAAAATCTTTGCAGAGAAGCTTTTTCCTTCTCTGTGTTTGGTTTTGCCTGGCAAATTCCCCCAGTGGGGCCCTGCCCATGAGCTTCTCCTCTGCACTGGGAGGCCTCTTTGCTGCCAATAATTTGGCCTGTTTCCACATGGGTGGGTAGGAAGACAGTGAACTGATGGAACCAACTCATCCTTTAAAGATGGCCAATAAGCAAACAAAGCCTTGGTTGAGACTTGTCAGGCTAGGAATGATTGAGGTGGTGACTTCATGGATATAAATCATTCATCTTCTGGTAGAGGATGTCTGGCTTCCTTCAGTTTGAAATAACCAGCAAGACATTCTAGATCAAGTTCTGATCTGGTCTGA
This sequence comes from Urocynchramus pylzowi, assembly GCA_013397555.1. Lineage (NCBI taxonomy): Eukaryota > Metazoa > Chordata > Aves > Passeriformes > Fringillidae > Urocynchramus > Urocynchramus pylzowi. Next base: position 248,097 of record VZRH01003055.1, on the reverse strand, counting down.
GCTGTGCTGGTTCTTGTAGGGTTGCCAGCTTCTGACAGGCATGGTGGGAAGGATCCTCCTTCACAGAGGCCTAATCAAAACCCCACTGCCTCTGGTGAGCTTTGAACCAACTTCTGAGGACTCCCAAGCATTTCATACTCTGCATTTAAATTTCTGTTTACCCACTGTATTTCAGAATATAAATTTACAAAGAGTACCAATGCTCTTTCGTATCTCCCCCTCCAGAACCAGTCAGCTGTTGGGAGACTTTTGCTGGGTTTTCCCAGCTTTCTGCAAATAATCCATGCTAATCCTTAAATAGCATAATTCTGTGTCAAAGAATTTTAGGATTTATTTCAGCCTCTAACATTTCATGTGACTACCAAATAAAATAAAACATCCTCAAAAAAAAAAAAAAAAAAAAAAAAAANNNAAAAAAAAAAAAAAAAAAAAAAAAAAAAAAAAAAAAAAGTCTTTATACAAATCTAATCTAATTGTATTTCCCTCCAAAGCAGCAGCAGCACATTCAGCAGCTTCAGAACAAGTTTGATTTCTGTTTCCAGTAAGGTGTTATTCTTTGCAAGCTGCTAAATGCTTGCAGTAACCCACAGAGAGGAACCAGGAGTGGTTGCATTTCCCATCTCCCTTTCTGTGTGCATTTGCTGCTTCCTCAGCTGAACCAGCACCTTGAGGCTCTCTCTGACTGTGGGGTCCTTTTGTGTTTGCCCCATTTGCATCACACCCTGGTGAGATGGCTCAATCCTGGGGCAAACCCCAAATCCAAATCTGTAATCCAGATTTTCCTCTCTAACCGTGCTGTTCAGGAGATGCTTCTGGAACCATCTACAGATCAGTGCTGTGGCCTGGGCTAGCCCTCATGAATTCTGGCAAATAATAGTTTGGAGGAAAGTGGAGGTCTGGGAGAGTGAGGGCTTTGTGTCAGTGTCTAAAGCAGCATTTTTTGGCCCCGTGTGTGCAGGGAGGAGCACGCAGTGCCCAGAGCTGCCGTGGTGGCTGGTGGCACAACTGCAGATGCTCTGTTCAGTGCTGGTGTTTTCTCAGCTGCTCACCTCCTGTCCTGCCTGAATTCCTCTCCACAGCTCAGCACAGTCTGCCAGTCCTGAGGGTTTGCCCCTCTGGGTGAGACCTCCCACAGAACAAGGAATTTCTCACACCGAAATCCAGTGCCTGTGGAAGCCCTGCAGTTACTGCTTCTTGCTGCAGTCTCTTCTCACTGTGCTCACTTCTAATCCCCTTCAGCCCTACATTCACTGGGCATGAATTGCTTTGGAGAAGTCCTGAACCTCTTCAGAGAGGGACAGGGTGCCTCTCCCTGCACAGAGCATTCCCCTTGCACTTGCCACAACCATTTATGTCTGAAGGCCTCAGGAACACGAGCTCTACCTGATGTCTGTCTCCAAAGAGAGCTGACTTAGCTTACACAGAAAAGGGCTGCCTGTGTTTGTGAGTGCTGTTGGAGTGAAAATTCATAATTTGATCCAAATGGATTAAAAAAAAAAAATTAGTACTTTTTCAGATGAGTGAAATGCTTGGTCTCTGAGCTTGCAACTCTGTGTTCCTGGGGTTCTTTTAAAAATGGTTGTTGTCACCCAGACTGATGAGCCAGGAAAGTGAGAGAGGGGGAGAGATATTTGAGGGGTTGCTGGCAGAGTTTCAGGGGAATATTCTGAGTTCTTGGCTGGGGTCTATTGCTGCTGTTTGTGGGGTGGCACATGGGCAGCCTCAGCCAGAAGCAGGTCCCCTCCTCCACCTCTGGAGAGGATGAAAACCTGAGCTGCATTGTTAAGGCACCCTTGCTGCCTCAGATGTTGGTGATGACTTGAGGTTTAGGGCTGTGCTGGGAATACACAATCTCTTTGGCAGGCACTTGTTATTTAGCAGAATTACTGCATTTTGGGCTCCTGTGCCCCTGCTGATGGCACTAATCTCCATGTCAGGAGACAAAGTACCAGCTGTGCCTGGCCCTATTTGTACTACTTTAGCCACATGGATGTTCACCCATTTAATCTGGAAATATTTCTCCACACTCATCAGCAGCCACATGCAAGCAAATGAAATTGCCACATTTATTCTGACTTAGTTTTGAAAACGACAGATGCTGCATTACTGTAAAACAGGGTGAGAGGGTTTGCTAGCTTTGGTTTTGTTCCTTCCTTGTGTTTGATAGATGAGCTATTAATGCTGATGAGTGGAGCTACTTTTCTTCAAGGTTGGCTCCTTCTCTCAGAGCATCAGGCAAAGCTTCCTCTGCAGGACTGGTGTCATTTATGCTCAGATAAAGGACTTAGAAACTGCCCTGGGACTCAGGAAGGAGAAGAGCTGGCACGTGTATGACTTGCAAACACAGGCAAATGTGCTGTGTGGTAGTTATTACTTTTTCTTAATAATGTGACTTTTTCCCCAGCCTGAATAATTCAAAGGAGGCTGTTGTGCACGTGCCTGAAGGAGCAGAACCTTCTGCATCCTCTGGGTGTGGGGTGTGTGCTGCTCCCAGTGCAGGGATTTTAAGGGGGCAAATACAAACCCATCTGCCAAATCTGGTGCATCAAGAGTGAGCCTGGCACAGCTGTTTCTCTTCTCACACCTGAGCACTCTTAGGGCTGTGCTGCAACCATTTTGCAGGGTGAGGTCAGAGCCTTGTTCCCATTCCTGACCTCCTGGACCAGCTGTGCTTGGGTCACCAGAGGGGACAGGGACTCTCACTGCTCCTTAGCAGCCCTGGGACCCAAAGGACTCTGCTCATGCAGGCACTGCCCTGTCTCACGTGCCAAGGGCCACTCAGGTCACCTGGCTAAAACCTGAGCCTCTGTCAGCATTTAGGAAAGCACTGGGGTCCTAAATGAAAAGCCCTGCAAGAGCAGGATGTGAAGGACGTGCTGTAGTGTCTGTCAGAAAATGCTTGTGGAGGAGAGAGAGCCTGTGTTGAAACTGTTAAATCCCCTTTTAGTGTCTGGTTCATTGTCCCTTTGGGATTTGCCTTGAAGCTGCATCCTGCAGCACCTTGTTTGTTTCTATTGTGTTTAACAGTCCTTCCTAATGCCAGGTTTGAGTGCTGAATGGGGCCAGAGGATCTCCAGAGGTCCCTCCCAACCTCAATTACTCTCTAATGCAGATGTGCAGGGATGCCTATGAAGACTCCTGGAGGGAATAAATGAATCAGAACCTCTCAGCCTCATTGGAAAACACTGACACAGGAGAAAGCTCTGTAGTTGTAGGTATAGAAAGGGTCAGTCTTTCCTCACTAGAGACAGTTTCTTATGACTTTGAAATGGAAATACTGAGAAAGGCTCATCAGTTCATAACCAAACAATCATGCAGTGCTTGAGCTCATTTTGTGAGTTCAAATACAGCAGAGCAGACAGGTGTTTCTTGAATAGCTTTGTAAGTTTGCTTTTGTGTTTTGTTATATTTTGCATCTGTGTTTGCTGGATCTCATGGTGTAAACAAGTTGTGTTTCTTGGGGAAATTATTTGGATGTGACCTTCCTGCTTTTATTTGGGCTGATCCCTTGAGCCCTAAGGAGTATAAATTTTGGGTGCTTACACTGAACTGGAGCAAAGCAGCAATTTCATAAACCTTGGGTGCCTTCAATTTGCAGCCTTTTGATTTACTTTTATTAAACAATTATAGCTGGATTTGCCTTTTGGGGAGCCTTTGTTTATGGCATTCAAAGCTAACAAAGCCCAGCTAAGCCTGAGGATGGATTATGGAAAATCAAAGCTAGCTCTCCTAATCGGGACAATGGAGCCTCGCCACGACACCTGGGAGGCCCTCACTCCAATATGATCAAGTATTTTCTTTGAGGGAAGGTCACCAAAAGTTCACTTTTACAGAGAAGTTCTTATTCTCAGCTAATGGGGCTCCCCGTAGCATGGTCCTGCAGTTGCTTCACATAAAAAGGATGGATTGTCAAAGAAATTACCTTTAAAGCTCCTCCCTGGCAAACTGATTGGAAAGGACAGCCCAGGTGGTGTGTCCTGGCCAGAGGAGCAGTCCCTGAGCCAGCCACACAAGCTGTGGTGCCTCTTTGCACTCAAGCAGTTTGGGATTTGTCAGCAGTCTGAGCCCAGCCCGTGCTGCTGGGCAAGTGCCATTCTTTAGGCTTTGCTTTATAATAGAATCTCCTGCCTGGCTTCCAGAGCAAGCCATTTAATCTTTTCATGCTGTGGAAATGAAGACATTTTCAGTCTTTTGGGGATATTATGTGCTTCTCATATTGTGAGTGAGATGGACCAAGTCCTTTTTTGGTCCTGAAGAACTAAACACAAAATCAAAACACATAAGCAGAGCCAGCCTTGGCGCTTGTTCTGTGTGTTACAGATGTAATTTCCTGCACATGTAATTGATCCCCAGTCATAGCTGGGCCCACACCCAGCTCTGGGAGACTGTGGGGATTATTCTTTCTGATCCTGTCCTGGCTTAGCTGGCTCAGTTTTCCCAGAAGGGGGAGAGAGAGATGCAAGTAGGGTGCAAGAAGTGTGACCTAAAGCCAACATCATCTGCTGGGAGAAAGGAATGGGCTGTTTGGGCTTGCTTCAACCTGGTGGTTCTTGGAGGTGACTGAAGAAGATTTTGGAAAAAATGTAGTTATCTTTTTAAAATTTGATTTTGCATAGAAGGGAGAAATAATATCAGCCCAGATGTTTATTTGGGCACTGGCTCCACTGATTTGGCTCCATTGATTTTTTTTTATGCTATTGGCATTATATTTCTATAAATTAAAACCCTAATTGGAGCATTGTTGCCAAGTTATTATTAATTGATCTGATTAAATCTCCTGTAAGAAACATTCTGTGTCAGAAGATGACAGTTGTTCATAGGAAACTGGTAGAACCTTGTTTCATTTTGATCAGTAAAAAGCATTGCAGTTAGGCACTTAGATCCATGATGCTGATGTACAAATTTAGGTAGAAGAAATCAGGTAAACTTTTAATCCCCAGCATTCAAAACTGGCAGAGTGACTCCAGTAGAATAGACATGTGTCTTTTAAATTAATGTTGGGTTTTGTTCTCTAACTAGTTCTCAGAGTAGGCAATTGCATTTGTTATGCTGTGGGAATGAGGATGTTTCTAGTGTTTTTGGGTATTTTAGGATTCCAGCAAGAAGCTTGAGACCCAAGAACACTGAGCAGTGCTTGCTGACTGTGAACCCACTTCATGGTCAGCCCTGCAGCAGCTGCACAATTCATTTTGCAGCATGAGCTCGGGCAAGATCCCCATGAGCTTCTGGGGGAGGGCACAGGTTGGGGTGGCAGTGTTTTAGCAGGGCTGCAGGATGGGTTTTTTCCAAGCAGTGACCATTAGAAGGTCTGTGGGAGGTGTGGTGAGCAGCAGGAAATGCAGTTGTGCTGTGATGGCCTGTCCCTTCAGATACTTCAGTGGTACACTGCAGGGTAATTAACTGTGTAAGTTAATAGAGTGTTTTAAATCCTCTGGGACTGCTTGGATTGGTTCAGCTCACAAAAGTGGGCTTTGTGGCAGGCCTGTGCAGTAAAGCCCTCGTGCTTCAGCATGAAATCAGCCCAGCTACCCTTTCTTTGTGACCCCTTCTGCTTTATAATGTTAAATACATATCACTGTGTCCACCACCCTCAGCTTCTCCAGTCCTGTGTTTCTGCAGACATGATCTGATGGTGAGAGCTCCCCACAGAAACCCCTGAGTCTGGTGCTGCTCTGTGCAGACACCTGGAGAAAAGGGAGGTTCATTGTGCACATGTTTGCATTCAAACAGAGAACACATCTCCACACAAACCCTGTGTGGCTGAGGTGCTGCACTCGTGCAGAAACCACCACTCTCCCAGCTCAGCTCTGGTTGGGAGCTCACAGAGCTTTTTCTGATAAAACCCCAAGCAAAATCTTTGCTATTTTGTCACATCAAACAATTAACATCCAATAAAACCAAGGGCCTTGGGATGCAGGTACAGCATCTGCTGTGTCAGTCTCTGTCTCACTTTTGGTTTTTGAGTTTTCTAATTAGTTTATGTTCCAATAAATCCTTAATACAAAAACTGCTTGAAAACAATTGAAAATAAAACAAAGAGAGGAATTTAAATTGCTTATGGCTTGCTTTGTATGGCTTCCAGGCATCTGAGCAATTTTGCTAACAAGTATCCGGTAACCTATTTCCAAAGGCCACTAGCAGATAATTATATTTGGTTAATTTACATACTTTCAGTTTATAATCCTAATTAGTTCTTCAACCAGTAGTCCCTAGGCAATATGTAGTCTTACCTCATTTTATTTGCCATCCCTACTGTGCAAGTTCTCTCAATTTACAAAAAAATGCTGTTAGGTTTGGTTCAGGGCTTTCCCATTTCAGTGCACATCTAAACCGGGCGATTCCATGCAGCTTTAGACCCTATTTGCAAATAAGTATTTTACATTTTTATAGATTTTAACATCTGGGAGACGCTGTGCAGTTCAGGGAAGCTGACCCCAGTTTGACACAGAGCCTGTTTGCAGTGCAGAGAACCAGCCAAATTCTGCACCAACCTGTATCCAGGGTGTCCCCTTGTCACCTCTGGTGGGATGGGGGTGTCAGGGGATGGGGACTGAGGTGTTGCCATGGCAGGAGCAGGGACAGTGTGTGCAGCAGCAGGGATGTGCAAGGGCTGTGGGAGAATCTCCAGGAGCTGCACACACAGATTCTGGTTAAACCTCTCAGCTGGGCAATTCCTTGCTCCCTCTTGGTGTATTTAGGATCTCTCCCTGCACACTTGTTACTCTGGGATAATTTTACACTCAAGCTTGAGATGATGCTCAGTAAAGTGGCGGAGGAGGAAGCTGGATATGAAGTTTTATACTTTCAGGTTTAAATGAACTTCAAAAACCACTTGGAATGAGCATGTGGAAGGGGCTTCCCAGTGGAAGGAGCACATCTCCCAGTGCTGATCCCTGCAGGACTCTGGAGCTGAAGCTGTGTCCAGGCAGGACCAACCCACCACGTTGGCCCACAGGAGGGTGGCTGTGGTGGAGGGTGTTGGGTTTTGGGTACAAACTGTGGTAACCCAGGGACAAAACCTCTGCTGCTGCCTGGAGATTTCTTGTAGGAGAGGTCCTTTAGATAGCAGCACAATTTCCAGTGTTATCTTTTATGCCCTTTTATGCACTACAATGTCATTTTTAGAAAAACTGTTGGATGAAATATTTCCTCTTAGGTATCCAAGGCTGCTCTTAGTTGGATTCATTGCTCTGTAATGTCGGGTTTGGATTAACGTTATGGTAATTTCCAGTGTTTCCTTGCAAGTAATAAAAAGAGCCCAAATCTCCCTTGTCAACACCTCATTAAGCACTTTGATAGGGCAATGAGAAGTGGGATGACAACTGAAAAAGGAAAAGGAAAATCTGCAGTTTGCAAAGCTTTTGTTCAGATTTCCAGGATAACGAATGGATTCTGTGAACTGATGCTAATTAATAAATCCTGGTGCTAAAGGAGAGAGGTGATTTTTAACTGTCCAAAATAACAAGTGTTTAGTGAGGAAAAACTCAAAGGTGTGAGAGTAATTCTTGGCCAATAATTTTATTTCAACATCTTAAAGAATGTAAATTTTATACTGTGGCTGCTTTGTTGTAATTCCTGCATATCACACTGAATTCCCAAACATATTCCTGCTGCTACCCAATGCACAAAATGCTCAGCATTGATGTCCCTGGTGCCCAAAGGAACCACTGCATGCGAGGTTATTCCACAGGAGTCTGTTTTTATGAGGAGCAGCTTGATAATAATTATTCCTCGTTAGAGCATTTCAAATCTTACTCTGATATTTCCAGGCAGACTAAAAGTGGTTTAGCTGTCTTTCCATGCCTGGTTTAAGGATTGTTGTTCCACTCTAATCACAGCTCTGTACATCTGAGTGTGAGGCCTTGAGGAGGGGCAGTATTTTGCTGTGGCTCTCACACCTGCAGTTGGGATGAACAGAAGATGAACTCGGGGTGAGATGTGAGACAGGGATGGCAAATGTCTTACACTGACAGCAGTGTGTGACAATCAGGTGTTTTTCCCACTGTGCCACTGGTGTTGGAAACAGCTGGTGCATGTCAGGTGAAACCCTAGCTCCAACAAAGTCAGTAGGGAAACCTTCCACAGACTACAGTAGGACTAGCTCTTCATCCCCAAGGAAAATACAGTTTGAAGAGAAATTTGCAGAGGCTTATTGACAAGAGTGCCAGATTATAGGGGCTGAAGGGGCACTTCAGGTATATGGAAGTTCAGTGTGGAGTGTGGCAGACACATTTCATGGAATTCAGTGCTAGTCCACAGAGGGGGCAGAAAAAAACCTGGACAAATCTGTTGTTTGCTTCTCGATGACAGACAAAATAGGCACAAGAAGCTGTTAATCTCTCCCCTTCCAGCTTTGCACTTCTATCACCAAGACTGCAACTTTTGCTCACTTGAGTTATGACAGAAAAGTCCAGAACTCAGAAGTTTTGGGAGCAAGTTTTCAAGGAAAAAGGGAAGGAGATGAAGAATCTGGGAACTATTCATAATGAGTCTACATCACTTAACCCAGCAGAATATTCCAATTTATATCTGAATTCTTAATCAGAAATAGAAAACACAGAAAGGAATGTCATACCTCATTGACACCTCTGTTATTTCTTTTTGCCATCTCCTTTAATTTGTATATTTATTTGCTTTAGTTTTTATACGCTTTAATTTATTTATTGTCTGATTTTATTGCAAATCCCCACTGAAGGCTGTAGGTGGGGTTTATACACCACTAAGAAACCACAAACCAAAGCAAAGCAGGAGAGCAGAAGTTCTATTTCTTTCTTTCAAGTCACCTTAAATACCTTGAGAGCTGAAGATAATCATTGCTTGATTTCATTCTTGGTATTCCTTGTGCTTCTCCCTTGTCTCTTCCCTCAAGAAAACCTCAATCCAAATTCCCCCCAAAGTCAGGATGCCAATTATTCCCTCAGGTTTGGCTCCAGTGGCTGTCCAGGCATTTCTGCAGCACAGGAGCTACACTCCATAAAATTATATTCTAGGTGGTGAAACCAGAAGGGAATAAAAAGAATTTAAAGTAGTTTGAAATATAAAACAATAATTTATTTTACTTCATTTTACTTGTTAACGTTTGTAGCTAATGATGATTTCATGAAACTGCTTTTATAATTCAATACATTCAAATCTATAAAGCAAACAGTTACTACCATGGGCTTTTCAAATTCCACAAACTGTCTTATATAAACAAATTAGCTGTACATGCACGTTTCTTCAATAGGTTGCAACATTTGCAAACATGCTTTAAAATCCTTTAAAGCTGCATAATAGTGTACTTTGCCTCAGGCTTTTCAGATGAAACCTCTATACTTCTTTCAGAAACCTTAAAGAGAAAAATGTTTAAATGTTGAGCATAACTCTAAAAACTGCTGTTTGATAAATGTTTAATATTACAAGAGAATGATTCTAATTCTGAGTTTAAACCTTGAGCGAAGTATTGATAAACAGCACTCTGTGTAGAAGTGAACAACAGCAAAATAATATCACAAAATATGGTTTCACAAACAAAAATACATATGTGCAGTTGCTCTTGTGGGTTTCTTGCAATTTTTTTTTAGGTAAAGAAAAGCACGGGTACCTTCTAATATGAATATAGTTTAAGCAAATTACCTGTGTAAGTATGGTTAATACATTTCTGATATTTAAACACTTCATGTAAAAGGTAACAAGTAAAAAAGTACAATCAGTACTCCAAAAAGCACTGCTAATATTGCCTTTGAAGGAGATGGGCAAGCTTCCTCTCCACTGCAGAATGGAGATCCTGGCACCCACGGTTGGAGAGTTCAGTATTTGAACTATAAACTCGGTGACTGTATCTTATATACAAAAATCTTGCCACATTGAACGAGGCATGGATTCCTACCCCACTGGTAGTGTTTTATGTACATAATTTAGCACTGGGGATTGATTATACAGTAGTCACTGACAGGAAGGAATTGTACACCCGCGTGCCGTCCGGTGACTTTGTTCCGTGGGTTAGCAGTTCTTGGATTGTCATCCAATTGTCAAATATCTTTTTATTTCTCTTCTTCATCATTTTTTTGTGGCTCAGTTCAATGATGTTCATCTCCTTCTTCTCCTCTGCACCTTGCTGTTCCTTTAAGCACTCTAACCTGCTCTGCATCATGAACTCCCGCCGCCTCCTCTGCTCCTTGGCTTTCACCAAGTGCTGCTTCCTCTCCTCCTTGCTCCAGTACCGGCCCATCTTCATCTCACTGATGGCATCGTCATCCGTGGTCATCCCACTGCGCTCCTCCTTGATCTTGATGGCCCTTTCCCTCAGCAGCCTGTCCCTCACCGGCCTCTTGGTGATGTAGCGCGTCCCGTCGCTCCTGACCTTGACCTTCCACTCCATCCTGGGCTCGCTCTGGCCCGAGGCCAAGTCCTTGCACATGCTCACCAGGCTCATCTGGCTCTGCGCGTATTCCACGGCGGATTTCTGCTGGATCAGCTGCATGTAGCTCTGGTAGTGCTGGGCGTGGGCAGGGATGTGAGCGTGTTTGTAGGGAGAGTGGTGGTAGGGGGACACGTAGGAGCCCGAGGGCTTCTGGCCGTGAGTGGGGCTTTTGCTGCCGTCGCTGCCTTTCCTCTCCTTGCTCTCCAGCTGCTTGCCAGCGTCAGGATCTTTAGCAGAGGCGTGGCACTTACCAGTGCTGGATTCATGGCTCTCTGAGCCAGCAAACAAACTCTTTTGGGAGACATTATAGGCCACGGCCCCCTCGTTACCCTGACAGCCAGCGCCGCCGTCCGCGGTTCTGCGCAGGGAATTGTCGGGGGAGATCTCCAGCGTCAGCGGCGTGCTGCGGCAGCTCTCGCCCGTGTTGTAGGCGCTGGAGCTGTCCTTGTCCGACTTCTCGGGCAGCTCGGTGATGTCCGAGAGCTCGTGCCTGCGGACGTCGATGCTCGTGTTGTAGTTCCGGAAGCCGCTGTTGTGCAGCATCCAGGGCTCCCGGTACTGCTCCTTCAGCTGCTGCATTTTGTGGGCTCTCACGATGTTCAGGCACTCCAGCTCGATGTTGCGCAGCTCCTCGTTGAGCATCTCCAGCTCTCTGTCGACGCTCTCCTGGTCGCTTTTGCTCATCTCCAGGGTGCTGTTGTGGTAGTACAGGCTGTAGGGGTTGGCAGACTTCACCTGGCACTTCAGCTCCAGCAGCTCCCGGAACCGCTCGCACTCGTCCACGGGGATGCCGAGGAAGTCGACGTCGGTGCAGTCAGCTGAGATGAACGACTCGTTGCTGAACTGCATGTCCCCGCTTCCCAGGGTGTCGTGGCTGTAGGTCAGCTTCTTCTGGCTCCCCAAGGTGTTGGAGGAGGTGGTGTGATCGTCCCCATTGTTCTCCTGCTCGGAGCTCTCGTCGTTGCGAGTGCTGTCGTCCGTGCGCCCCACGCCACTGTCCTTCTCGTGCTGGTTGGACAAAATGGTGGCTGTGTCTGTGGTGCCTCCATCCTCCTCGTGCTTCTTCTAACAACAGAAACAGCAGGACACAAAGAAAACTTATTGCAGGCACATGAAACACTTCAAGGTGTTTATTTTTAAATAGTTCTCCTAATCTGTCACTTTTTACACTTCGTGTTTTAGATGGAAAGAGTATTATTAAGAACTCAGAGAAAAGGTGACCAAGCCCTCAGCCTGCTGTGGATGTCTTTTTCAGAAGAACCTGAGTTTCACCTATGCAGCAACAGTGGTAGAAGGCACATTTGCAAAATGTTTCTGCTCCCACTTAGGTGCACAACGATATCCAGCTGTCCTGCAGTGCCTAAGTGAGAGCGTGACTCCTCACAACATGGGGATGGCACAGAGGATGCAGAGTTCTAGAAAACTTTAGGAAAAAAGTCTAGGCAAAAATTGAGAAACTGCTTTAATCATAGCAGAATGATGGAGAATATAAGCCCTGTATCTGTGGCCCTGCATAAAATTTGTAATGTAAAAACTTTTTTTTTGCCTTTTTCCCCTTGTACAGATCTTACTTCAGTCATTTGCCTGAGTTGTCCATTTGCGTTTCCAGGCTTTGGGACGCTGTTTCCAGCCTGTGCATGCACATCAAATGGGAGATTCTGTAAATCAGCTCTCTGCCTGCTCTACCCACCACACACCCAGTATTCCTCTCAGTGACCACTGTGATAAGGGATTTCTAAGAATTGTGATCATGTTTTTGTAAGGGGCAAAGCACAAAAGGTACTATTTTAAAACATCTTGCTGTGGACAGCCATGTAATATCTCGATTTTACAGAAAGTCCTCTTGCCTTGATCTCAGCGTCACTTGAGACACCAAGTGTATTCAGCCAAGCTCAATATTGAATATTGAGTGCAGTGGGAAGTTTGACAGCCCTGCACACCAGAAGGGCAGTACCTGCTGAAGCATGCTGGCAGTAAATTGCATTGCCTGGTGGTGCTGTTCCTCTAACATGTCCATGTGCAAGTCATCCAGAAAATCGTTTCTGTCATCATCCATCCATCCTTCATCCAGCTGGGTGAAAAGGGAGGGAAAAAACAAACCAATCGTTGTCAAAAGAATGAAGACTGACATAAATTACTGCTTCTCTTTGTAGACAGTGGTTGGGAAATCTCAGGAGATTCCTTCCTGTGACAGTACTGCCGTGTCTTGGGAAGGAGCCTGTCCTTGTGCTAAGTGTGGGTATTGACTGGGCTACTTCCTCCCACAGCTGCCTCCATCTCCAAGAGCAGGGTTTTATCTTCAGCAGCCCCCTACATATGAAAAAACTCAGTCTTTTGATCCGTGGAAATACTTGTAAGAGTTGGGGCAGTTTTGGTTTGTGCACAACTTGATTAAGATATACAAAAACACTACAGAGCCCAAAGCTCTTGTGAGGCAGCATCAAACACCAGAAGGAAAATCTGGCTGGGGTCTGTAGGACATTTTTACTCCTATTCCCAATTATCCCCACGGGAAAGATCAGAAATATCCAGGCTAAGAGGACGGTGATGATCCTGACCCTGTGTCTCCAGGTGCACTGGCAAGGGCTGCTCTCCCAGCACCAGGAGCAGAGACAGATCAAACAATGGTGCTCCCGGCTGTTTGTTCTACACCTTTGTTGTGCTAATCCCTGCTCTACAAAGGGATCTGGTTCAACCTTTTATTACAGCTCAGGAGGCTTCTTGACAGTATTCAAGTACTTTAAGAGACTGTGTATGAAGGGCTAAATAATAGGTATTTTAATGAATGAATAATCAATAGCTATAGGAATTAGAGTTCAGCATGTTCTTCAAAACTGTGGCTCAAAACCATTCATAATACCTTGCACTGATGTTTGTAATAGCATTGCAGCACATATAAATCACCAAATGTCTTAGAAGTGGAATTTTAATATAAAATATATATGTAAGTACCACGACTGCTGAATTCCATTATTTTAGACCGTATATATACGTGTGCAGTCAAAGTGTATAATATGGTTTTAGGTAGATCTGGTAGATTTAGATGGGGTTAAACAATTTGAAAGAACTGCTTTCTACAAAACAGCAACTGTTTGAATTAAGACTCAAACGAGGGCTTTTTGTTGCTACTGTACCTGAATTTCTGGTCTTGCCACAAGTAAGGAGATATTCTTGCTCTCCTCACTGGAGAGAAGTGCCACAGCTTCCTCTCGGTTCTGCACCTCGATGCCATTGATCTTTAAAGAAAAAACACCACCATGAAGTGTTTTCACAGGGACCCCTGGATGCTGCTGTGCCCAGCTCCATGGAAATGCTTGGCTGGATGGATCCACGTGCACATCCCCAGCCTTGTGCAGAGAAGTGCTGGGCCAGTGTGGTGGTTTGGGCACCTGATGCTGTTCCACCCCTCTGCATGGCAGGTGCAGAGCCTTGTTAGGGGGGCAGCAAGTGGAGTTCTGGGGTTTAGGACACTGGAATTTTGGGGTTTAGGACACTGAAATTCTGGGGTTTAGGACACTGGAATTCTGGGGTTTAGGACACTGAAATTTTGGGGTTTAGGACACTGGAGTTCTGGGGTTTAGGACACTGGAATTTTGGGGTTTAGGACACTGGAGTTCTGGGGTTTAGGACACTGGAATTTTGGGGTTTAGGACACTGGAGTTCTGGGGTTTAGGACACTTGGAGCCCTTCCCACACACACCTGGATAATGCGATCCCCTTCTCGCAGCCGCCCGTCCTTCGCCGCGATGCTGTTGGGATCAATCTGCAAAATAAGAGAGCTCTGAGTGCTCTGCAAGTTTGGGAGCTCACTGTTCACTTCCCCTTATTTCCTGGGTGGTGCATTTCAATGGAAGGTTTTAGATTTAATTATGAGTTTCTTTCCCCAAATTGGTGCAATTAATTTGAAACGGCTCTGGTGAAAAAATGTTGCTGTATAAAATGTTACTTTTTTCATGGAAAGGGACAAGGAGAGAGAAATGGGCCCCAGATGTTTGCAAATAAAAGTGTGTGGGGTTTTTTGTAATTTATATTGTTTCAGGAATAATCAAGAATAGAAATTAAAAGGGGAATACATGAAAATACTCTGAAGGCATCATCTGAAATAGAACATTGTTAATATAATGAAATTTGACTTCAGTGGGAGCAGGACTGCACTCAGTTTGGAGAAAAGGAAAATAATTAGATTTCTTCCAATTACTGCATTTTGGCTGTTTATCCAACATGGTACAAACAGAGGATAAATGTCTTAACTGCCCAACAATGCAGCTGAAAAGACAGATGGTATCTTATGGAAGGCAGCTCAATCTTACCTCACTCACATAAATACCCATGTCATCTTCATCATCCGTTCTGTAACAGACAGTGAGGCCAAGCTTGTCCTGGCTGTTCACTCTGTGTAAATCCACTTCCTGAGGTTTGAAAAAAAAAAAAAGGAAAATATATTGTCAGTGAGACACTGGTGACTGATGGAAGCAATTTTTCAAATGCAATGAAAATATTTTGCTTAAGTGATATAGTGGATGTCTTTTGATTTCACTTGTAGACGAGGTTAACTTACTGAGCAAAATGTGATTATATGCAGACAATCAATACCTGGGACATTTTTGACCCTTCAATCAATAGGAAGTCATTTTGAAAATAGACCTTTTATTGATCTTAAGGAAGAAAAATTACCTATATTTCATGTAGTGCTAAGACTCCAAAGGCTAAGATACTTATAAAGTATGATTTCAATATTTGTCACAGCTGATACATATTTCCTCATAAGCAGGGTAATTCTCTGGCTTTTCAGAAAAAAAACTAACACTCTATTACTTTAAATTGTATAAGTTTTATGAAGTCATCTAATAAATTTCTCAAAAGTGTGACTGAAGATCAATATATTGTCAGCAAAGCGTTTGGTATTGGTAATAGAAACATAATAAGCATTTCAGTATGTTGCAAGTGTTTGCTCTCAGCAGGTCATGGTGGTCTTGTTAATCTCAGAGACATTTAACCCATCTTAAAAATGTATGCTCTTCCTCTTCGCTTTTTATTTCCACGAGGGATTCCTGAGGGTTATTTTTTTTTTTCCTTCTGTGTTTGACATGGTTGGTAGAAAGGGCTGTAAAACCCATGGAGATACCCCCAGGCTGGGGGATGTTCCTGGCTGGTGATCCCCGTGGCATCTTTCAGTCCTGCCTTTTTGCTTCTGAGGGATATCCCGGGGGTTTAACGTCTTCAACCAACGATTGTGACTGCTGGGCTGGTCCTGAGGATGCTGCCGTGGGGAGGAAGGGTTTTGCTGCACAGACAGAGCTGTGAAAGCACCTGGAATTGAGTTTTTACCTCCTCAGGTGAGGGGAGTGAGTGAGGCTTGGCAAGGTCCTGCTCCTCCTCAGGCCAGGCAGGTCTGGGCTCTGCTGGAAGTGAAAAGTGGGAGCAGGCAAAGGGACACACACAGAGGGATCTGAGAGCTGTCCCAGCCCCTGCACCCTCTATTTGTGCTTGGACCTGCCATTCCAGAGGAAAAGTCCTGACAACACAGCCCCTTCTTTCTGGCATCTCTGTTGCTGTGCCATTTGGAAGGGGCAAGACAATAAAACAAGCTGATATGAATAATTTATCGGTGTGTCTAGCTGACAGCTGCCAAGATCAGCAATCTCATGTTATTTACTTGTCAACATGTGTAATTTCTTTTTTTTTCCCCTAAAGAAGCGTAGCTGTAAATGTCAGTGACATTTCAGCTGGTATTTAAGTGGTTTCAATCAATAGTATCCATGGTGAACTGCTGTGCTTTTTCCCCCCCCTCCTTTGTTACTTAAAGGTTTGAACACAATGCTTTAATAGTGGGGTTTTCTTCAGATTTCTAAAGCTTTGGAGCTTTCTAGAGAGGAGATGGAGATTCTTCAGAAGAAAGATGAGACAAAGTGGATTCAGTTCTGATCTCAGCTGATCCTCCAGAATGTCACTGCAGTCAATGGGTTTATCCTGCATTTACCCTTGGAGTGAACTGGGGGTGAGGTGGGAATTTGTGGATTCCCATATCCAGAAAGATTCCCCTATTCCCTGCATACTGTAACAAAAAAGTTTCATTATCTTCAGGAATGCTTTTATATTGATTTGAAAACATGGCAAGAAATTTGTGCTGGGGCTCGTTCTACTTCTTGCCATACTTAGCAGTAAAAAAAAAATATATATATAATGTTAAAAAAACCCCCACAAAACCAAACAGAAATATATGGTGACTTTGGCCACTGCTTAAATAGATCCTGAGTAACTACAAACTCTTGGAGTGGAAGGAAAAGAGGGAGCAAGCTGTTATTTTCATTCTTACTTGCCACATGTTTTGACTAACAATAGATGTTTTTCCAACTGTGTACAACTATAAAGGGTATAATAATTAAAAATAAAGCACAGGCTTATATTTAAATTGCACCATATGAGATGTCACCTGTGATATACTGGAAGGTAATAAATCATCTGGTGAATTAAATAAAATATATTTTGAAAGGAAAAGAGCTATCTGCTGTTTAAAAACACATAGCAATAAAGCAGCAAGAAAAGCTAGAGCAGAAAAAAAAAATATAGAGCAGGTGTTTAGAACCTGAAGTTTTATGAGTAATTAGTTGACAGACTTACTCTTGAGTACAATCCCTCTAGTCCTTGGTAGGAAGAGAGAAAGTGGATTTGATGCTACCCAAATATGATAATTTTATGAACTTAAACATAGGAACAGCTGCTTTCTGTGGGTCTTTGTGTCAGTGAAGTTTTAATATAATCATAAAGGTTTGAAATATTTGAGAGATAAAAGTGTGCAATTCCAGTTGGAGTTGAAGAATCAACACCAGAGTCTTCAAAGCAAAGGTTATTTTCCATATTCAGAGGCAAGTCTGTGTAATGCAGAGATACATGAAAGGGGGAAATGGAAAACTGGCACCTGCAAGTACAGGTATTATGGCAGCTTGAGTGATTGTACCAGGAATTAATTAAACAGAGGAAAATTAATATGGGCCTGGAGGAGTTTAAAAGTGTAAGTTCCTGTGTTTGCAATGCCACAGGACTTGCCTTTTCTTCCAGTTTTGTCTCAGGGGCTGCACTCCTGGGCAGTGGAAAGGACACGCTGAGGTTACTCCACAGCTGGTCTGCAGCCACAGAAAGCAGCTGGCAGGCAGAGGTGCTGCCCACAGAGTGTGGGAATGCTGGGGCTGGGTTAATGTGATAAATGTGAAAATTCCGTCCATGACAATTTTTACACTCGCAGATAATTCAAATCTGCTTCTTCAGATCAGGTAAAAATGACATTTTGAGAGATGTTCAAAGGAGGATTTGGATGCTCTTTCAAAATAGTCTGTGCAAGAGAAGTGTCTGAAAGATTATTGGCTCCTCATCAAATGCAGAGCCAAGGAGGGCTCACAGAGATGGTTGCTGAAATCCATCTGGCATTTACAGCAAGACAAGAAGAAATGAACATGCCCTGTGACATTATACCTGCAACCACTCATCATAATGAATTAGGAGCAAGTGATAATAGTAAATTAACCTCTATAAGCTCAGAAGATCCTTCATTTGCAGAGGATTATTGAATTATTGTACTGCTGATTTAGAATTATGGCCTGTCTGCAAATTTATAAAAATCAGAGTCCCTTTCTCTAACAAGACAGAAATGAGCAGTAGAGATCTGAAATGACAGCAAAGGGTAAGAATAGTTCAGTCACTCAGAAAGCCTCACCCACAGCTTGCATGATAAGTGCTCTGTCCTTCTCCCTCTCCCTGTAAGATGTGGTGGATTTTTTTTCTGTGCTGACCTCTGCCATACCTGACCAGCAGGGTCCCCTTTTTTGTGCTTATTTTTGCTAGGTTTCACACAGCAAAAAAAATTCAGGGAAATAAATATAAATAACTATTTCCTTTCATACTGCATAATGGCCTCTCGCTACTTTTTGGAAACTGACCCTGCTAGAGCAGGAGGGAAAATCTTCTTCATGCTTTCTTGAACCAAAGAAAGTAATCTTTACTTTTGTATTTTCATATCAAAGTGGTTTCCAACACAGGCAAACGGGAAAAAAAATCCCACCCCTTCCCTCTTCAAAGGAGAAAAGGCTATAAACCAGATTTTCTTTCCAAAATTCTCTACTCTAGAGAAGTAGAACTCTAGCTGGAGGTTTCTGTGGCAGCCCAGCTCTGTGATGAGAATTCTCTGTCAGCCCATAGAGGCTGGACCAGCTTTAATCACCAGTGGTGCTGGGGAAGGCTGAAGAAAAGTGTTTCTCACCCTGATGAAAAGAGGTTTGGGATGGCTCAGGGAGATAACTTGGAGGATGCCAGGCTCTGTGCCAAGCAGATGGGCAGAGCTCCATAATTCAGACCTTTCTCACACAGCACGAGGTGTTGAGGCCAGGCTGAAAACCTCCAGAGAGCTGAGGCAGGACAACTTTTCAGTGCTGGCTTGTGAGCCAGATGAAATGTTTTACCACTTTTGCGTTTGTTCCAAACAGAGAACACACAAATATTTGTGTTAGAAAGTACAGCTGTGAAGCTTTTTAAACCTTTCCATATTCAATCACTGCCTGAAGCAGGCCTGCTCGGGCTGCAGCTCTTTGTATTCCCAGACACAGCAATGCCTTGAGAAGCTCCTGATCTCTGCAGCTCCCTGCAGAGCAGAAGTTTTCATAGAGAATAAATATAGTCACATAAAAGATGCTTTGAAATGCTTTGCAAACCAGGATGGAATAAAAATTGCAGAGTGCCTGTGATGGAGCTTTCCAATTCACATGTTCAGAGTCGCCCCTCGCCTGCCTTGCAAACAGATTATTGGAGAAGTGAAAGAAAAGTTTCAACCAAAGTAGCAAAGTACAGCAAAGGGGAAAGCTGGGAAAGCTTGAAACCCTGGTACTCAGCTTTTACTTATGGTTTCCTAAAAGCAGAGGAGTATTAATTTCAGACCTTGAAGCACTTCTATTGTGCTCAGTGTGTTCATCTTTTGCTGATCAGCTGTTGTGGTTTCATGCTGGGAACACTGGGAGCTGTGCACTGGGTGGGCAAAAAGCTCTTTGAAGGAATTTGGTCTCCTCCTTCAGTCTTTTGACAAGAATGCTTCATTTCTGTCCAAGACTGAGTGAGAGTATCAGAGGGAAATTTTCAGCAGTAGCAAACATTTAATGTAATTCTCATCTGCAAGCTTCACTGACTTTCAGCTAACCATTCAGCTGAGTTCAGTTCTTTTCTTGGAAAGAAAGACCTACATACAAGTTGCATATTGGGAAGGGTGAAGACAGAAAGTCAAATGGGAGGGAACAGGCCCCTTTTTGATGTAGAATGTTCTCCTTTGTAATGTGAGAAAGTTCCACTGAGAGAGCCCTGGCTTGGGCTGTGTCTGACAGCTGGACAGACTTGTTTGAATAAACATATTAATGCATAACACTGCTGGGGAATCCTGGAGTGACATTATTCTTCCTTTATGAGCCTGAAATGACTTCTAGCTGGGCCTCCGTGAAGAATGAATGTACTTTTAATTTATAAGAAAATGGGAGTTCACGATTTAGTTCCTCTTTACTTGTGGCATGGAAACTTCAAAAGAAAAGAAATGGTATTTATTTATTTTTGTACCAGAGAATATATGGCAGTTACCTCTGAGTCATCAATTTTAAGACAAATGTTGAGATAAAACCGAGAATACAATTTTGGCACCTCAGCAATACTGCCAGCATAAATTCCTTCCTATGGATATTTACATTGGAGGTTTGTTGCGAACTTGGCTATTTCACCTTTTTTTTTGTCTTGTTTGCTTGTTACAAATCACTAACCAGTCAGTTATAGACCATAAAAGTTTAGATGAGGAGCTTCTGATTTAAATTCAAAGCACATTTTATAGACATAGAAACCCAGAAGGCTGACTTGATGGCTTTCTTACTTTCGACATTCCTGCTGCAGTCAATGAAACAGTGCCTTTGTGGTCTTTTAAAACATATCTATCAAAAGGCAAACAAAAAAGCAACCAGCCAGTTGAGTCCCTGTTAGCACTTTGACCTTACCATTGATCACAGTCTTTACAATTTGAACAGGAATCTTTAGTGGTTTTTAAGAAATACTATTAGGCTGCAGAGACTTTCCTAATGTTCATCTGCCTGTGTTACTGAGCTGATCACCTTTTGCCATCAAGTACTATATCAATGTCAAAATTATTAATGTTGTGGTTTAAGGCATATTAAGTTTTGGCTACTGGAGTGCGTGTGTTTAAACTGTTTTCAGCTCAACTGGTTGACCTTCTAATGGAAGCATTACAATTTATCCATAATATTAGATTTCCTAAAAAGTAGATTTTGGAAAGATAGTGGTAGAAAACACTGATTTGTTCTACGTTTTCCTTTGAGACTGAAATCTATATTGTATTTGTTTTTATTTAAGAGAAAAGAAAAAGGCCCTTGTTTGAAAAGCAAGGCCTTGAAGTCTGCTAAGTAGCACTTGTTTTACTGGCACTTTGATTTTATCCTGCCTTTGATTTACGTTTGTATACAGAGATGAATTGCTACCAGATCCGCAGAATTTGAGAAAAGCTTGCAAACTTTTTATGGGGTTTTAGTCCTTGATCCTGCAAACACTTTTATAGAAGGAAACAACCTGGTGCTCATGGAAGGGCTGAACTCTGCTCCCACTGAAGCTGTTGATAAATCTGCACTGATTTCAGCAGAGCTTCAGGCAGGTCAGCACTGCTTGCTGTGACAAATGGGTGTTAGCAGGACCAGGATCTAAGAAACCAGAAGTGCAAGCCAGCTAAGGGTATAAAATATTCCCTTAGTGACAGTCTTGGATGGATCAGCTGGGTCAGACATTGCTGGCTGTATTTAGAACTATTGGGATACTTTGCTACTATTTATTACAAATAATTAAAACCACTTCACTGGGTCAGTACTGTTTAAGTATCTTGCAGAGCTCCACAATTTCTGTGCTATACCTGGAATGGTTGGGAGCAGGTTATTAAAATTAGGAATGAGAAAACTGAAGA
Source organism: Urocynchramus pylzowi (assembly GCA_013397555.1). Classification (NCBI taxonomy): domain Eukaryota; kingdom Metazoa; phylum Chordata; class Aves; order Passeriformes; family Fringillidae; genus Urocynchramus; species Urocynchramus pylzowi. The sequence goes on along the minus strand of VZRH01003055.1, from coordinate 226,711 downwards.
TGAACTTCAGTTTTAGTGCTGAAAAAGCACAAAAACCAGAAGTGATTTTTAAAGATTTGGCAGGGAAAAGGGCTTGCATACCTTCATGACTGGTTCAACTTTTATTATCTGTAATTTCATATGTATACATATGTCACTTAAGTAATGAAAAAGAAAGGAACAGCTTTAATATAGTGGCAAATCTATCCTGGCCTTGTCTTGTAAATTTCACATACTTCAAAATTATATGATCAAGAACATCTGTTTCTCAGCCAGGAAATATTTAAGGGAAACTCACACATTTTTACTGTGGTTATGTGGAACAGGTCCTACCACTCAGCAGAGCCTTTCAGATTTTCAGAAAGCTTAAATCAGCACAGTTACACAGAATTTAATTAAAGGAATCAATGACTTCATTATTTATGTTAATTTGTTAGCTGATGATCATCAGTGCCTGGCTCACAGTTCAGTGGAGTGATAAAGGTATCAGCAACTAGTGAACAATGTTATCACAAATATCTGCTTTGAAAAGTCTTTCCACTGTATGCAATTCAAAGACCTTGAGGTGCACATGGAAATGAAATAGTTACTCAGATCAAGTACCTCTAATTCCAACTCATCCCGGTCCATTTCTTGATGAATTCCTCCCATGTAGTCATTTGGGTCATAGTATTCATGCACGGATGGATGGCTGGAAAAAAAAGGGTATTTTTTAGGACAGCACTCAGGACTTCAGTGGAACTTGTTAATGCATTCCAAGCTTATAGGGGAGATGATGGAGTGACCCCCACACCGAGGAGCTGCATGTGGTTAATTCTATAAGCTACACCACTTACCCCAGTAAGTGTTTTAAATGAAAATTCCATGTACTGTAGGAGGACAGCCTGCTGCTTTTTACTGCTTGAGCTCTCCCACACTTCCACTGCCTGTACTTTGGAAGTTGTAAGCAGTGTAATGCTCTTGTGACCACTGTTTTCTGTGCTGGATTGTTTTATCTGCAGTGAAAGTAAACTCCCTTTAATTCTCTGTTAACTAGATACACGTCTGAGGCTATTTATGTAACAGCATCTGCTAATTGGCCAGGATAGTCAAGTTGTTAGAGGCAGGCGAGATTAATCTGAATGGAATTGGGAGAAGTGAGAGGAAACACAAGGAAAAAAATGACTCTGCTTTCACGTGCTGGGTGACAGCACAGCCAGAGAGCCGAGTGTGGCCCTGGCATGAGAAGGGCTGGGAGGGCCTAGAGGAAGGGCACTGGGGATCCAGCAGATGGGATTAATAATTAAGGAACAATATGGAGCTGATAGGGCTGAGGTGGAATAATGCAGGCACTTTGCAACCTGAATCATAGAATGATAAAATCATGGGACAGTTTGGGGTGGAAGGCACCTTAAGGAAAATCTCATTCCACCCCTGCCATGGGCAGGGACACCTTCCACTAGACCAGGTTGCTCCAGCCCGTGTTGGACACTTCCAGGGATGGGGTAGCCACAGCTTCTCTGGGCAACCTGTGCCAGGGCCTACCCACCCTCACAGGGAAGAATTGTTTTCCTAAATGATTTGTCAGGAATGAATCTTTGCCATTTTCTAAGTGCAGCTGGCAAGTCAGAGGTACTAAAAGCCCCCAGTGCAAATGAGGCTGGGAGGTGCAGTGTCGAGGCCCTAGGAATAATCATGTCCTCTCCACAGGCCCCAAGCCCTGCTGTTTGTTCACTGCAAGCTCAAAGCTCCAGCCTTCTGTCAAGTTTTCCCACTAAATCGTGCTGCTGTGCTTGAATTTTGAGTGGGCTGGGAATAGCTGGCCATGCTGGGCTATCTCCTTTGAGTATTAACAGAGAGAGTCATGAGAGGAACAGACCCTGCCATGGAATGGTCCTGGCTCAGTGTGAAGGCTGCTGTGCTGTGCAGGTCACCCAGGGCAGTGCAGGATCACTGCCTCTTTGCAGCCAAACCCCGTTTCCCAGGAGGTTTGGGCATCTCTGGAGAGGTGGGTGCACACCAGTCCTGCTCTCACCACGTGCAGGATCACCTCAAAACCAGGAATTGCTGTGGCATGACCAGATCAGTCTCTCACACACAGCCACTGAGAGGGTCAGAATCCTTTCCACTCCCTGTTCCCCATGGAGATGCATGGCAGGATGACAGGCAATCTGCAGGGGCTCCTTGGGGAGCTGTTTTCCTCTCCAACAGCATGTGAGGGCGGGGGGTGTGTGCACCAGGAGATAATTGTCATTTGTATTTGTAAGTACAAAAGCATCAAATTACCATTAACAATAATTAAAATTTGATTCTAAAACATCCATGACAACAGTGGTAAGTAATTTTGGTCCCAGAAAATAACTTATTCGAGTAACAGCGCTGCAGGGTTATAATAAAGTAATTAATACACTGGAACAGAATGTAGCAGCTCTTAGCATTACACAATTTATGGCAGCCATAAAAAATAAAGTTAAAACATAAGCAACCCAAAGAGGCAGTGAGAGGAATTGCAAAATGCAATAACTTTATCCATCAAATGCCAGCAAAAAAAATGAGCTTTATGAGGCCATGTTGTGACTCAGTGGCATTACTCAAGTGAGTAATGTCTCGCTAATGTGTAGGAAAAATGAAAATCCTGTGAGTTATGGCTCGGTGGTGGATGAATCCTGGCTAATTCTGGGAGGACACTTCTATGTCTCAATGGTGGGTGAATCCTGGCTACTTCTACGAGGACATGTTTATGGCTCAGTGGTGAGTGAATCCTGGCTACTTCTGGGAAGACACTTCTATGTCTCAATGGTGGGTGAATCCTGGCTACTTCTACGAGGACATGTTTATGGCTCAGTGGTGAGTGAATCCTGGCTACTTCTGGGAAGACACTTCTATGTCTCAATGGTGGGTGAATCCTGGCTACTTCTAGGAGGACATGTTTATGGCGGATGAATCCTGGCTCCTTCTGGGAGGACACGTTTATGGCTCAGTGGTGGATGAATCCTGGCTCCTTCTGGGAGGACACGTTTCCCAGCGAGCGAGGCGAGGCTGTGAACTCACAACACACCGCAGTGGAACACAAGGATTTCTGAGGCCCCAAAAAAGCTCCACTTACTCTTCGGGCAGCAGGTAGGGGTCCAGGCCGGGGACGGGCGGCGTGGGCGAGCCCATCTTGCTGAGGGCCATGATGTGCTCGAAGGTGATGTCTGTCTGGGTGCCCACGTCCACCAGCTGCGGCTCGTGGGCCTTGGCGCGCGGGGCCCTCCTCAGCACCTGCACCACGATGGGCTCCTTGGCTGTTTTGAATGCCTCCACCGCCTGCTCGTGGGTGGCTTTGGATAAATCCTTCCCATTGACCTGCAGGAACAAAGCAGCAAAGCTGTCAGGGACCCAGGCTCAGCTCCCAGTCGTCCCAATGGACGCCTCAAGTTTGAGCTTTCGTATTTTCCAGATTCTGTACTGCATTGGTATATAACTCCAAACTTTATATTAAGAGTTAGCAAGTTCCCCTCCCAGCTCAGGCACACAGAACAATCCTTTTCCAGCCCCAGAACCAAGGACAGCACTGCAGCTTCAGGCCCAAAAAGTGCAAACAACAGGGAATGGAGGAGAGCAACCTGGGAGGATGGGACTGGATAACCTGGAGCTGGAACTGGACAATGAACCCCAATATGGAAATGGACCAGAACTTATAAAAGTATAAAAACTGATGACACACTGTCCATCTTGGGTCCATCTTGGGCAGAGCCACGGCTGGGCTCTTGTATTGCCCAAGGTGTATCCTGTGAAGGCCTTTTAATAAATCCCTACTTTATTCCTTTAACTCTGCCCAGCCTCTGTTCAGCCTCTTTAGGCACCACCAAGGTGTGAGCAGCCAGTGCCAGGAACCATCTCCACAATCTTGTGCATCTCTCACTTTCCCTTTTCACTACAGTAACTTTACAAATGCTCTGCTCTGCCTTGTATTTTGATAGATTTTACTGGGCTTGCTCTTGGAGGTGAAGTACAAACCACAACCCCATTAGAAACCCCTCAGCCTTTGTTCAAACACAACAAATTATTGATTCTCCTGGAGTTTTTCTAGGTTTGGTTTGCTTTTTTAGACTCTTTGTCTTTTTGCTGAACAAAACCAAAACTACAAAACTATGTGTTTGTGTCTGATAAACAATTTTTCAGATGAAACATGATGGTAGCACTCAGCCACTGCAATAAAAAACTCCATTTCAGAGTAGTGGATAGAAATAACATGAGACATGCCAGGAATTGGGGGGCTGAGCAGAGAACTCACACACTGAACTAAATCCACACTATAATCCACGTTTAGTCATATTAAAGTGGGGCACCTGAACGAGAACATTGCTCAGCACAATAACTGAATTTAGCCCATACTTAACATATTGCCCAGGGCAAAAAGCTGTTTGATATTAAGAGGGTTAACTTGAGTTAACAGAATAGATTGAAAAGGCTAAATTCCTGCTGAATTACCTTGTGCAGCTAACACTTTTTCCCTGCTGTCATTTTGGGTTTGCCTTAGAGAGGTGATGACACCAGGGTTTTTGTGAAGCCAGCTGAGAGGGGAAGGTGTTAGCATGACATTTACATCACACAAACACTTGCACTGCACACGATTGCTCCCAGTAATGCACAGCGTGTAAAGTTTGGCCTGGTCAAATTAAATGTCATTAACTCGCCCAATTGAGCAGATTACTTTAAAACAGTTTGTACAGCTGTAAAATTAGGTTCAGCGTAATGTTTTCTCTGCAAAAAGGAAATGCTGATTATGGTTTGAGTTTTATTATTTGCTGCAAATTAAATGTTGCACATTTTACTGTGTGCATCCTAATTTTTTTTTTTTTTTGGAACAACTAAATCCAACAAGCAATGAAAACAAAAGAAGCTAAATTGCAGTGTATAATGTTTTTCAGAAATGTGCTCAGAATAACTCTTGAGCAGGAAACTATTTATGAAGATCCTTTCTCCATCCTCACAGTAAAACCTGGTGAAATCTTGCAAATGACAGATTTCCAGTTCATTCCCAAATGCTGTCATGAACCTGGATTACAGACAGTTTAGTACAGGCCTGCATTTTAATTTAGGTTCCTTAGGACACTTTTATTTCTGCAAATCCATGGACTGGCATCCTCTTTGTGCTCTCCTATGCAATTGTTACATAAATAATCACAACTTCAAGGACAGGTTGATGTCACGCAGGGAACAGGCGGTGGTAGCTGCACTGTGTCATAAATTGTTACTACAGGAATTATTTCCAAGTAGTTTCCTGACTCTGTTGTCTGCAAGCTGATAATGCCACGAAAAAGAAAAGGTGCTGCACAGCCAGGAAGAAGGACACAGGACAGATTTTAGAACTGGGGTGATGAGCCAGCTAAATTCAAATCCAAACCCTCTCCTGCTGCAGAGGGACCTTGTGTAGGAAAGGTTTTCCTGGCATTCAGCTTCCAGTGGGTAAATTGATAACTCTACAAGCAGAACTATATTTGATGGGTATACAATTTTAAAGGATGGGTTTGACAGGATGACAATGATTACAGTGAAATGGAAGCATAAGGCACTGTACTGCTGTTGTTATGGGTTTCTTAACCCACTTCAAAGGGATTTTTTCTTAAAGATTTAATATTTCTATGGGCTGTGGCAGCACCCACATCATGTTAGGCAAACTATGCTCTGGACAGTAGCTGTCCACATGATGAATGGTTTAGGGGTCAGTCTGTGGATCCCTTACAAGAGAGGATTCCCAAACCCCAGCTGAGTGGAATCCCTTTAGCTCTGCAGGTTCCTGTTCTGCTCAGCAGCCTTGGCCACTGTGGTGATGCTGATCCATGAGATGTGGTCAAAACTGCCCTAACAAATGATAAAAGAATACACAGTGACAAAAAATATGCTTAAAAGTGCTTTACAGCAGGGAATTAAATTTCTGAAACTGGTTCCTAAAAACCTGCAGCAAGTGCCATAATATGTAGTAAATACTGAGCAGTGAATAGTTTGCAATTACTTTTTTTTTTTAAGCATTTCCCATCTCAGCACATCAATAATATCATTTTCCATTACAGGGAACTAAGGATGGCAGTGCTAAATATTTGGATAATAAAAAGCAGTAATTCCCCAGTCTGCTTATGCATAACAGAGATAAATTGCTTTTTAGTCTAGAAAAAGTAGCAGGTATTGGTATTTTATTTTAGCAGCACAAAAATGATGCAGAAGAGAAATATGTTTGGATGGTCTCAGTGGCCTGATTTCTGGTGTCTGTGTTGTTCTGGTGTCAATACTTGTGGCTAATCCTGAGTCTAGCAAATAGGTGATACTAATATGCTTAGTTTCCATCTGAAAAATCTGTTACAATTGACAAATAATTATTCCCAGGGCTTAAAAGCCAATAAATACATAATAAAATAAATAAATTAATAAATTTGTACATATTTGCTTTGTTAAAAAAAAGGGGTTTTATATTCCTAGACTTTATTCCTAATGCTGCTGAATTGTGCTCAGCATTTTTTTTCCTTATAAACAGTTACATCTGAAATAACACAGGAAAAAAAAAATCCATGCACATGAACACTTCAGAAGACTGCCAAAAACGACAAATACGCATAATTTCTGAGGAACATGCCATGTGACAGAGACAATGGGATCTTTCATGGCACAAAGGATGGATAAATTAACTTGTCTGAAAGGGTGAAATGCTTAGCTTTTGGACCTTCTTATTGGAAATATACTGAATATGGAGAAAGCTGGAGATAAAGTGCAGTGACTGGAGTTAAACTGAGCTGAATGGACTTGGGTGATATTTGTGGTGCAGACAGATAGTGGGTTTAGCCACTGCATGAGGCAGGGACACAAATACTGGTATTGACACCAGACAGTGAATAAGGAAGACATGCTTGATTTTTTTTTAATAGAAGCTATGCAATGATTGTGAAACAGAATAGCATTTACAATATTTTATTTTATAGTATGTACTGTATGTTCTTCTGCACTAAAGTAAGCTGGAGAGAGGACCAAGAAATCTATAGAGGCAGCAAGAAATCTATAGATAAAGATGACATAATCCTGTCTGGGAGGTCTGTGTCTCCTGGAAGTTTTAGTACTTGGAATGAAAATAAAATAGTCACTTGAGCTTGACTTGATGCTCACTGGAGTCAAGGAGTGTTTTGCTTTTGCAATGCCTCAGCTCAGGCTCTGACTGAGAGAGGACTTTAACAGCAAATCAAGAAGCTATGAAGCTGAGTGTGCCATCAGCATTCCATGGCCAAACTGAGATAAGGGAAGGGAAAATGCTGCCATGGTCAGTTAAGGTGGTAGTGATGTATATTTGTGATTGAGAAAAAGAGAGAAGATGCCCAAAGGCAGAGCAGGGGAAGCCATGGCAGAAATCCAAATGGGTGACCCCAGCAAACAAATAGAAAGAAACAATGTCTTCAACTCTCATTTTGATCATGGAGCTCTCATTAATTCCTATAGCCAAGAAGTAAATGGTCAGAAAAATAAACAGGAATTAATGAAAAGAGGAGTGAAAAAAATCGAATATGCTGTATCTGGCCCCAAATGGAAGCAGCAGAACTTCACTGAGGAACCCTAAACATCAGGTGGAATTGCTGAGGAACATCCCACGACAGCTTAGGAGGTGTGACTACAGCAAATATGTGGGTGGAGCTGGAGTTCAGACTCCTCAGAGCCATGAAAAGGCTGGAAAAGTTTGAGTGCTTCCTTGGAGATAAAAGGGTAAAAACTGGCAGTAGGGTCTTGGGGGGTGTAGGGTTGGTAAGACCCAAGTGCAATCCTGAGTCCGTTTTCAAATCTCTCTCTGTTGGTAGCTACATATTGAGTAGAAAAAAACCAAATAAATCAGTGATGATTTGTGAGCAGTAATGTTCTCAACAAGGAGAAAAAAAAAAACCAAAAACCCAAAAAAACCCCCCCCAAAAAACCCCAAACAAACAAACAAACAAAAAAACCAACCAGGGAAACCCCTCATTTCTCTTTGGGCTTGTGAAGAATTTGCTCTACCTCACTAGGAGATGGCTTTCCATATAATTTTCCAGTGCTGTGAGTTCTAAGGGATTGGATCTACATTGGCTTCTCTCTGCTGGAGCTGCGCAAGGCATTTGGCATCCCTCCTGTTGAAATCTCCTCCTTCAATTAATTCCAGATTTATTTCCAGATTCCAGTGAAATACCTTTTACAAGGACAGATTTTTCTCACGTTTTTATATTTATATATGTGCTTTTACTTTAACAATTGTTCTGCTGAGAGGTTTGGGATCCTCCAGGGTTCCTGAGCCAAGTGCCACTGTTTAGATGCTAATTTCCTGAGGTCAGAATTGGCACAGGGTGCAGAGGCTGGAGCCTTCCAGCCTTCCCACTGTGAGGACAAGGCGGGACCTCCTGTGCAAAGCAAAGGGAATTTGCAACCAAGGCTGGGATGACAGAATTCTTCTCTGTTACTAGAAAACACATTCTTATTTTTGCTTGAGGTATGAGGCAGGATAGGACATGGTTGTGCTATTACATAAATGTCATTTTATCAATAGCTGCTGATTAATTATTGAGCAAGGTAAGTGATTTACATGCTTTATTTCTCTGGGTGGGAAGAGAAGGCTAATTAATTGCCACTTTTTAATGGCAGACATAAATTAGAGGCCTTCAGGTATATCAAAACATGTCACTTGTTTACAAGTGGACAAAACTTCTTCCTGGTTGCCACCAATTCTGATTTTCTTTTCCTTCTGACACAGAGCTTATGGAAACCCCAGCAGTGGTGGTTTCTCTTTTCCTGTGAGAGCAGAATTAACACACCTGGGTTCTGTACCCAAGGATGTTCCTGGAGCTCATTCCCAGTTTCCCACCTGCAGCCCTGGGAGGGGACAGGCACAGGGACAGGGCTGTGACAGGAAAGGGCTGGCAGAAGAGAAGGTGGGGAGGATGCTCAGGGGATGTTCAGCACTCAGGCATGAGCAAACATCATCTGCAGCAGTACAGATGGAGTGACTTCAGGCACTGGTGGAAGTAGTTACTGAAAGGTTGAGAAAGCCACAAAATCCCTGTGCAGAGCAGTTTAGTTATAATTACTTTGGATTTTATTTTTGCAGCAATAGTGTGTAACACTGTTTTCTGGATGTTGGGAGCACGCAGCAGAAACCAGACAGGTTTCAGTAAATCATTTTTTCCCATTAATTTAGACTGATTTCTGTGGGTTTAATGCCATGAATGATAAACATTTGTATGCATTGTACAGCTTGTTGGCTCTTCTGTGCCTCACAAATGTCACAGAGAAAAAAACTTTTTTGCCTAAGAATGAGTAAGCAGCTTTTCTTTGTAGAAATTCATGCAAATCCTTGGGAAGTGCACTATAAAAATGCTAGTTCTGTTAGACTACAGATGCCTGTGCTCCATTTAAAATGCTCTTTATGGTCTGATTCACTCCTTTAGCAAGTTCTTAAGGAGTCTGCATACTAAGAAAAAGCAGCACAACTTTAAAGATTTTTATAGAAGCAAGAGCAGCAAAAAGCCTATTTTATAACCCCCCTTTTCCTCAGGAATTGGAGAAAAAAGGTTCAAAATACAGGTTAATTCTTCTTGCAGATCCATCTAATCCCTCTTTTATTTCCCTCATATGTACAGTCTCCCTCCTTTTCAAAACCCCAGAATTATATTGTTTAGTAATAGACTGTTTCCATGTGTGTGCATTTCCCTTCTGCCTTGCGAGCCATCCATGACAAAACAGTTCAGACCAAGGAAAAATTCTTTTCCTTGAGAGCACAGAATACATTTGTTCTTCAAACCGTTAACTTGCAAATGGAAAATCTTGGGAAAAAGACCCTGGAAAGAAAGGAATTTTTATTTTGCTAGTAATTAGCACATTTAGGTATTACCAAGGCAGTGCCAGGAGTGTCTGTAGCATACTAAGATGCTCTTGGTTGGGTTCTCAGGCTCTGCTCCTGTGGATCCCTACTCAAAATAAAACCACAGGGAATTTTATCATTTGCTTCAATGAAAACAATGAGCAACGCTGGGGCTTCTGAGACTCTTGGATTTTCACCAGAAGCAAAGTTTACTTGGAGCCCTTTTTCTCTTAAATATGCATTAACCGTGTTAAATGACTTTATATCAGGGCAGAAATGCTTTTCCTTATTTTTTCAAGCGATCTTTTGTGTATCTTTTCATAGCTTAATAACCCAGGTTCACCTAGAACACAGCCAGAAGTTTACAGGCCTCCCCTTTTAATGCCTCTCTCTGCCATTTCTGCAGCGTGCCCCAGAGGGGGCCAATCAATGGGATCTCTGAGTGAGCTACAAATGAGCCATAAATAACCATGAATTACTAATGACTGGATTCAGCAAGTGTAATTACCCGTTTTCTCACATCCTCTGCTTTGTCCACCTCTAGCACTGCACCTCCAGTGTGGCTCCTTGGGAAATGCTCTTGCCCTTCCCACATGTGCTTTTCCCAAGGGGCAAAACCTATGTCTATGCGCTCATCAGGTACAGCAAATTACAGATTTTTATCAATGACAACATTCAAAAAGCTGTGTGGATTCTATATTTATGTTTAAAATAACACACAATGAGAGTGAACAGCACGAAAAAGTTAAAACTCTTTTAGTTGAGGGCGCAATGTTATATGATTCAAGCTGAATTTGAGGAGCGTAAGAAACAATTCTTGTCCTGAATCAGACCAAAGGCCCCTGCAGAGAAGCACCTTTCTCCCACAGATAAAGGGAATGGTCAAAGACTAAGATTTGGAGGGAGCTTTCCCCTGCTATGGCCTTCCAGCACTCACATTTGGTAAGGCAATATTTAACACCACACCTCAATTAAAATCAGAGTAGTACATGTTTCTGGTGTACAGACCAGCACTTCCAATAACACTGATATCATTTTAGCAGCATATCAGACAGTGCAAGCACACAGCAAAAGGCAGTGCTGCCTCTGGAGACCTGCTGCAGGCAAACAGACAAAAGGGATCTCCACAGAAGATGAAGCACAGAACAAGTGAGTGATCTGCCGAGGTCACAGGAGGGCACAGCACAACTCAGCCCTCCCATCCCACCACCCAGGCACTGTGTTTAAGATCATTCCAATTCCCAGCACCCTGTTTCCACGCTGCTGTTCATTGTTTGTAGCTTTTAAGTCCACCTTCCCACTCCCTCCCCTCTTCCACAAATGCCTCAGTGATGCAGGAAGCAATTTTGGACAGCTCTGAAGATCACCTGTGTTGAAGAGGGTTATTGAGGCTGGTTCCATGAAAGGGTGGAAAGAACCTGGTGCTGCTTTGTGGGAACCCAGTGACAGATCCCAGAGGGTTTCTCAGCCCTGCTGCTTCAGGAGCTTTGTCACCTTGGGCCTTCCACAGGCAGAGCTGAAGTGGCTGAAGAACACAAACCTCAGAAGGGAGTCCCTCCCTCCATGCTGCCATGGCCACGAGTTCTCACAGTGTGACATTGACAAAAACACCTTCATTTTCCTTTGCTTTTGGCTAAAACTGATGGCAGTCACACAGATTGATTGGGTCAGACACAAGAGCTTCTGCTGAACTCTGAAGCACCTTGGCCAAATTTAAAAGTTCTCAGCTGTGATCTTCCAACATACGAATGATTGCTTTCCCTAAAATGTTCAGTTTTCACTTTGCAAGAACATGCAGAATATTGTTTTGAAGTTGCAAAAAACTCTCTTGTTGCTCTTCTGTTTGCACGTTTTGGGGTTTTTTTGTGATAATTTTGATATATTAGTGCCCAGTTTCTATGCCAGTGGACAGCATGTCCAATCACCTCAGGATTATCCCTGGATGGACACAAGGAAGAAAACAGTGCCCTGATTCTGACCATTTGTGTTTTGGATGGTGGCATCTGGCTTTTTGCCTGAAGATATTCCACATTAATAAGAAGTTTCTCTTCAATTGTCACTGCTTAAATTAGTGAATATTGCAATATTTAATGTTTATGTATATTTGATATTATTTATTCTGCCCCTCTTCTGTCAAATCCCTGACTTGTGCCCAAGTTCCAGTTGGATCTGCTTCCCTTTACCCACCAAATCTCTGCAAGGACCAATCCAGTGCTCATGTAACTGCAGAGTTGTCCTGTCCCAGTGAAAATGAAGCCTGACCTTTTGTTCCATTGTTAATGGACACAACAAGACACATTTATTGAATCTACACTTTTTCATTACTCCATATGTTTCCTTTTTTCCCAGCCCATGTCTGACATGTGACAGTAGAGCACAGAGTGATTGTCCCTGGTGCCTTCTCCCTTGGGACTTCTTGCCACCTGCTTTGTAGCATTAAACAGATGTGTAAGTGTAAAGCATCACAAAACTCATCCCTTCAATCATTCATCATTTAAAAAAAATCCTAATAAATCCATGCTATGGCTGAGCATTTTATCTGCCCACTGCAAAGATGAAAAGCACTGTAGATTTTAGGAAGATTATGCAGCACTGAGACATTTCACGTGCAAAGTAGGTCAAATTAGGCATTTATATCACAGGTGACCATTAGGCATTTGTTTATTTCATATCAGATCTTGTTTATGTTCCTTTAATGGCCAAAATATTCCTCTAAACTTCCCAATAAAGAATATCTTCCAGAGAAATCCTAACAGAGGCACTGCATTATTCATCATCAAGTGAAGAGGAAAATTTCAATTGCCAGTTTCTGGTAAATGTCTAATTAGGAAAGGGGACTTGTGAGCCACAGACAGGCGCCACGATCATTAAAGGGCAGTTTTCTGAAGATTATGAGTCTCCAGTCTGTCAAGCAGAGTTTTTCTACAGCTGAACTAATTCTGCAGCAGAAAACCCCGTCTAGAACAAAGCCCTTGGAATTAACATCTTGTTTAAGCAAACACATGGCTACTTTGAAGTAAGTGTGATAGGTTCACAACTGTTATTGAGGTCGAGTTTAATGGTAGTGAAGTGACAGAATCGAACTTCAGTGCAAGTTTTAATTTCAGCTGCAGCACAGGCTGCACATACAGAGCACTTGAAGCCATACACTGTATTTCAAGTAGAGCAGTTCCCTATAATTGGCACCACCACTTTGGTCTTAACATGGAAAACTACTGAAATGTAGAGCAACTAATTCTCTGGCTGCCCAATTAAAATTGAGGGTGTGAAAAGCATATGTACAGAGGCAATTATTTCTGTTTTCCAAATCTTACAGTTTTGATTAGTTTTTTTTTTTTTTCTCCTGAGCTGAATGTTTATTTTGGCAAGCTTTGCTTTGGCCTTGCTTTAGGATAACATCATTGCTCAGTAGGTTTAAGTCTAGTTAGACTGTTTCCTTGAATTAGGCTTCCTTACTCATTGATTACTTTGGTCTCATTTTCTCAAGTCTGAACGTGCAAATGGAATTCTGATGGCAAGGGGACCTGCACTGGTGATTAGCTCAGTGCAGCAGGTTTGTGTGGGAGTTCTGCTGGAGAACAGTGCCCTGCAAGCAATGCCACTGGAAGCTGCCAATGGAAAACAGTGTTGGCTTGTTCCTCATCACTGCTGACCTCTCATTAGCACAGAATTTGTATCTGACCTTGGTGCTTATATAACCTTGGCCACAGAGCATCTCAGTCTGGTTTAAAACACAAATCCAGCTTGCCCACTATTGTTTCTTACCAACACTGTCATTTTTCCACGTCTCAGGGACGTGCCAGGATGGGAGCATGTGAGTGAGGCTTTCAAGTTTCCGACACGCTGCAGGGTCATGGCAACAACTGTTTATTTATATATGAACTTTAGTATTTGTGAGGGGTGCCAGCTCAACAATCAGGGAGCAGAATCTTCTGACCTCAGCCCAGCTGAACCAAGGGCAGTGGCAACATGAGCTTGTTTCCTGCCAGCCTGTCCTTAGCCTGGAGGGACAGCCTGGAGGATGGGGCTGGGCTCTGTGCTCACTCAGCTCAGGGTGTCTTAGCTGCAAGTGCCACTTTGGATGGCACTTATGGTGCTGTTCTTATGGTGTCCCACTGGGACACCCACTGGGTGAACTCCATCTTCCTGAATCCCAGGGAACAGTTCTGAGCACTGCCCATGCAAGTTTAGAGTCATCTGTGATTTAAAATTCTGTATTGACATCCTTGGAAGTTCTTCCAGTGGAAGGTGCCCCTGCCCATGGCCAGTGGGGTTGGAATTACAGGATCTTTAAGGTCCCTTCCAATCCAAACCATTCTGTGATGCTGTGAGGATTCTATAAAACACTGTAAAACATTTAGGGAATGATTTTACTGTGTGTTTACCTCTCATACTGAGGGCAACGTGTGCTTAGTGTGAAACAGGTACTTAGAAAGTTCCTTAAATTGCAGGCTGAAACTTTTTTTACTCTATTTTGCACTCTCAAAAGATCTATCTCAGATGACTCATTCTTCTGCAAGTTTCCTCCAATGGAGTTTACTTTTTGGTCCCTCAGGAATTTTCATACAAAGGGAAAAGCCCTTATTTCTGTTATTGTTTGTGGAGGAGTTGATGGCATTGAGATAGGCACATCAAAAACCTGGTGTTAAACACCCTCCCAATCTTCTGGTTTTCTTTCTTCCTCCTTCTCCTTCCATTTTCACAAATTTTAATATCTTCTGAAGAAGATTCCCAATTGAACCAGACACACAAAAATCTAACAGCATATATTACTTCATTTAATAGGCTGAGTTCAGCTGGGAAGTAAACCTTGGGACACATCTAAGATGGGATATGCACCCCATTGCTGCCACACTCACCAGTGGTGACACTGCCCTGCATCAAGGCTCCAAGCTGCCACAGCCCCCTTTGCATTTGTAGCACAAAGCATTGATATGCACAGCTACAACAGTCTCTAATGACGAGGTGTCTTAATTTGGTTTTTATTATGTGATTAAAGGTACAATAAGGTAAGTGCTCAACAAGAGGGAAGACCATTGTTCTGCATCATTAAGCTCACAGCGGCCCAAAAAGAAATTGTAGGCAATGTGCCAAAGCCCTTAATGAAGAGGATCTCTTTGAATTATCTATGGATGAGGAAGGGATAAAGCCTGAGCCCTGGTATATTTGATCCTCTTTGTGCTCACTGTTAGAGGACTTACGGAGCCAGCCGTACTGGACCTTCTGGAATTGTAATTTATGGAAGCATTAATTTCCCAGCCACACTAAAGCTCTTGGCCTAATAGAGAAAGTGCAGTTATGTGCTATTATTAATTCCTTCAAGTGTCTTCTGAATTCCTACATCTTGGAATCATGAACTTTTAAAAAATAAGGCTAAAGGGATTTGAGTAACTATGCTCAATATTCCCTAAAATCAAGTTATGCAAATTTTGTCCAACTCAGATTTCTTAAAATAGCAATGTCTTCTCATCACATGACATTAGGGTTACATGGATGACACAAAAAAAAAAAAAAAAACCACTGTAGGAGACAGTTTCTACAGTTAGTACATTTTGAAACTTTTATCTTCTATATTCTGTAATTTTAAATGGCAGTGATCCTTCATCTCCCTCACCATTAAGTTTTAAGTGATTGCTCTTGTGTGTAGGTTACATGAGGACGTTTTTTTATAGTTGTAGTGACATATAATTATCTGGATGTGCTCCATAAGCTATAGAATTCCCTCCCTCCTGTCTTGCGAAAGAGAGAAATCAAAGTAGACCCCTGTTAAAATAATTTTGCGCAGTTATTTATATGCTAGAATAATCAGGGATTATAGTCTTAAATAATTCAGGTTTTGCTCTGTTAGAAATCCCAGTTTTACAGGATTACACGCACCTTTCCCTTCTGTGGAAACAGGGTATTCCAACAAGAATGTTTCCCAAAAGAATTCCATACTTAATGAGGAGCACTGGGCACTCACACAGGCTGCAGCACTTTGCAGCTTGACAGAATCCTAAAACCCAACTCCTGCCAGGGATCTGCGCCTGCAGCCATCACTGGATAGTTCACTCATCTCAGATATCAGCAGGAACTGTTCCTGGGACTGACTTTAGGACATGTATTTAAAGAATGTTGTCCTGCATCTGCTGGGAGATGTCAGGAAGTTGCAAAGGTTCTCTGCCACCTTCCCTCCACAACAAAAACTGAGCAAGCCCCTGAGAAATCACAACGTTGTGATCGAGTGCTGTTTCAGTCTGTCCTGGTTGTAGCACTCCTGAACATGACTCAGTGACAGTCCCCAAACCCAGAGTGCTCAAAAGCTTGGCAGAATGAGGAATTATTGCCACAGCCACTGCTGTATCTGAGCAGAGCATTCACAGAAACCATACCTGGCCCCAGGTGTGCTGCTGCAGGCAGCATCTGCCACAGCTTCTCAGTTTGGAGCACTGGCCAAAAAATCTGATTACCTCCCTCTAAAATTCCTCCCCCCATCACATGCACAGCAGCTTAGCAAGTGGAAGTGTGCTGGTATAAATAGAAATGACAGTCAACATGTCTTTCTATTTGCTCCCACAGGTTTTTTTTTATTCCGCAAAGCGTCAGCGTCCTTTGGGTGAGCGAGCGAGAATTAGATCACAACTACGTGGTTAAAATTTAATCACTTCCCTACTAGCAGAACATACAGACCACATCTTTTATTCACTTTGTTGTCAGTGACATCAGTATCTGGGATCAGCTGCAGGTGGGAAGGCAGCAGGACACGGGATTGCTGAGCAATTCCCTCTGCCGGCAGCACGGAGCAGCGCTGGGAATGTCACCCCGCAATTGACACTGATCCTAAACCACCTCAGGAATGGCAAGGGGGGAAAGTACAGCTCGAAGGATCTGGCTAGTGTCTGTCCATCCAGAGTCTTTGTACAGACAACCCAATCCACCTTCTCAATATTGACTATGACTATACACGTCTGTGAGTATTTCCAGGGAGATCTGCAGGAATACAGCCTGAAACACCTGGCCATCACTTTGCAGGGCTTCATCCCCCTGCCTCAGTCCAAACTCTACTGTAGATGTGACAGAGTAAGGAATTTCAGAGGCATGCAGAAAGAAAAGCAGAACCAGGAAATAAAATCTTTGCAATAGAGGTTGGTGTGTTAATACATTCACAGAAAACTTCTCAGAAGGTTCATATGAGTAATTTGGCATATAAAGATCTGTAGGGCAGTAGTTTTAATCTGCTGTCAAATCTGTTAAGCTGGTGTTTTTACACAGCAAGGTGCAACAGCTACAACAACTAGCTACAAACTCTCAGTGACAGGCACTTACAGACCAGGCTGAGCACCAGTGAACAACACTGCACACATCTGTATGATAGTAGCTCTATGTACTTGTAAACAGGTACAAAACCTTCCTTGTGCATCTTTTCCACTTATGCAAGGAGCATGTGACCAAGCCATGATCCTTGACAAGGAATTTAACCTAACATACACTGCAGAAATGAACAGTCTTGTTCTATGATGAAAGTTTTATAAAAAGTTTCACATATAATAGCTGCATTTAAATATCTGATGCTCTGCACATGTGAATGGGAAGCTAGAGGCTAAAAACATAATCATTATCACACAGATTTCAAACAAGGCAAACTCACTCTCATTCCCAGCTCCTGCAATTCCAGCTTCCCCACCCTTAACGGTGACCACAAACCCAAAAGAGAACACCTGCTTTTAGAAAAGAAACCCAATTCCTTACCTGACAAACTTCATACAGTAACTTGTACTGCTCTTCAGGCTTCTGCAGAGTGCACAAACTGCATCCCATGTTTAAACTCGAGCGGCAGAAAGGATCCTCCTTATTCCCCCGAGCAGCCAGAGCGATGCCCGTGGCCAGCGCGCATCCAGGTGAGGCTGGCCCCGCAGGTGAGGCGGCTGCAGCCGGCGCTGGCAGGGACAGCACCACCGAGCTCTGCCCGTCCCCGGCTCGCAGCTCCCTCCCTCTGCCTCTCCCGCAGCCCAGGCACGGCTATATACCGCCACTCATGCATATTAATCAGCTCTCATTGACTATTCATAACAGACAGTGATACACAAGCTATAATTGCCAGCTATGACAGCTGAAATTTCTCTAATTAACAGGCAAGTGCTTCAGTAGCAGGCATAATAAAGGACACTAACAATTTTGTAAACCATTTTGTAGCAATTACAAATAAACACGACTGCGTTTTACTACGGTCCCTCAGGATAATTCTTCCCACATTTCAGCAGGCTGGGAGCAGGGTTTAAACGTAAGGCACAGCGAAATAAATGCCGTGGAACAGAACCCAGCCAGGGTGAAGTTGAATATGCCCAGTAGCATTTATTTCCCTCCTGGACTGTGGTGCTATTTGAGAGCCTCAGTTTTACAGCAGCAGCTGACTGAACTGGGTGTTTAACAAGCACAACAGAGAAAGGCATCTCTGTCCCTGAAAGCCTCCACAGCCTGGCTGCAAAGCAAAGAAGATATATGTGAATTTAGGGGAAAAAAAGCCCCAACAAAAAAGTGTCTTGTAGTAATATAGATTAGCTTTAGATTAAAATGTATTCCAAGTGAAAAATGGCCATTTTTGCTACTGACTCCCATTGTGTATTTGAGTGGTGTAAATGACAGCTTCACATATTATCTGTGATATTAAAAATATAAACTTTATGGCATTATAAAAATATGTACAATAAAATCAGCATGGCATTTATGAGTACTCAGCATTTGAGAGCGTGGATCTGCATTAAACCTGTACCACAGATGTAAAGGATAAGACAGCAGTGAACTGCCCAATGAGCTAGAAAAGTACTCGTAACTCACAGGCTTTATGGATATTTTCCAGTCTGTGAGAAGCACTACCTTGCCTTGGGAGTGTGGATTGACCATAATTTTCCCAGTTGTTTGAGCATTCAGAAGGGGGTGCATTTTTATAACCTCACTGCTACTCACTCTGCCATAAGGAAGATGACAGAGCAGCCAGGAGTGAAACCAAGGGTGCCATTCCCACAGGAATTGCAGGGAGAGCCTGGATGGATCCTGGCCATGGTTATCTAACTGGTTTTGACTATTTGCTCAGCGAGTTTCTGTGGATCACAAGGGAAATGTTGTGCAAGGGCCGTCTTTCCTGTCCAAACTCTGCACACAGGTGCTTGCTGTAGGGACCTTGTAGAATACTCAGCTCTTGCTACAATGGCACTGACTCACAGTTTGCATTAAAATGTTCATTACTGCAATGCAGTTCATGCTTTAGTACAACTTCAGTAAACTGAGACTGACAAGAAGGGGTCCCTTGACTCTGAGGCTTTATTTTGGTAGCAAAATTTGCCTGCCTACAGAAAGAAACAAAGACCAGAAAGAAAGGAGACCTTGTTTCAGTGGTGTCCAGCAACAGGACAAGGGACAATGGGCACAAATTGAAACACAGGAAGTTCTATCAGAATCTGAGAAAAAACTTCTGTATTGTGAGGGTGGCAGAGCCCTGGAACAGCTGTCCAGAGACGCTGTGGAGTCTCCTTCTCTGGGGTCATTCAAAACCCACCTGGACATCATCCTGTGCAACCTGGCCTGGCTGACCCTGCTGAGGCAGGGGGGTTGGACTGGATGATCTCCAGGGGTCCCTGCCAATCCCACCTGTGCCTGAAACCCCTGCCAAACACCCCAAACAAGTAGGAACTTTATCCCTGAGCTGTGACTGTGCTGTTTCCCTGTTGAGTGAACTGCTGCCATGGTGGCAGAAGTTGCAAGGTTGGAGCAAGGCAGAGGAAGCCTGGATGTTGCTGCTGCCCTCAAGGAATGATTCAGGCTATCCCTGGTCAGATGTGCCACTCAAATACTGCAGCTTTTCCAAAGCTGGTTGACAGCCAGTGACTGTGGATCTTGAACAACTGGAAAATTCTTGCATGAGGGGACTAGTGTTCCCTAAAAGCAGAAAAAGATGATGATGATAAGTGAATTAAATAAAAAAACCCCTCAGACTCTATGGAAATTGTAAAAAAGTTTATGGCTTTGATTAGATAATTTTTTGGTTATGTAATTTGATTAAGCAACTCAAGGTAAAGCTTCCAAAAATGTTGTCTTTGATTTTGGTTTTCTTCTTAAATGCTATTAAGTTTCTTCTCAAATACTAGATGCCATTTAAATAAATGTTAGTGTTCTGTTCAGGTGGCTGAGGTCAGTCAGGATTTTTTTTCTTTTTTTTTTTTTTTTTTTAGGAATAGCACGCAGCTGGATCTGCTTAGAAATAAACCAGAAACACGTGGGATATTTAATTTCCAGTTTCAACGGAAACACACCTATTTGTTATTTCCCTATAGCAACGTGATAGACTGCAGGAGATAATGTTTCATCTGATTCAGAGAGATAATCCCTAAGTCAGGCCAGGAGAATAAGCCCATCAGAAGACTTGTTTTGATGTGTGAGTGGAGGGTCCCATAAATGTGATGTTTGGGATTCTCCAGCTGACATGGCCCCTGGTAAATGAGCTGCTCCTGGAGCCAGGCCAGTGCCCATCTCACTGGAGACGTTTCCATTGTTGAAATATAACTTGCATGTCCCCTATTCATCTCATAGGCAAAAATAGTAGCTCTGCCTTGGGTCAATATAGACTGGTTTTCACAGCGCTTTGCCAAACTTTAAACATTTGGGCTGTAAATTGTGTTCTGGGCTTTGTCCAGTGCTGATTTCTGCCTTTAATGGTACACTTGAGCTGAAGTTTCAGTCATTTCCAAGAGTAAGATTATAGGGAGGAAAACCAAGTTTGCCTGTGTTCTGAAATTCTGGATGCTTTCTTTGAGAGGGGTTTTAGGAAAAACATAATTTGAAACAAGAATTTGGAAGTTTGGCACTGGGATGGTTTGCGTTGTCCCTGTGAAATCTGCTAAATTTGGTCAGCTCCTCCTAAGCTGTTGCAATTTGTGTGCTCTCAGCACAAAGTCAGTACAAGCTTCCAGTTTAACTCCTGGGAGACTTTAAACGAGTTCAGTGAGTGGTGCCAGGTCCGAGGAGGCCAGCTCGGTTTCCTAGTGGCTCTTTGTGAGGTGGGAGGGTGGATTCCAAGAACAAAGGGATGCTCTCTGTGCTCCTCATCCAGGCAGGGAGAGCCTCACGAGCTGCTGGGATGGGCTGGATGTTAATTATGTGACTTTTAAAATAAAATATTGACCAAAGGAGCCAGAGGAGCCCTTGCTAGCCCCTGCTGTACCTGGGGCAGGTAAGCCCAGGCTTCCCTTGGCGTGCCCAGATCAGGCAGCTCGTTGTGGGATCTGTCACCAGCGCTAACGATGTGCCATGTGTGGTCTCGCCAGGGCCACAGATAATGAGCTTAACCAAATGGACGGCAGTGGAGGGTTTACATCACGTGTAATGGGAATGTTAGAGTGGTCCCAGCTGAATGTGAGCAATCCAGGCTGAATGGGAAGTCAGCGAGCCAGCTGACTGGGAACAATAGGAAATAGCCTTTGAATACACAAGGTGCCAGCAAGAGCTTTCATTAGCATTTATCTAGATTACTCACTCCCTGCCTGCCTGCGTGAGACCGCGGCTGCAAAATCCCCTTCGCCACAATACCTGGCTCCGACTATCAGACATTTGCTTTTGTGTCCAAGAGCTAATTCCCAGGGAACAGGAGAAGGTGGGAAGCAGCCAGACTGCCACCACAAAGGGGAGGGTGCTGCTCCTGTCCCCGAGGTCCTGGACAGACAAGGAGGGAATGCTGCCAC
This sequence comes from Urocynchramus pylzowi, assembly GCA_013397555.1. NCBI lineage: Eukaryota > Metazoa > Chordata > Aves > Passeriformes > Fringillidae > Urocynchramus > Urocynchramus pylzowi. The sequence goes on along the minus strand of VZRH01003055.1, from coordinate 205,195 downwards.
ACACCACGGGCTGGTTTTGCTTTTTTTTGCACGTGTCTTAGCTTCAATTTGCAACCTCTCAGCTTGCAACTACAAACCTAATATAAATTTTGCTGTTTAAATGTTTGATTTATTCCCTGATTAGGCCTGCCAGGTGCTGGCAGGTAAGGGCAGTCCACAGGAGGCTGATGCACTTCAGGTGTCCTGCCTGTCTGCACGGGAGGGTGAATCAGAATAAAGAGGGAAATGAAGCACTCATGAGGGACCTGCACCCTGGAGGGGATCATTATTAGGGAACTCAAAGGCTGAAAAGCACTCTCTGCCAGCTTGTCAAGGGTAGGGACCGGCGCTGCCAAGGGCTGGCTCTCGGACAGCAGTTCCCACCAGCAAGAATAAACTCGTGTCCTTTGTGTGAGGAGCAGATGGCACACAGCTCCTGCTCGGAGCTGGCCACGCACCAAACCCGGCTCGGGCTGGGAGCTCCTAATGCTGCAGAGGCTGCCTGTGATATCAGCGGTGGCTTGGCGTTGTTTATTTTGTTTCTTTAAATGCAAGTTGGCTTTCCTACTCTGTGCTAACTGTTTAACATTGTATTTCTGTACATATACTTAGCAAGTTCTGTTTAAACAAGTGATTCCTATTTAAGCAGCCTGATTAGGGAAGCGTTTGCTTAATGTATCAATACTTTAATTACTTTCCTTGTTTTTACAAATATTTAAGACTTGTGAGAAACAAAAGCTAGGAAAAAGAACAGCTGTGACTTTATAAATAATTCTTGCTTTGGTGTGTTAAATAAACAGAAGTCATGGAACTGTACAGATTATGGTTACCCAGAGCGGTGTAAAGAGAACTGTGTTACACAACCATACTTCAAAGTTAAGTATCTGGGATTTTTCAAAGTGTGAGAGGTGTTTTTTTAATTATAACCATTGGGTTACCTTTATTAAAGCTCGAGTGCCTCTGCTGGGAATGTGCTCAGACTGAGTTCTGTTTCCCTGTGTTTATTTGAAAATGTTCAATAATACAACCCACTGATAGCTGTGAAGCGTTGGGTTCTTAATAATACATGTAATTAGTGTGGATCTAATTTAAAAATACCCTTCTGAAAAGTTCTTTGTTGAATATGTGAAAGCAAACCAGGGTTTTCTATGGCATCGTGCAGGCACAATAATTAAATACACACTCTAAATATAACAGCAAAAAAGATCTCAACTCTGGTGGGGTTTTTTTGCATGTGGGCATAGCAATCTGCCTATGCATTGGAAGCTTCAAGACTGAGCCAAAATATTTAAACTAAAACATACCACAAGAGAGGATGTGAAAGCAAATGTAAAACTTTGGCTTTATTCCCATCAGTTAATGCTGAAGTCTTGAGATCCTTATTTGCTCCACTTAGCATCTCTGAAAGAGTTCCAATCCTCAGAAGTAACTTAAATGAAATGATACTTATTGTTAAACTGCTGAAGGAACTGTTCTGTCCTTGAAGCTCTTTAAAAGTCCAATCTCTCTGTAATTTATGCCACTTGAGGAAGGCAGTGATGCCTCAGAAGCATCCCTGCACCATCCCTGCAAGCTCTGCAGGGCCAGCAGATACAACACTATTGTGTGAATTCAGTCTCCCATGAAGCAGAACGGTGAGGTCAGAATAGGGTAAATAACTGTTTAATATGCCACTGAGACCTTGAGGTGGGGAGAACCAGGAGAGCTGACCTATGGAGCAGGAAACTCCTCCTCCCCTGGGCTGCCCCTCTGGGTGTTGATTACAGCAGTGCCAAGAGGTCGTGGTCAAAGCTGAAGACAAAAGGTGATCCCTGAACCTGAGGATGTCCACGCTGGATTTACAGCGATGACACTGGGATGGAAGCGGGTGAAACTGGGTTTGAGTGCTGAGGCCAGAGAATGAACTCATCAAAAAGGGACTGCTCTTTCACCTAAGCACATCCAGCCCCTAAACCACCAGCTGCCAGCCCAGCAAAGCCCAGCTGAGGGAAGGACCTGGAGGCAGATCACACTCCTCATCCTCTAGCTCAAATCCCCCGTCCCTTCTCCATTCACGACACAATGGAAGCAGCCACTGCCAACCACAAAGCCAAAAGTACGGAAGGCTGGCAAGGAAATGAGAAAATCTGATTATAGGCTGGATTTGTGCTCTAAAAGCTTCTTCCCTGTTAGCTGAAACCTCAGCTTCCTCACAAAAAGGCATCCTCGATTTCCTGGTTTTGATGCTGCAACAGCCAAACTAATCTCCGTAATTTTTTACGGGTTATTTAACTGGACAGCTTCTGCTTAAGAAGAGTGACAAATTTAAGCTAGCACAAATTGTCACTTTTTACATGGTGAAAAGTGCTGTGGTTATTGTTAGCAGTCACAAGAATATGCAATAGCAAATTAGGGAGATTTAAAGGAAGAAAGTGGATAATGAAAGTACAGGAGTGTGGAGTCAAATGTTAGTTCTACACTTGTGTTTATAAGGTTCACATGCTTGTAAAGCTGAAATTACTCACAGAGCATCAACCCCCATTTTGATTTTGCTGCGAAATATCACTTTGGAGACACAGTGTTGGTAAGCACAGGCTGCTCTGAGTGATGGTTATTTCAAAATAAGAACGTTTTCTGTAAAAGTGATAATCCACTTTTAATAATCTCAGAGCATGCCAAATGATTTGGTGGACTTGAATGCTGCAGAAAAACTATTGACATAGTACTTCTTCTTTAAAACTGATAGACACGTGCCCCAAAAGCCAATAAAGTTCATTCTAATACAAACGAGGAAGTAAAATAGTATATCATAGCCTGTGATAGCTTTGGCTCCTGATCATATAACTGTAGCCCAGGGACAAAGAAAATTGAAGTGATTTAGAAAGGTACCCAGTAGGATATATCTGATATTAGGCAGTTTGCTGAAGCAAAACAGTAATGTCAGAGAGATACAAAGGTGTAAAATCCATTTGACTGTGTCCAAGTGCTTCTACTCTCTGACCTTAATGTCTCCAGATGAACTCCCCTTAGGGTCAGCTGAATAATGCTTAATAACCTATGGCCAGAAACTGCCAAGACCTGCTAAGGATCACAGTCTTCACTTCTGTGTTTTAGCTACTGTATTCATATTAAGAATTTTAAGCCATTTCTGTTTGAAAAGATATTATCTTTCATCTCTCATTTTTTACTGCTCCACACTTAATATGAAACAGAGCAAAACAGGAATGCCATCTATGGTTCATTAGGTTTTATATTAACTACCCGATGAAAAGAATATGTGGGAATATTAAGTATTAATGGTAAATGGCAGGACTTGCTTATGTGTTTGCCTTTGTTTTCATTTCTAGGTTCAGGTGGACAATGAGGGGTTTGATTGCTAATTCTCAGCTAGAGCTCCTGTGCAGGGAAGACCCAGGAGACGAGCAGATCTTCAATGAGACGGGATTTGAGTCTTTTAGGAACAAAGGAAATGTAAGTGTTCATTTCTGTCTTTGAAGTTGGGAAAGATGTGTTCTCACTGAAGGAGACTGGCATTAGCTCCAGAGCTGGTGTGTGTGATTAATTCCACTGTGGGATCTCAGAGGGGACAGCAGGGACTCTGCTGGGGACGTGAGGCAGCAGCAGAGTCTGTGCTGCAGCAAAAGCACAGCAAAAGCAGAGCAGGAGAGTGGGGTGAGAAGAGAGGAACAGAGGGGAACGGGGACTCTGGCTGGCTGCAGTCCCAGAGCCAGGCTGTGCCTGTGCTGGGAGCTCACCTGTGCTCTCCCAGCACCACCAGTCTTGAAACTGTGGGAGGACACAGCAGGTGGCTCAGGTCCTGCCCAGTGCAGGTTTCCATTGTTTAGCTCATGAAGCACACCAACAATACCCAGCAATATTTGCTTCCCATTTATCCTCTTTGCAACGTGATCTCACCAGCCCGTGGAATTGCAGCAATGCTGGTTCGTGTCTCACTTCATTATAAAATCAATCCTATTGCAAAAACATTGATTGGATAAAAGACACTCCAAGTATTAATGCCTTCCCTGACACAAGAAGGACACTTTTTATGCTTGGCTCGTCTTGAACAAGAAATTCTGGTTCAATGAGGAAAGTCATAGAAGCATTTAGGCTGGAAAAGACCTCTGAGGCCATCAAGCTCGAGCATTAATCCCTGTTGGAGGGCACATAACTCCCAATTTTGTTCCTTCTCCAGGTCACATCACCTGGCTTTATCTTCAGTGGCAGTGGAAGTGATTTCCACCTGTTATTAGCACTGTACTTCTGGGAAGCCCTGTGAATCAATGTTTACCTTAATGAAAGACATAAATTACCCACATTGGCTCTTGTATTGGCCAACTGCATGGAGCTATCCCCCACCTGCACTTCCTCTGCCATCTCTTCCTTTAAAATACACATTCTGATAAGCAGCATTGATCAGGCAGTATTGAAATGAATACACAGATATAAATATTTGATAAAGGAAAAGGCAAAGTACACAGGGAATCATAACCCAGAAATGATCATTCCTATCAGAAGACACATTCACCCACTAATCTTGTCATTTCCTGTGAAGCCCCAGAGCTGCTGGTTTTCCCTCATCCAGAAGCTGCATTCCAGTTTTCCTGCAGACTGATGTTTCTCTGCATTTCTCTGCAGAAATAAACCAATGTCCTTGATAAGAATTTTACAGACAGAATGGAAGTTGGAATACAAATATTAATTAATGAGATTGTCTAGTAACAGACAGAACAAGTGGTTGTGTTTCTTTGAAAGCTGTATTATGTGTTCAGAATTTTCATCCTGGTGGCTGCAGCATGAAACATGGGATGCAGAACTTCAAAGTTTGTGTGATTTATGGTGTGACTGTATTTATTTTAAATATTTTTATGGTTTGAGTTGCAGTTTGACTGTTTTGGGGTGCTAGCTATAGATGGGAAATAAGATTTCAATGACAATTCTTATCCCCTGTCTATCTTTGCTCTCCTCTGTTGTTTCCCCAAACGAGAGGGTTCTGCAGAGTGCTGCACTTTCTTTTCAAATTATTTGTGTCTGTTCTGACCATGATGATGACAGAAAACTCAGACCCTGCTTAGGACACAAATGTACTGGACTGCACATACATATCTAGAGGCACAATCACATGGCTGGGGGGGAAGAGACTCTGGGTTTCTGAGAAACACACCTATGAAAACATTAATTAACTCACAGATGAAGCCCAGATGATGGGGCTGCCTATTTAAAACACTACATTGGTTGCCAGTATGATGATCAACACAATTTTCTGTGCTATTTAATTTTTTTTCCTGTTTCTTGGCTGTAGTTAGAAGGTTATAAACTGCCAGCCATGTATTCCTAAGACTTTGAAATTCAAGTTGCTCTCTGCTTTCTTTGAGTTTCATGTTCTTAGCGGAGGAGAGAAATCACAATAATTACAGCTTAAAATAGTCTCATTTCATGGTGTGGCTAACAAGTGAAACTACAAGTAATGATGTAATCTAACATGTCAAAAAAGAAAATGAAAAGAGGAGACAGAAGGCAGGACGGAGCCAAGGGATGCGATGTGCCATGTCATCTTCTAATTAACTAACTGATCCTTTAAACTGTCAAAATCAGCCAGGAAATCCATGGCCCAGTGTCTTATTAATATTCATACTGGGCCATGAGAAGCTCTGATTCTAGTCCCAGTGGTTATAGTTAAACATTAAAATAATAATAATAAAAAAAAGCCTGGCTACCCAGGGCTGCAGGAGCATCACACTGGTGAGGAAATGCAGGCATCATCCTCTGCTCCTCATCATCCTCATCATCCTGCTCCCCATCCTCTGCTGGGGAACCCTCCCAGGCTGCATATTGATTTCTGGATTATTTGGGGGGGGTCATATATTGGAAAAAAACCCCAATTATTTTTCCTCTTGCTACGAGCTGCCACATTGTTAATCACATTAAGCTCCACGTTGTCAAAGGAAAGAAGGATGCACGGAATGTTTTGCAATATAAGCCCATTTTTAATTTTGCCCACACCAAAGGAATATGCAGTTAATAAAGCCTGGTTGTTTGGAGGAATGGGGGAATTCATTTTGCCATGTAGGATGCAATTCAGGATTGTTTTTGCAGAAATCTGGGGCCCGCAAGAAAAATAATCTTCCATAATCTTCTTATAATGCAATTATTCTCTTACATTTCAGCCTGCCAGTCTCTTCCTACTCCCACTAAGCAGTTTCCTGAACCTTGAAGTCTAAGGGAGCAGCTGACATTTGGTTTCTCCATTCATTTTCTGTTTAATTCTTCATGGCAGGACAATGCTTAAAAAAAAAATAATAAAATCCTCTCTGCTCTGAATTACATGGACTATTTTGGGGCCCAGTCTGCCATAGACAGGGATGTGCCTGTGTGCAGCAGGAGATGGGGATGAGGAGGTAATTCAGCACCTTCTGAAGTCAAAAAGGAGTTTTGACATCAGCCTTTTACAATTAATTTCAAGCCCAGACTATTTTGAGGGCAGTTAATCCTGTTTTATTCTTGCCATTTCTAGCTGTGCATGGCATAGTAGAAAGCAATATATTATGTAGCCCTTTATAGCAGCATGATCAGTAAAGGAGTAGCTGAGCTGTAAATCACATGCTGTACCTCTCAATGAAAAATAATTAAATTGTTGGAATCTCATTAATTGATATCCTTTATTTAATTGATACACTAAAGGAAAAATATCTTGGTTTGCCCCTTATTTCTTCTGCTCGTTCCCTGCCCTTGCCAGTTTCCTCTGATATAACTTTCTGAGGTTTGACACAGCACTTAGAGGAAATGAAGGTCACATTTCCCATCTCAGCCCCCCCCTGCAGAGCCAGTGTGGGTCCCTGTTCCTGGGGATCAGCTGGGTGAGGAGTGGATTCCCTGGGAATTCCCTCCTGCTGTGTGGGCTGGCCCAGCACCTCCTGCAGCCCACCAGGACCAGCCCAGCAGATGGATTTTGGGTTCTCACCTCCCAGCCCTGGGGCACAGCAGCCCAGTTCGTGGTAGCTGAAGGAATTTTCCCTGGTTTTCCATCGGCTGTGGAGCCTGGAGCAGTGTCAGAGTACTCTGGGATGGCACCAGAACTGGTGCTGTGGAGTTCTTGTCTTCTTCCCTGGCCATGAACACACAAACCCTGGGGCAAGTCCTGCATCAAAACACATCCATGCTGTGCCCTCAGAGAGCTGGGATTTCTCTGGGAGTCACTCAGGGCTTTCTCACCTCCCAAAAAACCAAAATTATCATCAAGCAAAGCTATCAACCCAAATATTTAACACCACGTATTTAACTCAGTTGTTTGAGCTCTATTGTGGATGAAAGGCAGGCTCCATTTAAGAAAAAAAAATAAAATTAAATACTCCAAAGTGTCTATCAGCCTGGTAACATCAGGCACTGAACTGCCAGACCACAAATCTTGAATATGTTGACGCTAAATGTCTACGAGGAGCATATGTTATGGATCAAAGAACACACTGATTAATCCAGCAGAGACAAAAGTCTGTCACTTTGGTCATGGTGCCATGATACCACAGAAGACAGCACTAAGGAAGCACATGAATAGAGAACAAATGCCAGTGAAAGAAAGAAAAGAGAGAAAAGGAGGTTACAAGCCAAAATAACAGTTTTATTGGGTCAAATGCTTTCACCTATAGATGCAGTTTCTATTTAAATGTGTTTCTTACTTAAAAAAAAAAGTTCTCAATATTTTGGGGGGATGTGAATTTCTATTTCCCTGCTATTGTTTTATNAAGCCAAAATAACAGTTTTATTGGGTCAAATGCTTTCACCTATAGATGCAGTTTCTATTTAAATGTGTTTCTTACTTAAAAAAAAAGTTCTCAATATTTTGGGGGGGATGTGAATTTCTATCTATTTCCCTGCTATTGTTTTATTAATACAATTTTATATTCACTCAAGCAGTCCATAATTTAGTGAAAGTTGTCTACATGAGGCTGTCTATTGACACGGGTACATCACGAGGGAGCAGGAACCTGGAATCACAGCAATGCATTCCGAGCTAGGCTGCTTTTCTCCAGCAGTTTGTTGGTTTATTTTGCATTTCTGCCAAGCAGTTTAGCAGAGCAGTGTCTTGTTCACGTGTAGTTTTACTTCAGTCCTTCAACTGAGGTGTTAAAGTGGAACATACTCTTCTTAAAATCCACTTGAAAGCAGAGGAAGAGTTCTTATTTTCTAGTATTTTAAAGTATTTTTCCATTCAGTATCACATCCCTATATCTGGTGTGTCTTCCCTAAAGAATGCTTCAGAAAACCTTTCCCATAACTCACAAAGGAACACTTATTTCAAACATTTTCCATTTAGTTTCAGTGTTTGTTTGAAAGTGTTTCAAACATTTGCTTTCTCTGCATTCATATCTTTTCCCACACGGTAGCATTTAGTTTTTAATTAGAAAGGGGGAAGAAAACAACTTAGGAAGATGAGACTTTCCTAAATTCAAGCTTTGATACTGAAAATATTTCTTATGCAGGAGGTAGCAAAGGCTGTGAGGATCCCCTGCTTGTAAATTGGGGGATTTGTACACAGATTACATTCAGGGCCACCTGATTTTCTGGCAAGAATGGGATTCCCAGCACCCTTTTTAGCTTTCAGAGGAGTCTGTGGCTGAGCTCTGCTGCAGGGCTCCCAGTCCTGCTGTCACTCTGTGGTGTTTTAATGCATCCCCTACATTTTGACAAGCTGGCCACCTCCATCATCATAATATCCTGTCCATGCATGTGCAGTTGGCTAAATTAATGTATAATGCATGAACTAGGTTTCTCAAAAGTAGTCTATGAGGGGGTATATTAACTATACATGTTTTGTCACTTTTCCATCTCATTTGGGTACAGATAAGTTATCAGTAATCTCAGACAAGAGACATTTGTGTGTGAGTGGCTGTGCATATTTTATGCTGGCCATATCTCCTTATACCATGGTAGCTAGCAAGCATGTCAGGAAGCACATGCACCCTCAATTTTACCTGATTTTATTGCAAAGTGATGCCAGGGGTTCTCTGAAGGAATAACCACTGGCTGTATCCAGGAGATTCCTTTAACAAGCCACTGCTCAGCTGTATTTGTCCTCAGCTTCTTTTTCTGCATAATTTAAAAGGCAGCTGTCACAGCTACCTGCTGTCCTGCCTGAAACCTGGACAGTGTTAAATAAACCTGACATTTGTACAGTGCTAAAGAAACCCCACAGTGATGGGGAGAGGCCCAGCCCTCTCCATGAGCCTCCCTGATCCCATCCCCAGCAGCCAGGCTGGGAAACATGGAAAGCCAACAGCAACAGCTCATCACATCATGTTACACTGCCAGAACGAGCAGGCCTTCCCTCAGAGAAAGAGTTAAAGTTAATTGCATGGTAAAGACCATGAGATCAGAATCCTGGGACTCAGGAACTGATTTAGGCCCTGCAAATGTGTATATCCTTTGCAGAAAAGGCCATTTCCTGTTTAAAAATGTAAAAATACTTGATTAAACTCTGCGGTTCCCAAACCAAACACATTACACTCTTTAGTCCATTAAAACTCTGCGAGCCCGTTACTTATCGTGCTGTGATGGATTGATTGTGTTTAATCTCTCCTCCTTCTGAAGTTGTTTTCATTTCCTGCAGCCCCCTGCCCTCCCAGCACCAACACACCAGCAGTGCATTCACTGGCCGCCAGCAGAGCTGATTATAAAAATCTATTGTCACTTGGACAATGTTTATATGAAAACAGCAACGTTTTATGAATCATTATTATTATTATTGTTGTCATTGTCACAAACCCAGGTGGAAGCTGGAGCGGGATGGCCAATAAGGACACCTGAGCAGGCACCACTGAAAATTCTTATCTTCTACCATTAAATTAAGTCAGTGTCAGAAGGTCTGGTACATTCAAATGATGCTGCACTGTAATACTCTATGAAAAGCACTCTTTTGCTGAAGCTAAACACAGAGTAAACATGTTTCTTAAAGGGAAAAAAGAAGTGGATTGTGACCTTTACTCTAACTGTCCAATAATAGTTTGCTATTTACCAAGAAACAAAGGTAAACACTATTAGTAGAGCAACCTTCCCTGCTGTATTAGAAATACACAGGGGCACCGGTGCCGTCAGTCCTTTTCTTTCTCACACCTACTCAGGGACTTCTTGTACAGCTGAGACTCTCTTAGAAGTGTTAATCAGGCTGGTTCAAGGAATTTATGAAATAGAAACTCTCTCCAAGTTGGAGCACAGTGCAAAGCCCTGGTGTAAAATATTAGTGTCGTAGATAATTAATCTCCTTAAAGATCAAGTTCAGGAATTCTTTTTCTGTGGAGTTTCTGAGTCATTGCTCATTTCATGGTTTAGGGCTCTGTTTATCCTGACATTGGTGAACACATACAAGCTTCTTAAAGCTGTTTTCCAGGTCTCTGCTTCTAAATGATTTCCTTTCTCTCTGCCGCTTGCCCATTTAAAAATACGAAGTGTAACATCAAAAAAAATGCTAAACTGCAGTATTCATAAGTTCATCGAATTTCAAAAGAATGGAGTAATTTTTCAAACCCAGTGTGTGTTCTTGAAAAGGTGTAATACAGATCAATTCTACTGTAGACTATTTTGTATTGAGAAGGGAAACTGTCTGCTTGGTGTTTGTTTTCACTTAAAGAGTTCTTAGCAGTGCCCACCCCAATTTCCTCATACCCCCTTGTGTATGAATTCTGTTGGGAACTTGCTGTAATAAACTTGGGAAAATGCTGGCAGAGAGTTACAGACTTCATAATTCATGGAACACTAAGGTTGGTGCTTTTTCATTTCTCTTCAGCACAGAGATGTAGCTAAAACTCAGGGTTTGCATTAGTGCTTTTTCAGTTCAGTGTGGAGATCAGGAGGCAGAACTAGTGGGATGGCTTCTGAATCATTGCAGGCAATCTGAATATGTGGCTCAGACATCAAGAACAGTAGTAAAGAACAAGTGAAGAATTACTGTTCTTCCAGCAAACACATGGCTTCTGAGTGGTGGGAGGCAAGAATTGCTGTTGTAAAATACAATCCAGCCAGAAATTTCCAAAAGGTGTCATGTTGGGATTTTTAAATGCCTAACATCAATTTAATTCAAAATGATGCCCCAATGGAAATGGGATTATTTTATCTGTTAACTTATCTCCAGGTATCTAAAAAGCTTTGACTCATCAGTCAGGTATAGTTTAAGCTACACCTTTCAGTTCTTCAGTAAGTCATTTTTCAGTTCAGTCTGACTGTGTGGCTTTTACAACTGACCATTTGTTAGAGAAAGTGAATCAACAGGAAGAAACAGTGTGAATTTTTCCTGCTGCTGTGGATATAGCTTTTTGGTTGCTCTGGTGATTACTTGGATCAGACCACAGGATTCGTGTGATTAGCCTGCAAACTTTGCTCTGACCTGGAAGAGAAAAGATTAATCTTTTTAATCTTTCCAACTGTCACAGCACAGCCTGGCTTTGTGCTCTTGGTCAGGGGGGTAATTTCTTAAGCTGCATGTTTGGGGTTAAAGTCTTGCTCTTGAGTTGCAATATGTGACTAGGGTTTAAGTAACTGTTATGTGTGATTAAGAGTAATTCTGAGCAATTAAAGAAAACAGTTCATTTGTGGCAGGTGGCAGAAAGCTAAAGAAGATAATTACTCTTTTTAGCCATCTGTGTTAAGTGCCATTAGCAGAATTAAACTGGGATTCACCACTTTGAAATTTGAGGTAAAGTTCTTTTCCCTTAACTACATAATATAATATTGTCTGAAGTCTAATCACAAAAAAAGAGTAATTTCACCCTGCTTGCCATGAGGTGCCTATTTGCTAATTTTGTTAAAAATGTTGGCACTCCAAGATATGATAAATTGGACAACTGCTTGTTCTAAATGTCTTTGAATTACGTGTTGGCTCTGAAAAGCTGTTCAACTTTGAGTGAGTTTATCCTGAAAAGCCCTGATCTGCAGTGATGAACTTCTGCTGAAAAAAAGAAACTTTCTACCCTTCTGCCAGGTGTGTGAAATATCCCACTGCCCTTCCCAGGTCTGCTGAGGATCTGAGCACTTCCAGTGCTGCTGGTAGGGATCAGGCAGTGAGCAGTTCCAGGAATCTGTGCTGAGATGTGGAAAATACACATCACCAAAGCAAAAAAGGGATCAGGGAAAACCTTTCCTGGGGGAATGGACACACAGTCTAGGAATTCCTGCCTCCTGGAAGCCTGCAGGGAGTACAAACCAATCCCTTCTCTCTCCAGCTGTGTGATGATAGCACCAAGCACTGCTGGAAATGAAAAGTACAGTTCTGGAAAAGCAGTCATCTCTGAAAGTCTGGATTTTTTTCCCAATTTCTCTGTATTATAAGGAGGCTGAGTTTCATGTCTATAGGACCTGGCTCATGTTTTACCTTCTGGTATTTATCAGTTGTGCCTGCTCTGTACTTTCACTTTGGGTATTAGGATTCTGGTAAAATTCATGTCATGCTGTCACCACACACAGACATAGTCTCACTCACTGTATTAAGGTTACTCTGGAAAAATTGCAAATTTTTCCAAATACTAATGAAGCTTTTGATTATAGAAGTACTTGGGCTTGGGATTTTTTACTGTAAACTTTAATTACCAGTACGAGTTTTCCTGTTCAACAGGATGATCCCAGCTAATTAATGAATCTTTCTTACTGATTAATACCAACTACATTTCATTTTAAAATGGGTGGATTAGGTTAAGAGAGTCTTATCAGACTTTAATGACTGTAATGACCAATTATAAATTTAAGGGTATATTAGGATTCCTGTCTTGTGTGAAGCACTTTACAATAGCATTTTTTCATAACCTGAAGTGGTGTTTATTGGCAGTACTTGTGTAATTCTGTGCCAAAATTGGTCTTTAGCAAGGACAGGAACAGGACACCTACAAGGACACTGCAACAGAGCAGGGTTCAGAAGGTGCTGCTCTCTGAAGGCAGCACAGGACAGGGATCTGAAATGGTCTTTAAATAAGGAAGAGGTTCACAGCCTGAACCTCAATGATGTAACAGATGTATAAGAAATGAAGGACTGAGGATGGGAGCCCCAAAATCACATTTATCTCCTAAGAGCACTAAAAGAAATCACCAGGCTTTCTGATGCTTCTGCAGCAGAATCTCCAGCTCTGCCAGACTTGATATGAAGTCAGTCTGGGTGATTTCTGTTTGCAAACTTGGATTAACAAAGTTGCTTTCTGTTGTCAAGAAACACTACATCTCTCTCCGCATGGTATTGAAATGGAAATGTAGATACAGACACCCAGAGTCATCCAAGATTCCTTCAGACATCCATGCACCTGGCAGGTGGGATGCAGGGCTCAGAGGACCTGCAGTATCTGCAGGCCAGTCCTGACTTTCCACAGTGCCTAAAATGCCACTGGAATTGGATGTTGAGGCAGCAAAATCCCAGTTCTGGCATGGTGTGAATGCTGCTGCCAAGCTGATCAGGCTGGTGGAACGAGCTGAGTTGTAGCTACATCCAGATGAATTAAACACACATTTACAGAGATTAGATGTTATTCTGTATAAGGTTTCTCCCTCTGTTTATTGTGCTTTGGTCTGTAAGTCATTGCACTGTTCCTTTAGCTGGTGAGATGTCTTTGTTTGAAATAAAAACAATGTTTGCTATGGAGGCAATATAAGCATGTTGAATTCTAATGAGTAGGTTTATGTTAAATATACAGGACAGTTATTCAAATCTGCTCTGTGAACCAGACATTCTGGGAGTGATGTGCTAAGCCAGCTCTGCTGTGGAGCTGTGTGTCCTTCCCAGATACTTCTCCCTTCATTATTTCCTTCCTGAGCTGCGTTCTGGGACCAGTACAAAAGAAAGGAGTGGGAGGCAGAGATTGTGCAGGAGAACAAAAGCCCTTCAAATAACTCTTTTAGACACTTTTCACACTTTAATTGAATAAATTGTACAGAAAATCCTATGTCTGTGGTATACAACTCCCCAGGTGCTCTCAGCTACCATATCCACAGCTGCTTATATTCAAACTAGGTAATTTAATACACTTTTATCTGTATATATTGTACAGTGTCTTTTAAAATCAAATGGCTGTGAATTTTGACTTGGAACAAAGCAAACACCCTGTGAAGGAACACTGCCTCCCTCCTTGGATGCTGCTGTTCATCTCTGAGTATCTGAGCACCATTAAAAAAAGCCCTTTATGCTGATGTGTAAACTCTGTTTTCAGCCACTGTGTAATGCCACTAACATGACATCCATGCACAAAAAAATGTATGGCTCATGGCAGTTGGCAAATCAGCTCCTGCCTGGTGCTCCCCAAGGGGAGGGATTCATGCATGAGGCTTCCAAAAGAAGGGTCATGATTCAGTTTGGCAGGGGCATAGCCTGGACACATTTTCCTTTAATTGCTCCTTGTCATGTGAGATGTGGTCCTGGGTGACACTGTGGCTAGAATAATACAGAAAATAAATGATCACCACCTCATCCATGCCAGAATCTCTAAATGCTCTGTTTATTTTGCCAGTGATCGTTAAAGAAAAAATAATTAGTGTTTCATTGTCTCCTACCTTTTTCCCCCCACACTTCTGAGCGATGCAGGAGTCAACATAAAGGAATGGCAGTACAAGAGAGCTTTTTTCTGGCTGATCCCTAATCCTACAGCCAAACTGCTCATGCCTCACTTTGTAACTTCATCAGCACAGGGAAGAGAGGCTAAAGATGTTTCTGAAGTGTCCCTGTAAAGCCTGATGGCCAGGGATGTCCTACAGGTCCCTCACAGCAGGAAGTGCTGTAATTGTCATCTCCACGTCCCCTCCCTGAAAAGCTGAAGGCAGGGAAAGAAATGTGAACAAGATTTTACAAATTTGGCATATGGCAGAACAACTACAGAGGCTGGAAGTGGCTCAGCAGCTACAAACTACAGGGAAGAACATAATTCTGAACATAATGAAACTCCTTCTGCACCTGGGCACCCTGCACACCAGGCTGGGTGTATTGGAGGTGCAGTTTCAGAACTGGGGAGGAAGGAACTGCCTCTGCTCCAGAGTGAATTTGCTGGAGATGAGGAACATTACAGGGAGGGATGGGAATGGTTTTTTTTTGGTATTAACACATGACTGAGATACATTCCCAGGTAAGCCATTGTGCCTCCAGGAGGCAATGCCATGGTTTGCACATTATTGCAGTCTTACAGTCCCTTTACTGGGCTCAGATGACGTAAACTGATATAAATGATATAAACTGACCATGAAGGACTGCAGAGATTCCAGTGTCATCACTGAACCACTGGTACAGAAGTGTCCTGGCCTGTTTGATGGCTGGGCTCTGCCAGGGAACACTGGCCTGGCCTTGGGGCAGCTGGAGGAGCTCCAGCCCAGGGCAGAACTTGTGTCAGCAGCAGGAACTGAGGGTGGCTGAGGCACAGAACCCTTGGCAGAGCAGCAGGGCAGGCCAGCAGAGGGGACACTTCAGACAGAGCATGAGCAATGACCCAAAAAGTCCTCCAGAAGAGCCAGACCACCCTGGCTTTCCAACTGATCCTTCACAGGCACCAGCAGAAAGGTCTTTGTCTCACTTGTCCCCAATAAGCTCCCTGTGCAATTATCATTAAGAGTGTGTCAAGTATTTGAAGGAATCGGCCATTTAATTGCATGAAAGCAAAGGTTTAACCACAAAAGCTGCCAGGCACTCCCACAATTATCATTTATCAGCCAAACAGAATGTCCTCAGGTTATGTATTCATCAAACAGTTATTGATTTAAGCTTTGGGCATTTTACAAGATTAGAAATTATTACTTGTGATTTAAATAGTGTTTAGAGGACAGAAATCAAATATCAACCAGTGTGTTTATAAAATGACAGGCTTTTATAAAATTGCACAACAGAAATATTGTAGAACGGGAGCCTCCTTCCAGTGCTTTGAAACTAAAGAATGGTCTCCATACACAATTAGCCAAGTATTAAAAATACAGTGGGCTCATTTTTCATGTCAAGGGTGCTCTTCCCTGTGACTCTGTTCAGAGTATTAGAGAATATCAGGTACTCTGAAAATCTTTGGAATTAATGTGAGAACACAGAAACATGAAAGGCTTCTTCTCCTGCTTCTTCTTCTTCTTCTCTTGTTCTAACAGTCTAATTAGCCAAAAACATCTGAAAAATGACAAAACTCCTTTGGCTTTTGTTTGAAATGCAGACAGCAGACATGGGTTGGGTGTATGGACTCTACTGGAACTGGTGGCTGCCCACTCAGAGGAGGTGCTGGCAAATGATGAGGAAATGCTCCCACCCAGGGCAGGGAGAGCCGATCACCCCACACAGAAATGCTGAACTCCTGGGCAGGACAGAGCACTGGCTGGCTCTGTCCAGGATGGAGATCTAAATAAATTACCTACTGAACTATGCCTCTGAAACAGCTCAATCCCATCAATGTAACCATGCCCTGAAGCTGGAGCTGATCCTTGGGCAGGGCTCAGTGAGCACATCCCAGGTGCTGAGGATGAACCCAGCCAGCCCAGGGTGTCCCTGCCTCAAACACCACCCCAGAGGGGCAGCCTGGGCACATTCCCTGCTCCCAGCCCTTCTGGAAGCCCACTGAAGGCTGTGTTTATATACACAAAAGCTGCTATCATTCCATGTTTTCCCTTGGCCTTTGTAGGCTTGGCCTCTCCAAGTGTGACATTTGTTTACAGGTGAAACATGTTTTAAGTGAAGGGCATTTCTCACAGCAATTTGTCTGTGTCTAAAGAGCCCAGGGCAGGGGGTAGACATTTACTTAAAGAATCTTTAGACCACTTTAACCATGCCTTTGGGACCTCCCTAGTGACCAGCCTATAACATGGCCTTCTGTAGCATTTCTCTGTGCTATTTCCTTTAATTGACTAACCTCAACTCTGGCTGTTCAAAATCACTTTAACCCAAACATGCCCCCGGTCTGAAGCGCCTAATGACCTTCCCCTGGCCCTAAACACATATGCTGAGACAATGCAAACATCATTTGGAAGATGAGTAAATTCAATAACCCAATTACCACTGCACCAAAATGCCATTTATCAAAGCCTGGCCACAGCAGTTCAGATCTTTAGCTCTCTCTGTTTCGATGGCCCGGCATTTGGGTGAAAGTAACTAATCGATTTAGGAATGATTAAATAGAAATTTGTAACACTTGGCATTATTAAACCTTCAATCTTCATTACAACTGCTTAACAATTACATCATGGGCTGTGTAAAATACATTAACAGTAGCTGGAAACAATCTCCTCATAAATAAAGACAGCAAAGGTATTAGACTAGCATTCAATAGGAAGTCTCATAAAAATACATATATTGTGGCATTATTAGTAGGTTGTAAATTCTGAACTTTGGAGGCGCTTCAAGACTGAAAAATTTAAAAAGCCCAGTGAGAATCCCCCAGCTGGTATCTAACACTGAACTCATTTATTTTAAAAGGTCTAATTTAGTGGCAGAGCCAGCAGCCTGAGGGCTAGAGCTGAACAACAGGTCACCCCTCCATCCTCCTCAAACAGGAGAAACACTTCTTCACAGCCAGCCCAAATCCAGGTTCTCTCATGGCCTCCACACTATCATTTTCCCTGAAGTTCAGGCAGTTTCTCGTTCCACCTGCTCTTTTAGACATGAAGGGGACGGTTCCCTTTTCCTCTTTCAGTACCAAAACATTCAGTATTTTATATAATTAATAAATGTCTGATGTAATTTTTAAATTTTAAAAATAATTTCCAAAGTCCTTTAGAATTCTTTTACTGAATTTTCCTATCATCTTTGTCAAAGCCTGACCTTCCCATGAACATCCAAACTGGGCAAACCATTCTGCTCATTTTGGAAGCCTCACTTATTGCTAAAAGAAATCACAGCATTTAAAAAAAGTTACTCAGGCTAGCTATTACACAGATACATTTGGTCTGTGGATCACTAATCTAAAATATATTTATGTCCTAACACTTGTATGCTAATACAGCAGATCTCAAAGTGAAATATTTGCCTCATTGAAATTCAGTATTTACATTAACTTTTGTGTGTACTGAATTAGCCCTAGACCAGCCCCTTTCACAATCTGACAGATACATTAGTCCAGTAAAATGTTTGGGTTTAGAATAACTCCAAAGAGTATTTAGAAAAAAATACAGCATATTTTGAACAGTTACAGTGAAGTTTGGTATGAATTTTCAGTAAATGCATCTCAGTCATTAATGTAGAACACATAAAGCACTTTTCCCAGGCAGAGCAACCTGTGTTCCATGGATGTTTAATAACAACAGGGCTGTTATTAAACCTCCACAAATCTGATTTTGGGAAGTTCTGCTCCTCTTACCAGCCAGTTGTGATAATCAGCAGTGAAGTCACACATGTTAACAGTAACAATATTAAACCATGGATTGACTGTGGGCTGGGAACTGGGAAAGGTGTTTTATCTCAAGGCTACTGGTTCGATTTATCCCAGGTCAGTGGCTGCTGAAATTTGTTCCAGCTGAGTGAGCATCACTGTCCCATGGGAAGGAGCTGGGTGGGCCTGGATCAGGATCTGGGGAATCTCATTAAAGTCCTGCAGCGATCAGTATCCTTAAAACACAGCCAAGATGCCAAAAAACAAAGTATTAGCCTGTTGCTCCAAATCAACAGGCTTACAAGTGGTATTGAAGTAATGGGGGAGGAAGTTTGTTTTGCTTCTGGCTCTCATATCCCACAGTGTTTCTCTAAAAACAGAGCTTGCCCTTAAAAGGCAAGGAAAGCTGATGACACTGATCCAGAGGGATGAAGCACATTTCTACACCCACAGCTTTAAAAGCCAAGTCCCAAAGTGTCTGCAGCCAACAGAAGGATTTGTGTAGACTTCAAACGCCTTCACATCAAGCTCTGGGGAGCACACGTGTCCCCTGGGAACCTGAAGAAAGTATCAAAGAGACTCGAAATTCAGATGCTTCCAGTTAAGTTTATTTTATGACCACACCACACTGCATCAGATATTATCTCTGTGACTGATAAAAATGTAATTTGTGTAGGGCAGGGCTAACGTCACCAGTGCCCCAGCCAAGGCAGATCACGTCCCAGGGCTGGCATCTCAAACCCTGGTGTGACAGAGTCTGTTTTCATTATTTTTCAAAATAAGATCTTAACCAGAAAATGTAAAATATGCCTTAACTTTCCATAGCCTAATGAGGTGTATTTGCATTAACTCCCCAGGCTTGAATATAAATTTAGGATTCTGTTGGTGGGTATTTCCCACATCACTGTCTGTAGTCCAGAGGTTTTGAATCCTGTTGATGCAAACAGGTAATTCTAGGTTAATTATCCAAGACTGATCCTGTATTCCATGTACAAATAAACTATTTAGGTCATGCACCTGTGCCTTGCATCCAACTTCATACATGAGGCTTGTAAGTTCAGAATCTTTATTTTGACCAAAATATTTAGCAGATGTTATTAATCCAAGAATATCATGGCATCAGTAATTCAGGCATTGAAAACAGCCAGTGAGGAGCAGACAACTCCTTTTAAACGAAGATTGCAAAGGTGCTGCAGCCAGGACTGAAGAATTAAAGCTGAGCCCAGTCCCAAAGCCGGTGATAGTGTGTGTTACCTAGTCTCTGACTGAAGGTTCTCTAACACCAAGTCGTGTCACCTTGGGCTTGTCCTTCAGTCCCAGGATGTCTGAGGCTTGGACAGACAGCTGAGCTTGCTTAGGGGTGACAATGACTGGGCATCTTTTCAAATGTTTGACTTTGCTGAGCTTTGTTTAGCTTTTGCAGACAGTTTTAAGAGCCGCTAGTGACGTACATCCCGCCCAGCTCTGCGGGGTAATGGGCAGCAGATGGGGAAATCCTGCCCCAAGCGTGGCCAGGCTGTTATCAGCTCACAGGACATGGTCCTTCCTGCCTCCTTGCAAGAAAGACACTTTGAAATGGTTCCTAAAACAGCCACACTTCCCTCGTGGTCTGGCTGTAAGGACCAACTGCTGGAGGGTGAAGACCACAGTCTTGGGGATACCGGGAACAGTCAGAACTCAAACACAGTGAAGATGTTTGAGTTCAGCTCTCTAGATTTCCCCCTGGTAGTTCTTCTGTTTTTGTTAATTTACGGAGAAATAAAGAGTATAATGGGGAACAGTAAAGCTAATCGAAAACATTTCAGCTGGGTGTGTTTGAGTTGGCAGCACAATAATAACTGCAGTAATCTCACAACAGCACTGGCTGTCTCAGAGAACCAATCCAGCCTTCACTCATAAATGTCCAAGTGTTTATGGAGGAGGATAAATCCATTCCCTGGGTTCACCAGCTGCTACTGAGCAAATTATCACTGTTGTGTTTGAGATTTTTCTGTAGGTGTTGCTGGGGAGCTGTGCCTCGTCAGACACCTAAATCATCTGGGCACAGAGCTGGGAGTAACACGTTGTGCTGGCTGCAAACACCATCCCAGTGTCACCTGACTACCTGGCACTGCTTTAATTTGGGAAGAAACCACACACCCACTGGTGTCAGCCTGGTGTCTGGGAGATGCTGGCACAGATATCCTGATGATGTTGTCATCAAGTGTCACCTCTGTGCTGAGCCTGCTCTGTTCTGCTGTGGTTCTCTGGATTGAGAGGGATGTTTGAGGATAGAGCAGGTGATGAAGAGAGCCATTGCCATGGGATACCCCAATCAGTTCAACAGGAAAGTTAACCAAGTGATAAGAACAGGGGAGAATTGATGGCTTTTCCTTGAATTTCAGCCTCTCCTCCTTCTCCCTTCTGGATGTGTAAGGCTGGCTCTCCAAAGCAGCCATAGAGAAAAGGGCATCAGTCTCAATGTCCATCTCATTTGTTTGCTAGAGCCTAAATATTGATGATTCTTACAGAACATAAAGCTCAAATGGACTCTTTAATTCATGCTTGAAGTTCTGAGGACTTCGTCTACAGTTGTAACTAAATGAAGAAAAGCCCAGTGTAACCAGGTGAAATTTTTAAAGAGAAATTTCAGTTCTCAAATGTAATTTTTGTGTTGGTGTCTTTGGCATTCTCAAAAAACCTCAAATTTCTAAAGCTGAATTACAACCTATGAAAAATGCAGTTACTGATGAGGTACCAAACCAGCCATACTTGTATTGGTGCAAATTATACCATTCTAACACAATAATCAAATGAGTTTCTCATAACCTCTCCTGTAATCCAATAAAGTAACAGCCTTTGTTATAAAACCTTTATCAATCTCAATCTGTAATATTTACATACATATCACAGGGCATGAAAGGGACCTGGAACAACTGACAAGCAAACTGAGATAAATGACAAATAACCATCATTATGGCAAGAAAAAGCAAAAGGCAGCATTATGTAGAAACTTTATCAAGTAATTAATGATCTATCTGGGAATAATTACATGTGACTCACCACTCCCATTTTCTTAAATGAATTTAAAAGCTATTAAATATCCCCTCAACAATAACCAGCATGTGAGACACAGCTTTGCCTCTTTTGTCCACAAAATTTTATCTTAATCAGGGAATATGGAGAGTCTTGAGGAAGAGCGGGTGAGCGGATACAGCTGTCAGGTAGTGAGGGATGTGTGTGCTTGTAAGGACAAGGCTCTGATGCCTCAGGTTTCAGCTTTTCTATTTTTCACATTCTGTGCTGCTTCAGTGTGTGGGTCTGGGCTTCATATCAGGGGATGCTGAGCTCTCTGCACAGAGCAGGGAGACAAAACAATTCCTGCTCCAGCTGGGCACCAAGGACAAATGATCCAAACCTCAGGCCCAAGAGCACAACCAAGGTGGGCTGGAGAGAGAAAAACAAGCAGGATGGGGCTGCCTGGGCTAAAGCTGGGATGGGACAATGAACTCCAAGGTGCAAATGGAGCAGAACTGATCCCAGGGAGAGCCCCCGGGAGCGGCCGTGCATTTTGGGGCCATTTTGGGTCATCTTGGGTGCAGCCCTGGCTGGGCTCTGGTGCTGCCCAAGGTGGATCCATGGAGGAGATCCTTTTAATAAATCCCTGCTTTATTCTTTAGCTCTGCCCAGCCTCTGTTCTAGGGCAGCCTGCACAAGGCATCAGCTGGATAAGGGATGGAGGTAAAGAGCCTTGGGAATTGTCAGTGGAATGTTACCTGCAGAGTACAGGAAGAACTTATGGATGAACTGCATCTTTTCATGGCTGCTACAAGATGGGCCCAGTGAAGGCCTGTCCCAAACACTCTGGCATTTCTAGAGTGCAAAGCCAGGCTGGGAGCAGGATATTCCCTGATCAGGGATCCCAGAGAGCAGAAAGGTCTGAGGGGGATTTAAGTGCAGAAGATGTTTTATGCACAAGCAGCACGTGCTCCCCTAAAAGTCTCAGTGTCACACTGTGATGCCTTCTTGTTAGGAGAATAAACACAAGTGATGCTGAGTGCAGCCATGAGGAGCCAAACTGGGCTGAATCAAACCCAGTGAGGGTCACAAGCTCAGCAGGAGAGACACAAAATGCATTTTCAGTCCTGTTCCTGTGCAAAAGCTTAGGGTGTTACTCAGGGGGGACAGTGTGGGTTTGAGGACAGCACTGCATTGAGGTTTCTTAATGCATACCCTAAAGACTCTGAGATTATTATGAAAGTTATTTGAGGCACTATTTTTAAAATAAAACAATTGAACTCCTTGTTTTGCTAAAGTGGGGATAGGGATGGACAGAGCCTCCCCACCAGACTGACCAGCTCAGGCTGGGTGACTCAAGCAAGGAGTGTTTTGCTTTTGCAACTTTGCTTAGGTAGAAGGGAAGTGCTGAAATGCTTGGAGTGGTGATGGCTTTGTGAAAAAAGAGAATTTAGGGCTCTGGGGGTTTTTAAATTGAGCTGAAAAAATGAACCATTTCTATTGTACCAAGTCCTGTATCAGTTCTACTTCTTCACCATGTTTTAGGAGGAGATTATTTTGCCTTTATTTTAAGATTTTATCCTATTTATCTACCTAGACTGTAACCTTTATGGGAAAAGTCTGTGTTGATAAAGGTGTGGATGAAAAAGTCAGTGCCTCAGCTGTGTTCTCTCCTTGTGCACAAAGAATGCAGCAGAACTCACATGCACAGACACCAAAGTTTTGTTCCTCATTGAGCAAAACTCCCTCTTACACTCTGCAGCTGTTTCAGTTCATGATTACAGCTGGGCTTTCTTCTAAAGCTAAAATTTGCTTAAAAATTGTACAGAAATTTCACTTATGAGTCTACTGCATTTCACATGCAAGCTAAATATCCCAGAAAAAAAAAAATTCATCAAAACATCAGCAACCTTTAAACCCTATTTCAAAAGACACAGTCTTTGCCATTAAATCTTTTTCTTTTCACCCACAAAACTATATTATGCAAACTTGGTAAGTATATGAGATAGTTTATTGTCATTATTGGTGTTCTGTATGAGTGCTAACGACCTTGCATAAAGCAGACATAAATTATTTTCACATATCATCCCTTGAGTAGCTTTATGGAAATGCACAGGGTGATTGTGTACTGAGCTCTTCAATTAAATACCAGAGAAAAAGTGACTTTGGTATGGTTTTGCCATTTGATTTCATGGGATGATCCCATTCCCCAAAGTGACAGTAACCTACTTTTATGCTAAAGGGCAGTGGTTTGAAGGATCATATCAAAAATCTGTGCCTGTTGTAGCTAGCATTTAATTTCAACTCAATTAAATTGCAATTTGACAGGGAAGACACATATTTTAAATATTCAAATGCAAGCATTCAAAGACAATATTTTCATCTGAAAGGAAGAAAAATGAATACTTTTTGTGCAAAATTTTAAATTCTGTATCAAACCACAGGCCACATTCATGTTGGACTTTTCACAGCACACAGGATATGTATGAGATATGCAGGAAATAGATGTTTAAAAACATGAGTTGGTTTGATGTGGACAAACTGCCAGGAATGTGATATACACACCTACTCAGTTTTGTAGTTATTCCCAAACCAATGTATGTAATGAGAGAAAGACATTTTTACACAGGCACTCTGTAGGCTACAATTAAAACAGATCTATCTGTAAATGTGTCTGTGGAGGGATCAGGTTTTGTAGCAACTTTTGGGTCCAGATGTGAATTTTGGAGCTGCCAGCTGCTGTCCTGGCTTTGACCATTTGCTGTCCTCTCACTTGAGTGCTTGATTTAAAACTGGCTTCACCAGCACACCTGATGTTCCCAGAGAAGCCTTCTGGAACTAACCTGCTGTGCTTAAAGGATTCTCAAACAACTCCATGAAATGCAACACAATGGAGGAACATGTGTGGATCCTGTTTCTGTAACTTCAGCTTCCCCAGGTGCTCCTGGATTAAATTCTCCCATCTTCAGCAGTTTTTCTGCTGAAAAAAACCAAAAAAACCCAAAACCCAAACCCCCCAGATATTCTACACTGAGTAATAAATATGGAACAACTGGATATATATTGCTTTAATTGTTTCATATCTCAGGATCAACAAGAAACATAAGAAAATAGTTGCATTTTTTGTTTGCAACAGATTTTTTTGGTGCAACGTATTCTGGCATCTGCTCACAGGAAAGTTAGTTTCCCTTAAAGAACTCCTCTTTTGTCCTCTTAGTTTGAAGGAGAGCAACCTTCCTCTGGGAAATAACACCTGAGCTGACAAAAAGGATTGTGCAAGCAGCTTGTGAGCTTCACTAGCTCAAGCTGCTGCTTGTGACAACATGGAATTAAAGCCAGGGCTCCTCTTGGCCTGGGAATTGGTGCATGGATGGACTCCAAGCAGGGCAGCACTTCCTTCAAACCCCATTTCACAGAGATAGCCGAGCTCCAGGAGACAGACACACCGTGTGGGGTTTGGAGCAATTCCCCCACCCAGCCAGCCTTGGCCAAGGTTTCCACTTCAGCCTGACACAATGGCTCACAGTGTTCCCTGTGCCAGGTCCCACCAGCCAAGAAATGCACGCTGAATTTCATCATAAGGAAAATAAAACTGGGATTATTTAATTTGACATCGATTTCTCCTGAATTCGTAGCTTAGCAATTGCACAGTGCAGTGACTGAGCAGCTCCTCCAAGCCTGGGCTTTTTCTGTGTGCAAGGAATAAAATCACAAGCTTGGAAGAATTTCCCCCTTTCTTGTTGCCCAGCACATAGGGAAAATATGGGGAATTGTTATCTTTGGCCTCCGTATGACGCTATGAAAGTGATGCATATAAAATACGTGTTGACAGAAAGCTGAAGTGCCCTGCTCTTTTCTTTTTGATCATCTCCACTTTAAATAGCTCAGACTCTATGTAATTCTTCCTTTCCATCTAATTTGCGAAGAAGAAGTGAAGACAACTGTTTCCAAAGATAAACTCAAGGAATTAAAATTATATTGTTCGTTAGTGCCTTGCTCCTATGCTGGTAAATTAATTCATAAATGGAAATATTAATACTTATGATGAAAATACATCCCATAATTGCCCTGCTTAATAGATAAAGAACCATGAGAAAGACAAAGAAAATAATGAATTAAGGAAAATTAGTGCTTTCATTTTGGGCACGAAGTTTTGAGTTGCAAATGAAGATAAGAAAATGAAGCACATTTCCTGTTTATGTTGCCGAGATTCTCATTAAGGTGTCTCCTCTTTGACCTATGTTGTTACCAGAAAGAAGCTAAGGCAAGCAAGCTTATCCTAATGAGAGGCAAGAATATCCCTGCCTTTTCACAATTAGAATAAATGTACTGGGGAGCCAGATGGGGCCTTTAAAATTTTCCACAATTATATGCCTGCTGCTGATAATGGCAAAAACCTCATTGGCTACGTTAAGGCAACACTTAAATGAACAGATTAGCAAATTTTTGGTTTTTAGCTTCATTTTTCCTCCTTTCGTTGTGTTTTGATGTTTAGTGAGTTCTAGGGAAGAGAGAAGAGAGGGGAAAGAGGTGATTTACTGAAATGTTTTCATTGCAAATGATAAATTTCATACAGCATAACTAGAAACAGTTTTTTACTCGATAAAAGGCAAGCTGAATGAATTACAAAAAAAAAAGAGGCAAGCCTATGGTGGCTTTCATAAGCATCAAATAGTTCTGTCATTTTTATCTAACTGAAACACCAGTGTCCTTGATACTTCCACAACCTTCGATGTTGCTTCTCTGCTCACAATCCCCCTGCTTTCCTCACGTTTCCCACAGCCCTGGCTCTGCCACAGCAGCTCCTCCAAACCACATCATTCCTGGGTTTCATGCCTTTCTCTGTACTGAGAGCCTTTTGCCTGCCCATGGCTCTGTTCATCTGCTTCTTGCTGATTTAAGAATGCCCTTTTTTCCTCAGAATACACTTTTTCTGGTTGGTTTAGTTGTGATGTTTCTAAATATTCTGAGACAGAGTGACAACAGGAGTCAGAGATGTGCTCAAATACAGTGTTGTGGCTCAGTGGCTTCAGAGGGACCAGTGCATGAGATATTGGTAATCTCCAAAAATCAGACTCCTTCATGGCACCTGAAACTGGGTGTTACCAATGAAGTGAACAGAGAGACTGACTGAGCATTGTTAAATTGTACTGTTCAGTGTCGTTCAAACATTTATTTCCAAACACTTCCCTTTTCTTGGAAAGCCCCTGGCAAGGACAGGAGCAAATTTGAGTGAGTTTGGATGACCATGAGGAGGAGAAAACTCCATGCAAAGAGTCTCAATACAAGTACAGTGGAAGGTAGAGAAAACTGCTTCAGAAATTAAACCCAGTTGAGCTTCACTTGATTTAAATCTTAAGATAATCAGGAAGCAAATAAGCAATCTCTGCCTTAAACCTCCCTGTGCTATCTGGACCATGGGTTTATTTAACTGCACTGGCTGCTGAAAACAGTCATTCAGGAAAGTGTATTTTGGCACCATAAACAAAGTCCAATTATTTCATCTTTATCGTGGCACCCAGCAAAACTACCAATAAATAAAACAACTGGCAAGGCTTTAAGATCCATGAGAGTATCCAGCAGTGCAACAAACAAAACAATCGAGTTACAGCTGTTATAAAGTGGGTAATAGACACAGTGGGCCCAATTTTCCCAACTTTACAATAATTTGAAAAGCCCTGCAGAGCTCTTTTCACTTGTTCATCTTACTCCCTTCACTGGGGCTCATAATTAATTTAAACCGTGCAATTCACGAACAGTTGTTCCATTGTATTGTCAAGTTCGTGGAGTTTTAAAATTGTAGGAGCACTTATTGGAAAAAATGATGGAAAACCTGAAG
The DNA here is from genome assembly GCA_013397555.1 of Urocynchramus pylzowi. NCBI lineage: Eukaryota > Metazoa > Chordata > Aves > Passeriformes > Fringillidae > Urocynchramus > Urocynchramus pylzowi. The sequence continues at coordinate 178,117 of VZRH01003055.1, read as the reverse complement.
TTGTGGCTGCATCTACCTTGGCTGCTTGCATTGAATTAGCATTGTTCAAGGGGTGCACTCAAGCACAGTGTCTCCTGTGGTGGGCCTGAATGGGGAGAAGATCTGTTTGCACAAAGTCCACAGCAATCGCTCCACAAATGTCCAAACTTCCGAAGGATGGGTGAGATCTCGAGGCGATGGAGATGCAAAGATTGCAGCCTGTCATGGCCCTGAGCAGTGCAGGCTCCCAGCCCCTCTCAGGGACAGGGAAACTGGGCTGGATGGGAGCTCACAGACGAGAAGTTATTGACAGTCAGCTGATGAATGGAAACTCATTAAGCCGTGGGAATATTATTGCTTGCAATGCTCTGTCCATACAGCTAATCAATTTTCTAAGTGAATGAAACTGCATTAGGGTCACTTTAATTTCCAATGAGAATGTCGACACAAGCACTTAGTGAAGTTTGACTAATCTATTTAAAGCAAACTTAGATTTGTTTCTCTCAGTAGCTGTATGTAGGCAAATCTTGGACAGGATCAACACAGCTATTTCAGGATTAACATGCCAAGGAATTCTGCCATTTCTCATTTCTCAAAGTGTATTTCACCTCAGCATCTTCCAGATACAGATTCAAGCACCTGCCCCCCAAGCTGATGTTGATGTATTTCAAATCCCAAGGGACAGCAGACTTACTTTGTCTTCATGGTAAATGTTTTTATTTTTTCATTATAGGGCTAGATGGAAGCAACAAGAAAGTGAAATTTAAAAAGAAAAGGAAAAGAAGAAGAAGGTTTAATAAAGACTAATAGTTGTCTGATCAAGTAATCCACAGGAAATGTGGGGAAAGCAAAGCATTAGCATAGTGTGCCACCCAGAAGAAATCTCACACTGAGCCCAGAGAATTGAAAAGGCACCCTCAACTCCTTGAAGCTGATGGGAATTTTCCCACTGACTTAGTGGAGACGGGTTTACACCCACACTGTCTAAGGGGAATGCTTTGCTGCTGAAGCACACCGTGGCAGCCACCCCAGAAAAACAGCAGCCTGCTGCACCATGACAGATGCTGACTCAATCCAAAACCTGCTCTTAGCTCAGTGACTGAGTTTTTGGCATGGCTTTGTACCTGCTCTTGTTTCATTTGCTACATATGTGGGGATGGCACAAAGCTCAGGGAGAGAATCCATTAACAAACACGAAATGGAGATCACAGGATCACAGAATAGCCAGGATATTGAGCAGTGGCAGGACGAGAGGACTGGATGCAAATGCTAAAGGACATAAAGATTTATTTCCTGCCCTGAAATATTCAGAACAAAATCAAATTATTAAACTTTATTTCATCCCATGAAAAGATAAAATTTTTGAAATGCATCTCCTGTGTTCAAAACATTTTGTATACAAAACCAATAATTTTTCTTCATCTAGTTCCTTTCTGTGGAAGCAGTTTTGCCACTGCCCTGGATGTTCTGGTTGGCAGAAAACCTGGTCAGGGATAAAAAAAAACTTTATTGTACTGACTGTTAAGGGAGCCTCAAAACACGATGTGGCCACTGTCCTATTTCTGACTTACACCTCAAGTTACCTGTCCTGTTGGTTTAACATGGATTTGTCTAACAAAAGTGTCAGATTATTTTAACTACTAACCAGCCTCCAAGGAGTAATTACAGCAACAAAAGAAGCAATCACCTGAACACAACTGGGAATCTGTTATCTCTTACTGGGCACCCCAAATAAACCACAACAAAGGCCCTGATTAGTTCTGAGCACTGATGGTTCAGCTCACAATAAAGCTTTTAACCCTCCACAACAGACTTGGTGCACCACAGTGAAGAATTCCTCATACTTGTTCAAGAAATTCTTGTAGCCAGGAATAGCTGAGTACAAAAAGCTCAGAGTTTTGAAGTGATTCTCAGCCAGTTACAGACTTTCTGCAATCCAAGAGGGCACTGTCCTGTACAGACTGCAAGGACTCGAGCCATGGGCACAAGGAAGGGTTTTCCTGAAGCATCCCTTTGCAAAGGAGCTGCAGTATGAAACTCTAGTGAGTGCCCTTCCCCTTTTTTTCTCCAGAGCTGTCTCCATGGAATCCTTCTCAGCAACCTTGTCATGGCTCGATGTGAGATGGGCCAAGAGGTGAAGGAGGGTGGAGGTTGACAATCCCACTTCTGTCCAGTGGGATTGTCAACCATGTACAAAGAGTATTCAAATGATCTCATTAGCCAACAATCCTGCTTCCAAAGATCCTTTCAGATGCCCATGGAAAGACAATTCCTGTTAGCCTGGCATAATTTCCATCTGATATTTTTTTCTTAAAAAGAACTGTGCACAGTTGGCTGCAAGCTTTTCATGCTTATCTGGGAGTAAATACCATAAATTTGGGGCTCAGCAATGTTTTTACTTCTAGTGATGTTTCTTTTGATTATTTCTCATGTGAGAAAAGATATTTAATTCTGGAAAATAGCTGCAATGTATTTTATATCGTGCAGGAAATCAGCTTGCACCTAACCCAACACAGGCATGAGAGGAAGTCAGATACTATGGAAGGAAAAAAAAAAAATTGCTTTTAAAGTATTCCAGCTCCATTCCCTTCTTGCTGTTTTGGCTGCTGAAGAGCCATCCATCTCTGCATGTCTACAGCCAGAGCTCATCCCTTTCCCAGGGAAGCCAATGCCATTGATTAGGAGGAGAAGTGCCTAGTTAGCCACCTATCCATTCTGGAGAGGAGAGGCCTGCCCATGTGTTACATCCTCACCTCCAGCGTTCCAAACAGGCCCTGCTTTGCCTGAATTAATGGCTACAGACACATCGATCCCGTGGCAGGAAGGTCACACTCCCCAAAGCCAGACACATAAAAGAGAAAAATGAAGATGAAGAGCCTTCACTCTTCCAGGGGAGCGTTCTGTCTGCTGAGCTGCTCAGCATCTCTCCAGAACTCTCTGTCTGCATCCAGGCCTGGGAGCTCAGATTTGCCTGAGCTGCAATATCCCAGTTTACACAGCCCAGCCTGCAACACCCCAACCTTTCCAAGGCTCGCTGTGATTACAACAAAGCCATGTTTTAATCACAAAGAATGTCACCTTCATGTGAAAACCATCCAGTTTTCAGCAGATGTGGTTCAGCAGGGTCCTCTGAGGCTGAAGTGTGCCCGTGGTATTATCATTGTTTTATAGTGAATGAAGAGAGAAACTAATTCACTGTCCTTTTGTGCTGGGAATAGAATAATGCATGTGATTTTCCACTTTGAAAAGATATTTAATAATCCCATTTAATGTTGAGTTAAACATTTCATTGTTTGCCATGACTAATCCACAGATTTGAAGGGAAAATTCCACTTTAAAGTGTAATGGAGCTTCTCTGCTCCTTCACTTTTGAATTAGTACTAACACAATTTTAAAAATAAGTACCAATTTGTGGAGATATTTTGCAGCACGTGTCCTAACACACTTATCCTAAGTGCAGTTAAATAGAGGGTGCTTTGGATAACAAATGCAAATTCGGTAAAACCAGTGCAATCTTCACACAGGGAAACCTTCTAATTAAATGAATAAACTTATTCTGAAAGATGTTCAATGAAGGATGCAGAATAGGATTATTCTACTCCATCAAGCACCCTTTTGATGTTTAATGAAACTACAACACCAGGTAAATTATGGGTTTGTGTTCACTGCACACTTTTTAATGGGATTATAAAGAAAAATCCAATATATTACAAGTGGGTTAAATATATTTTTATATCTCTGTCTGGAGAGGCAACCTCCAGAACAATCATTTAGAAATACCCAGCTGACTACTGGAAAATATTGAAAGAAACTGTTATTAAAACACAGAAACCACAGAACTGTTGCTACTTTCAATCTGTCATGGCCAGTGAGTGCAATATAAAAATATGTAAATATTTATGGGTGAACAGTAATGACATATAATAACAAAGTCCATTACAGTATTTTTAAAGAAATACAACTGCCATAGCAATTTTTGATATTTCCATATTTTTTTTTTTTATAAACACTGTAGGTGTGAGGATTAAGAGGAAAGAGGCACTGAAGCCTCAGGGGCCATGAGGCGTGTGCCACGCTGCACGAGGTTACAGCCCTGTTAACATTTCTTAGGAAATGAGCCTTATTATTCAAATACTTCAATTATAGGAGCTCTGTGCCAATTTGAAACAATTGAAAATGTCACACCTCAGCGTAGAGGGTGATCCTGGTAGCAAATGGTTTCTGTGTAACCAGCCCTGCTGCTTGGTGACAGCAGTGATGGAGCTCCCTGGGACTTCCAGGGGCACACAGTCAGGCTGTGGCAGCTCCCACCTGGAATAACCCAGGGCACCAAGCCAGGGATGCTCTGCTGGGTCTATGGAAGGAACCAGAGCAGCTCCCGAGGCCACCCAACCCCACTGAGCTTCCCTAGAGAGGTTTGCCATGATCACCAGCTTCTCCTGAGCAAAAGTGGCACTGGCCTGTTGTCCAAAGTGGGTCAGCACCCAGCTTAGCTTTAAACCAAACAGAAACATTTCATCACCCCTAATTCTGCCCAAAGGAGGAGCCCAGCCCAGTGTGGGTGGGAGCAGGACCCATCTATCTGGCACCTCCTGCAAGGCAGGCACTCTGCTCAAGACAAAGGCTTTAAATCCTGGCCAAATGGCTAAATCACTCCTCCTCTGCTTGTCAATGCTCGCTTTTGTAGAAAGACAAGTTGTCTGGGGAAGGCTGGATGCACATCTCAGCAGTCTGAGTTGGACACAAACTAATTGGAAACTGCAGTGCAGATGAACTACTGCCACCCCTGCTCTGCCAGCTGGGCAGCAGCTCCACCAGCAATCAAAGCAGGGCCAGATGAAAAAGCAGGGCTTGAACACCACAGAATTCATCTTGCAGTTTCTCCTGAGATTACGGTGTTTGGTGGCTCCAAAGCATCACAGATTCCTGGGAATTGTGACTGGAGACAGGCAAATGGGCATTTTCAGGCATAAATTTGTGAAATCTGGAGAAAATTTAAGTTCACTTGCTTCTAAAACCTCCATAGCTAAAACCAGTATTTGTGTGATAGCCAGGTGACATAAATTGAGTTCCTGTATTCAGCAGTTACAGTTTTGATAAAGCTTTTTCTTTTACTCAGAGACTTTGAGTTGTCGATGACACGACTGGAACTTTTAGCATTAGTTCCTATGCTAAAAGCATCTTCATACAATAAAACTTGTACCTTAGGGAAAAGAAAAAGACTCTTTTTCACTGAATCAACAGGAAAAAAGTGGTAACCAAGCTTAGAAATACTGGAAAAGAAATTTTTTTTTTTCTANTCAGGGAAAAGAAAAAGACTCTTTTTCACTGAATCAACAGGAAAAAAGTGGTAACCAGGCTTGGAAATACTGGAAAAGAATTTTTTTTTTTTAAAATAACAAGGTTATGCTTCAGCCTCACTCACTGCTCACCCTATGGACTTGCTGCTGTCTCTGAAGAAGGAGACCCCTGCACAAAGCAGGTCTTGAGCCTTAGCTCATGTATAGTACTAAAGGAACATCAAACAGTGGAATAATGTCATAAAAAAACCTGAAAGTTTTTTTATTTTATTTTTTTTTTTATTTTTTTTTTTATTTGAAAGTAATTTTAATTGAAATAATGAAATGGAAGCTGACTCCTTGGTCAGAACTGATTTAAAGCTGGTGAGTTTTGGTAGGCTTTGGTTGAAGCATTAACCTATGAAGTGGATGAGATTGAGAAGGTGCTCAGTGTTTTGTTGGCAGAGCTGGACTCACACACACACACACACACAAACACACACACAGACACACAGACACTTCTGCAGGTCTGGTGACACCTTTGGCTCTGGCTGTCACCCTCAGCTTTGCCTGTTGTTCCACCCCAGCTGCCGGCTGTGTGTCCGTGCCCAGCGCAGAGCAGGGAGCGTGCCCATCCCTCAGCCTGGCTCACTCCTGCATTGCACACTCCCCTCACCAGTGCTGCCAGCTCAAACACCAGGCTCTGAACTGGGCCCCTCCAAGTGCTGACATGTGCCATTCTGTCACCCTCTCCAGAGGACGCTGATGCTGGCAGGCAGAGAGGCATTAGGGGAACAGCTGGAGGTGCTCATGTCTTGGGCCACTGCAGCTGAACCTGCCAAACCTCATCAGTCAGAGCACACAGCTCACACATTCAGCTGCACGTGTGTGGAACCTGAGCATCACCAAATTGCTGCTTGAAACACAATGCATCAGCCTGGATGAGATCGATTAAAGAAGAATGCAAGAAACAACCAGAACAGCTCAGCGCTTCCTTAAAAAGCACCGCTGCTAACACAATTTAGGGAAAATACAGGATGCCTAAACTTTGCACGTAATTTAATAATATTCTTCAGGATAAAGAAAAAGAAAAAAGATGTTATCTGCTCTCTTGATAAATGCTTCAAACTTACAGAGATCTGATCTTCATCTGGTTTTAACTCAGAATGACTTCACTTAAAGTCAGAGGAGCCACGAAAGTCAACAGCAGATGAAGAGCTGGCCCTAGTTTGCTATTCACTAATCTTCAGGGAAATAGTAAGATTATGGACAGAATACTTTCTTTCTCCAAGATAAGGAAATATAATATCCCTAGAATACCTCTTATCTACCCTCCAATTCAATCTGGAAAGTCTTTCCTCTTTTCCAAGCTTTCTGTAGAATTCCTGTTCCACAAGCACAGCCCTTCCAAGTTTATTGGCATTTTTAATGTGTTAAAGCTGTCGCTCCATTTCTGGCCACAGCTCTTTCTTTTCCTGAGTCCTCTCAAAAAATTAAAACCCTGTTCTTTTCCTGCTCCTTCCACTCCTCAGAGAAGCTTCTTCCAATTTTTGTGGACGGAAATATTTGCTCCAGTTACAATCCCCTTGAGCCTCTCCGTGGTGTTCCAGGTTCTGACCTCCTCAGTGAGTGTGTGGGACAGGGCAAACCAGTGTGTGTGAGCTGAGACCTCAGCATTGCTTGCTCCGTGGCAATTCTCATCACCATCACACCTCTTAATGGTATAAAAGCAACCTGGATTCCAGATAAACTCAGGAGCACATCAGTCCAACATTCCTGAGGCTGTGGTGCCATCTAGCGAGTTAGTTACAATACTCTGTGTGTCCATTTTTGCACAAAAACCAAGTTTATTTTTAAATATAATACTGAATAAATATGCTGCTGTCCTCTGGCAAAATTCCATCAACAGAGTAATCAAATCAAATCAAATTTTTACCCGAACAGTGCCCTGTAGCATTGCATTCCCAAGGCACTGGGGCTGCACATGATTTAACATTCCACTGAAAGTATAAAACTTGAATCTTTGATAAAGTCATTCCAAGCAGAAACAAAGGTGCTTTAGTTAGTGGTACCCAGCTTGTAGACTAAACACATCACCTGTATAATCGGTCTTAAAAAGCTGTTGACACTATTTGCCACACTGGCAAAGTGATGTGTAAGGGCCTGTTATCTGCCTCGAGTATTTCCTTGAAATCTCAAGTCCTGCAGAGCTTCTTTGTAGCAGATGCACAAAACCACCAAGAAAAGTGGCTCAGTTTGAAGCTAAAGGCTTCAAATTGGAAATTTTCCATTTAACCCTTCCTGTACCTCCAGGTGGGGACACAGGATTTCTTTCTTTAGGTCCTCACCTCCTTCAGGTGAGCTCACTCTGAGCCACAACTGGGGCCCATGAGAGGACCCCAAGACACCCCCAAAGTGCTTTTAATGTTACCCTGCAGCCTCTGGCCACCCCTCACAGCCCCCCATGTCCAGCTCCATGTCCAGCTCCATGTCCAGCTCCTGGCCAGCCTGACCTCTCTCCACTGCACAGAAATGAAAAAACCAGTGTCCATCTGGTCCTGTTTGATCCTGGATATCATCAGCCTCCAGCTCAAAGAGTTTAGGAGAGTCAGTGAAACCACACAGGCATTGTTCAAGGCTCCATCATCGTGTCACCTTTGTCTTAAAACTCCCGTAAAAAATACCACGCGATCAAAAGCGCTTTCCTTTGTCTTACGTGTTCCCACCTCACCTCTGCTATTGCTGCTCTTTATGGTACTGTAAAAATCAGCCCAGACCTACAAAACAGCTCTCCCGTGTGATGGCTGGGACAGCTGCAGACAGCTTCCACCCAAGAGATGGCAAATCACAGATCCAATCCACAATTAGTTCATGAGCATCTTCTCACCCATCTCAGAGGGGTCTGGAGCAGGCCTAACATCAAGGATGTTGTCTATTAAGTTAAATTATGTTTTGGATGACATTTTGGAACTGTTGGCACAGTTCATATTTCAGTTTCCATTGTCTGCAAACAGATGAGGGTAATATCTTACAACAGTTTTACGTAGGGATTGGAAATCTGATTTAAGTTATTCCTACTGCTGCTTTACTTCATTGAAGGAAATTGGTATTAAATTGTTGGATATATTTATGTGTCCACATTTGTTACTACTTTAGTCTGTCTGAAGTACCTGCAACCTCCCATACTTCATTCTCACCATTAATTAAAACTTTTCCAAGCTAAACACACCCAGGAAGGAGGATTGGGGAGCAAGCGTTGTGTAACAGATGAACTCATGTAAAATCCAAATGTGATTTAATTAGTTGATAATGGATCATTAATTACAAAGCTAGTGAAATGAAACACATTGTTGTGGAAACACATAATGGAACTATTGAGAAAGAATGGATTTGTTTTTACTAAGTACTTGTCTGCTAAGAAAACCACCTGTGCAAATAACCGGCTCAAATCAGATGACAAGCAGATTTTTTATTGCTCAAGAAAGATTTGGGTTTCCATGACAACGCACCCAGGTCAAAACAGCAAATTATATATTTTTCTGCAATAAACATCTCATTTACTCTAAAAGGTTTAACATCCAGGTTTATAATGTGGCTAAAATATATTTATTAGCTAGGAATTGTTTAATACAGCAGCTTCTGCCCAGAAATGGCTGTCCAGTGACTGGGGATTCAGCTCCAAGTGTATGGGATCTATCCTAAGCCTTCTGGCATTTTAAATAAATGCTGTAATGCTGTTTGGCTTATAGTAACCTACTGTAAGCTCTGGGGAGAACTAAGCAAACATTTTAAATGTTATACAAAAATTTTTATTTAATTGAATTCAAGCATTTATGAAATTATAATAAATTAGGTCATATTCATAGGTTATCCAGTATTTAACATTTTCACCAGTAAATGCCTATCCATCTAATTTAAAATTTAATGACATTATTTAAGAAAAAGGTTTTCTTGATCTGAGGGCAAGCATGCTTTATTTATAGGCCCTTTCTTAGAGGGAGAATGGAAAGTACAAATGTGTTACTCATTAAGGCCCACGTTGTTACGTGGCTGCATGGCTGAATCGCTGCTTCCCCAGGGTGCCTGCACCAAAAACTGCTGCAGTCAGCACAAGCAGGAGAAGAGGTGTTCTCCTTTCCAGCCTTCTGAATCGAGAAAACCATCAGTAAATCTCCCAAATAATGAGGGGTTCCATCCAGCAGAGCTGCCTGCAAGTGGCTCTGAGCTCCAGCTCTGAGATCTGATGGAATTTTACCTCAGCCAGGGAAACAAAAAGCAGGGGACAGGCCACAGGCTGCAGCCCACCTTTGCTTTAGGTGTGACACTGTGCCTTAGAAATGCTGTTCTACAAAATCCTCTCCTTCTCAGAACACTTCCCATCCCACAGGGAGGAGAAGGAGCCTCCTCAGTGTCCAGCAAATGTTTCCAGAGCCCTTTTAGCCTGAAATGCAGCTTGTACAAATGGGCTCTCATCTCCTTCTCAAAACTTCTCAATCTCCTGAAGCTTTTGGCGTGCTGGGAAGCCTGGCAGCTGCCCCAGCTGTCCTGAGAGCTCGTGGGACTCCTCAGAGCACATTTTGCTCTGGGAAATCCACAGCATGTCCAAGTACTGCCTGGTGGATAGGTCACAGAGATATGGGGCTGAGGCTCGTGTGGGAGAGGGAAACAAAGGAAAATCCTTGAGGAAAAATGGCTTAATTTATAGAGAAACATCTTGATTAGGGTTTCTGGGCATGGAACAACTTGTTTTCTTTCATGGTATCAGCCCAGGCTTGATGGTAGAACACAGCTCCTTCCACCTGGAGTGATCACAGTGACAATACTGAATCCTTAACCAGAGACCACTTCTTGAGAGCAGCAATTCTTTAATGAAGATTTTCTCCTCCTTTCAGTCTGAGCTGTGTTCAGCAAGGGGTTAAGGCAGAGGGAAAGTGAGTGCTGCAGCTCCAGCCTGGGTCTGGAGCTGTGAGGGGCATTGCATGGGCACACAGCAGGGCCAGCTGATCTCTGGTGGCTCTTCCTTGTCTGAAGTGACACACGGGGCTTTTTCCTGCACGATCCAAGCTGGGTCTAAGGATGGGGCAGCTCAGAGGAGAATTGCTGCAGCAGCAGCAGGAGAAGCAGGGACTGGACTCCAGCCACAGCTCTGGAGAGCCTGGGCTGGGCTGGAGCAGTATAAAGGTGCTTAACAGGGTTTTATGGTCACTTTGGAAAATAAAGTGCAATAATCACCTTCGAGTCTGGAATTCAAAGGTAGATTGTTGTGTTGTGAGTGAAAATAGGCAGCTGGATCAAACACCTTTTAATGCATGAAATTTTTTTGAAAAGGCTCTCTGAAGATAGCCTGGGTCAGCTCGGTTTCTTTTTTCTGAACTTCCAACTAAAAGAAAGACTTTTTTTCCTGTTTCAGTAAGCGTACATAAATACAAGTCACACCCCCCCTGAGATTTCCTTTGAACAAAACCTGAATATAAAATTCTTGATAAAAGGAGAAGTTTGCTTTACATAATTCTGCTCCCAATATCCACAACTCCCAAGTGGATAAAGAATAACACAGTAAAGCTTAAAAGGTGAGACTGAGAAAGAAGCAGTGAAAAACAAGGGCTGGTGGAACTTAGGAAAATCCCAGGCTGTTCAAACATCAGACATGCTGCTTCCCATCCTCAGAGCACATCCTTTAACGTGAACAGCCCTTGCAGCAGTCAATGGGAAGTGTGAAAGGAGTTTAGGGGATTAGCTATGCCCTGCCCATACTTCTGGTCCCACCTATAGAAACATTGCACAAACCAGTGCAGGGAGCATTTCCCCACCCTCCTGTCTTTGATTAATATCTGTAGCCAATGTGCTAATTCCTATTCAAAACAAAGGTTAGATTCTGTGAGCAGTGACACGCAAATCATCAGAATCATTTCCACGCTCGTCGGCTTCCAGGAGTGGACACAAAGCTGGGACAGTGGATTTGGCACATCCCACCTGCCTTGGTTTGGTTTGGGGTGCAGCTGGGCACTTTGTGGTCACTCTCCCCATGCAGGGACCAGGCAGGCACTAGATGGCTCCCGAGTGACAGGCTTGGTTTGTTAAGAAATCAAGTTTTCTAATGATACCTTCCCTTCCTGGCTTAGAAATTTGTCCAAAATCTTTGTTCCCTTCTCACAGACATTTTTTTACAATTCAGCTGTGCCTTCCCAGGCACTGTGGAGTTTGCTGTTTCTTGAAGTGGATGGGATAGAACAGGGCTGCACTGGGTTTGTGGCAGTCTGGGACTGCCAGCGCTGCCCTCACACGTGGACACAGCTGTGGAAGGATTTCCTGACTCTGAGGTCCTGCAGAACTGGGTTAGCTCAGCTGGGAGCCAGCTTCACTGGCACCAACTGGCCTCCCTTGGCTGGTCATGTCTCTCCAGAAGTGACTTTCATGTTACTTTTCCTGGAGAAACCCGTCTGGTCCTTCTGAGAATGAGACAACACTCTCACCCTTTCCCGAGGCAAACAGCTACTGTCAAAATCAGCTTTTCAAAAGAAATGGGCTTTGTAAACAACACAATGCTCTTGAAATCTTCCCCCTGTTGTGATGTGGTGACCACACAGGAGTACAACTGCTCCCAGCAGCACAGCTCCGAGTTCCACAGAAAATCTGCACACTGAGAGCTCTAGTAGCCTTTCTCCAGTAAACAGAAATAAACAGAAACCTAATTTCCTCCCTGAAAAGAGACAGAGGAGCACACTTTCTAAACATGGCACGCACTCACGATCCCAAGGTAAAGCTTTCCACATGGTGACCCTGTCATGGAGAACTGGGTCAGTTTGCCTGTCACTGGATTTGTGCTCAGTGGCTTGGGCACAGACACTGGTAACGTGGAAATGCTGGGGAGTCCAAGCCCAATAATGATGGGTTTTAGATGTGGGTACAATTGTCTGGAGATTGTAACACTGAGAACACTGAGGTTTCTGGCCCATTTAATGGTGGCTGAGTGACAAGGGTTGGCCTTGGGAGCTTTTCAGGACATCATGGGTGTTACCCAAGTGCCTGTTCTCCACTGTGCTCCCTTTTCTCCTGGAAGAAAAGGTGCATGTGTGGGCAGAGGGGTGCCAGGGGTGGGCTGGCAGCAGGACTGCAGGACACTGCCATGAGCTGTTCTGGTCACCTCTGCTCTCAGGAATTGTCTTCTGTAATTTCACAGTTGTCTGGGTGAGGAGAAATGTATCACTGCAGTCTCCTGCAAGCACAATCATCTCTAAAAGTCTTTCTGGATGTGTGAAAAGGGTCTAATTAAGGTCACCTCGACAGTCTTGAAGCCCTTTGCTGAGATGGGACCTACTGGGCCCTGCAGTGAGCCCAGCTGGACTGTTCAGAGAGAACAAAGCCCAAACTCAGACCACTGCCTGCAAACATTGGGGAATTACCATCAACACACAGTGGAGGCACAGTGTAGAAAATATCAATTCCTATTGAGTTCCTCCCTTTCCCATTCCCTGTTAGTGAAACAACTCAAAGAACTCCAGCAGAGAGGTTGGAATAAAGAACAGTGGCAGCTCCTTGTGCATATTAAATAGATTTCCTGAGTCCATCCTCCACATTAGATTAGGCAATACCAACGTTTAAAAATTTTTAACCATTTGAGTTTTGAGAGATGAGACAGAGTAAAATGTGGCTGTGCTGCACATTGAACTTATAAAAGCATGGCTCAGTATCCCATCCCACGCCAGCAGCCTTCCAAACTCAGACAGGAAACACCTGGACCTCTGTGGTCAAACATCACTGGGAGTGCACTGTACATTTTGGAACAGATCATTTCGAATTGTTAATAAATATTCATCTTATTGCACTAAAACACTGTGTGTCCCCTGCTATAAACATTGGTGGAGCTAAATTAAATATGTGCAAGGTTAGTCATCTTGACTTTTTTTTCTCCATTAAAAAAAAAAAATGAATGCTTGACTTCCCCTCCAAGAACATCCAAAGTTTTAAAACCTTTAAACCCCTGAAGATAATTCTATGGGATGTACAATTTAAATATCTCCATTTTGGTTACATTTATTCTTTGTTAACACATTCTTCCATCTTTTCTAAAAGGCTCATTATGAAGCTCCCTAAAATGAAGCCTTTGTTTCCTTTCCTGGGAAAAGCCTTGCACCTTGGCAAACACAGCCCTGTAGGCTCACACAGGAGTTCACTGTCACTCCCCTCATGGTCTCAACCTGAAAAACAAAGCTGGAGATGTCCCTAATTAATGTGAGAGCCAAAGGGCAAAATGCAAATTGTGTACAAATCCTCAGACCTTTCCTCAAGAAACTGCACAAAATCCGTGCCTCTAGTTTTGTGCATTATGTTTGAGATATCCAACAGGCTCCAGAATCATACCCAAATTGAGATTTCCCAAATTTTAGGATTAATAATTTAATTGTTGCAAACCAGCCCTGAACTGAATGAAGCCCTGAACTTTCTGCTGCTGAAAGAGGCTGAACAGATGATTCAGGTTGGACTCGATTCCAAATCATAACACAGATTTGTTAAAGATCATTATATACAAATCTTGCTTCCATATCCTTATATGTAAGGCAGATTCTTTATAGATAATTTGCACAGGTTTGGGGACTGTTTCCACGTTTCTCTTGCCTAACTTAAAACTTGCTTCCTAATACTGTATTTCCATGTCTTAACAGCTTCCATTGTTTAGATTTAACATAAGCATTCACCAATTTTCTACTAAAATATATTGCCTGTGGAAAATTAATGTATTTTTCTATCTTTTCTCAAAGCATTTTAATACTCAGGAAAACAAGATATCATAAATCTAAGGAAAGAAAAGCTGCTTTCAATTGAGCAGAAAAAAATAAAAGGCAAATCTGTTGTGCATGTGTGTCAACAGCTTTCAAAGCTGCGAGTGAAGCACAAAAAGCAATCAGAAAAATCCTACTGCTCATACAAAAAATATTTCCCTTGGTGAGAACTCCACCAGCACTGAAGCAGCCTTAAAACTTGGCTTATTTTGTCTGTCTGTAGCTCCACAAAGAAGACTACTTGTTTCTATTTTCTGAACGTGTTGAAAACTAGAACATGGCAGCTGTAATTCTGCTGCAGAGCTCCCCCAAACAAACAGCAAAACAACCCTGGCCACCTGTTTTGAGCAGACTTCAGCTGTGGAAAATGCCTCTCCAAAGGGAAAGTGCTGGGGAATATTTATGAGACCCTAAAAGCAAGTGGGTTCTAGCTGAGACTTTTCTATACACTGTGTTATTTATTAAATATCTGTTGCTTTGACCCCTCTGCCCCAGGGAGGTTGTTTATTTGTGCAGTCATCACTGCTGGGAAGAGCAGTATTTCTGCACAGGCAGATGCAGGATGCAGGCTGAGCTGAGATTCCAGCCTCAGTTGTTACTGCTGTGCTGTGGGGACAGGAGGAGGAGGATGGACCTTCTCCAGACCTTCTCCTGACCTTCTCCAGGCCTTCTCCAGGCCTTCTCCAGGCCTTCTCCAGGCCTTCTCCAGGCCTTCTCCAGGCCTTCTCCAGGCCTTCTCCAGGCCTTCTCCAGGCCTTCTCCAGGCCTTCTCCAGGCCTTCTCCAGGCCTTCTCCAGGCCTTCTCCAGGCCTTCTCCAGGCCTTCTCCAGGCCTTCTCCAGGCCTTCTCCAGGCCTTCTCCAGGCCTTCTCCAGGCCTTCTCCAGGCCTTCTCCAGGCCTTCTCCAGGCCTTCTCCAGGCCTTCTCCAGGCCTTCTCCAGACCTTCTCTAGGCCTTCTCCTGGCCTTCTCCAGACCTTCTCCAGGCCTTCTCCAAACCTTCTCCTGACCTTCTCCAGGCCTTCTCCTGACCTTCTCCTGACCTTCTCCTGACCTTCTCCAGGCCGTCTGCCGACCTTCTCCAGGCCTTCTCCTGACCTTCTCCAGGCCTTCTCCAGACCAGACCTTCTCCAGACCTTCTCCAGACCTTCTCCAGGCCTTCTCCTGACCTTCTCCAGGCCTTCTCCAGACCTTCTCCAGACCTTCTCCAGGCCTTCTCCAGGCCTTCTCCAGGCCTTCTCCTGACCTCTCCCTGGGCTGATGGCTCCTGAAAGGGACCTGTCAGGCTGAGTGATGGTGAGAGGGCACAGGATGCTGAGCCAGGGGCAGCACCCATCCCTGAGCTCCAGCTCTTCTGGAGCCACCTCAGGTCTGTGAGCCTGGCCCAGGCAGCTCAAAGTGCAGCTTTGCCTCTTGAGGGGTGGGTGACATCTGGAATCTGCAGCCCTCTGGAGTGACACAGGCACTGCTCACACACTCCTACTGCCTTGGAACACTGGTCAGCCACCCTGTGGAGCACTCCCTGCCTCCCACAGCAGTCCCAATATCCAATAATGAGATAAGTAAGTGGAACCACAGTTAGCACATCTGTTCTGCAAATTGTCTCTGAACCCTCCTCTTTTCTCCCAGCAGTGATTTTTTTAACTGTACCTTCACAGTGCTGTGGATAAATAATGCCACAATCCCCCCTGCCCTCCATCCATCCATTGCCTGAGGTTATCCATGGAGCTGCTCCTCACCACTGCTGCTCCCCACACCCCTCCAGCTGTTGCCACACTCAATTTCCGCTCCTCTGTTGACACAAATAAGCTTGCAAAATTGCAGACATTCTGGAAGGCCATTGTCTTCCACAGATATTGGTATTTCCATAAGTATTCAGGCAGTCTGGGATTTACAGGACACAGAAAACTGCATGAGACGACCAAAGTGTTCAAATAAATAAATAAATTCTGATAATAAGTGGTTCAAGAGCTTGGAAAGGCCCATGCAAAGCATTCTCTGGAAGTTTGTAAAGTTCTGGTCAGCAGCATTGCCTACAAAACAGGAGGGATGAATAACAAACTCAGACACTCAGCTAAAAATGGACAGAGAAAGGTGGAAGAGCTTCCTCAGTGGCTGAGCTTCTTCCTTGAGCCATCTAAACAGAAGCAATTTTCAAGTAATAAAGAGATCATAGATCATCTGACATGAAGACTGTTTCAGCTGAGTGGTAGCTAAGCAAATCATCCAGTAGCTTGATTTGTTTTTTTGGCTGATCACGTCCAGTGTGCTGGAAGTGGAAAGGAGGAATGGGAGAAGATTAGCTCATCCACCTTGAACAGATTTAATAATCCCTCTTTTTATTTTATTTTTTTTTTTTTTTAACAATTCCCTACTGTAATTAGCAAAGAAGGAGAAGCTCTCACCAACACCAGCCCAGCCCAGCATCATTCCTGCCTGTCCCCACTGCTGGATATTCCCAAGTTTCTCATCTGCTGCCTCGAGCTGCTGCCAGGCTCGGAGGTGACTTCACCACAGACACTCATGTGCAGACCAAACGTTTTCCCTGCAACCTTCCAAACATTCACAGCCTTACTTGGTATCTAGAGACCTTTCATTTCAGAATTTATTCCAGCTGGACTGCAGAGCTGGGCTGGGATTTCCTTGCTGGCCTTGCCCCACGCTCTGAGGCTGAGGGAAAGCTCAGGCCTCTCCTGCTCCCATGAATGCCTTGTTTGTACGGTGCTTTTGCCACCAGCCTCAGCACTATGAACACTCTCACTGTTACTGTTTAACTACAGTAAATCAGTTAAAGACTAACTGTGGTGTTCTGGAGAAATATTTTATTTCATGCAACGAGACTGGCCTACAGTCGTGGATCTGAGTCCCAGGCTGGAAGGACTATAAAGAACAATGATTTTGGACTTCGCTGTGTGTTTCTCTCCGTGACTTAAACACGCACACAGAGCAAGGAAGAGAAGGACTTTGTGCCTTAGCAAGCTCACATGTGAATGCATCTGCCTTCTCGGGTAGAGAAAATAGCCTGCTGGGTCTAAAAAATCAGCAAATAGGTTTTTGTTAATGAAAGATTTCATTGTGCATTTTTCCAGCAAACTAAAGAGCTAAAAGCAGACATTATTATGGTAACTCCTGAGTGACCAGTTCAAACAGGGCAGACACGGCCCTGCCTGATGGATGTTAGGATAAATGCCTTTCCAAGAAACCCTCCAGATTCTAAAAGACAGCATTTCATTTTTCCAGGAGCCTCTCAAGTGCGACCATGTGGATTTTCAGTGGCAAAAATATCCTGCTCACAGCTGATGTTTAGTTTTTTCCCCAAGCCAAGTCAGGAGAAAACACATAAATATTCTTCCAAGCAGATCACTTACTTCCCAGCTGACATGCATTTTGCATTCCCCTATTTTCACTCTATTTTCCCTACACACACAGCCCATATTGTAATAGGGAAAACAGTTTATATGAGAACACTGGCCTGGCAGAGCTTAAATTCTCCTTGAAAATCTTGAGTAAAAAACTATGTGGGGCTCTTTTCATTGGAGATTGGAGTATTTTTATTTAATGTGAAGCTGTTAGGGAAGGATTCAACTAAACCAAAGTTTAGTTTGAAAATCGGAGTTTGGCACCGGTTAATTCTAGTTTTTGTTTGTTCTTTTTTTCCAAAAGACAGATTCAGATTATATCATGGAGACTTTTCTATGCAGAGAAACCCTTAAACTCTGTATCCTTTTGAGATCCAAGGCTTTCTGCAACCAAACTGCCCAGCTTTAGGATACAGAGAGGATGGTAAGTCTGTTTTGCATTATTCACCATCTGAACAGGGACTAATCCCACTAGAACATGCAGCCATAAAAGCAGTGAGGGATGAAAATCAACTCAATTGATAGGTAGGATGTCAGAGGAAAAGGAAAACCCTTGATGCAAAATACTAGAGAAAATGAGTTTTAAATCCCTGTATGAACAGAACAAACTTCTGACATCTGGAGCATGATTTAATACTCCACCAGGTGCTGCTGCATTTTGTGTTTTCAGAAAAGCATATGATAATCTTGTATAGGATTTTTGCTTTAATTATCAGTGTGTGAAAACAGCATTAAAGAGGTGATCACAGTAAGTCTGGAGCTTTGCTCTGATTAACAAATTAGCCAGTTCTAAACAGATCAAGTAACAGTCAGAAAAGCTGATGACCCTTGAAAGCAGGCTTAAGCTTTCATTGGGCCACTTATTACAGACCACTTGCTTTGGATGCAAACCATGTCAGGTGTGCCCCCTTGGACCAGAAAATCTCTTTATTAAAAAATGAAAGAGCCCTTGGTTTTCACTGGATGCTTTGAAGTAACAGCAGTTATTCCAAGTAAGAGGGATTTTCAGGAACCAAAGAGTCTGTATTTAAAAGGAGATTGCTTACACTGGCATACTCCAATTTAATTAACTCAGATTTATTAGAAGAAAGTCTGTGTTAGTTGCATTTGTAATAGGAAATAAAAAAAAAAATTGAAAGAGTTTGTAATGAAATAGAATTTATAGAAAGGGAAGCAGTATTTTAAAAGTCAGCGTATCAGAAGTATGATGTTGTTGAATGATGAGGAATTCCTTTTTTGTATTGTGGGAGACCCTTTGCAAAGTTTTTGCCAAATGCTGAATGACTCTAAAGTGACATTCACAGGAGCATTTTCCTGGACTCCAGCAGGTGCTGAGTTGGGCAGAGGCACATTGAGTAATGAAGCTTTTTACTTTTATCTCTGTGGTTTCTCAAATTTTAAAATACTAAATCCTTCAGCTTCTCCTCAGTCTTCAGAGCTGCTATTTGCCATGAAGAGAAATGATTCCTATGCTGGAGTAACTCAGTGCTGCTGAGGACCTGTCTGGAGGATTTACTTGCTCAAAGATAATGTTCTCCTACACACATTTAAACAGGTACAAATTAGGAGGGATCTCACAGGCCGGGTCAATGCATTGCCTCAATTCAGCAATGCATTGCTGAATCAATTAGTTCAGCATTAATGAAGTATTTAACAAACAATGATTTCAATGATTTTATTTGTGGAAAATTCTATTTGTGAATAATTCATTTTTGGCACAGAGTGAGACCAGGACTGTACAGCAAACGACAGCGTGTACTGAATTTACAGCAGTCACAATGTAAATTGTCTGTTCATTAATTATATCATTGATTACAGTTCCCTGTGGGAATGGCATCCCTCCTCTGAAGCTACACCATCATTTGCTGTAGCATTCAGTCATGAGTGGTTTCACCATTAACATGCAGCTCATAATTGCTGCTGGGAGAAAATGTAGGTCCTGACCTTGCAGGTATTTCTGCATGAGTAACTTTATAAACAAATGTAGTGCACAAAGAGCTCTCTCTGGAAAAGCAGAATGCCTTTCTCCAGGAATTAGAGAGTGGTGTGTCAGTAAATATCTTTACTGGGGGAGGGTGACATGTGACAGAGCCACCAGATTAAAGCTGAAAGCACATCCAGAGTTCATCTCTGTAGGACACACATTGCAGAGTGCACCCTGTGATGGGCAGCCACCTCAGGGGCTTCTGACTTTATTCAGGGGTATATTTATTCAGAACATATTTTCTCAATCTCCAGGTTTCAATCTGCTACAAGATTTCAGTTCCAAACTATGATCTAGTCTAGCTTGGGAATTTTCATGTGAAGGCTGTTCATGCATCTGGTTTGATTTGTTTCTAATCAACCACTGTGGACTTTTAAAATGTATTCCCTTGGAAAGTTTAGCTGATATTTTCAAGGAAAACAATAAAGCAAATTCAGCTTTGACATGCACATTTTTTTTTGCTTACACAACAAAAACTTTTGCTTTCAAGTCTGTGGTGTTCCAGAGACGCTGGGGAACAGAACTATTTTTTCATGCCAAAGTATGCATTTCTATTGTAAGTAGATTAGTTAAAGAAACCTGTCCTGTTAAATGAAAACCCTCAGTGCATCAGTTCATAAATGAATATTGCCAGTATAAAATAAAAATAAAATTCAGAATAGTCAACAACAAAAAAAAATTGCAGATCTTTGTATTTTTATCAGCTACTGAAATTACCTGTGGGGAATCTTAATTCTCTGTGAGTCAGATCCATGCCCCAGCAGGTACAAGACCCAAGGAGGCACCAGGGAGCAGGTTTTCAAATTCAGCTTCAGCAGGCACTGCTTATACTTCATCCTAAATCTGTGTCTCTGTGGTGGGCTCTGATTCTCTGCTGCCTTCTCCTTGTGTTTTCACTTGGCTCCAGCATCAGCCTGTTGGTTTCCTGCTCTGTGTCATGTCCCAGCTCCCATTTTTGCCTGGATATTTATCTTTCTCCTGGTTGCCCTCCAGCCTCAGTTGACTGCTGTAATTAATGGCTTTGATATCTGCCTTATTTCATCCCTACCACTTTCTGGATCACTGAAATACAGCCCTTTGGAATATTTACCCTCTTCCCTACCCTCTGGTGGGTGCCTGGCTGCAGAACATGCACTGCTCATGAACTGCCACCCTTTCCACACAAAATATGAAATAACTAGTGAGGTTTCCAAAACAAGAGTTTTTCACAGCAAATTATATTTATCATATGTTTGACATTGGTAAAGATACCTGCAATTAGTCATCCTGAGCACCTTTTCAGATTATTTTTAAGTTACTCACACTTTTATCCAGGAGGTTGAAATCATCCACACTGGATATTTTCAAGAAGAAAAAAAAAAAAAAAAAGGAAAAAAAAAAAAAGAAAAAAAAGCCTCATCTGTTTCTAGAAATGAACACAGGGGAAAACAGACTGGTTTGCACATAGGGTGTGCTAGGACATCAGTGGCAAATTGTGCCTGCACAAGCAGGGTCTGGCTGGGGCAGGAGATTTAAACTATGGGTGCCGTGCCAGGGGAAAGGAGCCTGAGGGACACAGAGAATCAGAGAATCAATAAAGTTGGAGAAGACAATGATGGGAGAGTTTTGGGGGAATATGGCCTGTTTTTTGAAACACTCAAGTATTGCTGCCAATCACTGAAAATGAGATTTTTGCAGGTGGCCACAAGCTGGACACTGCCCATTGTGTCAAAGCCCAGCGTGAGGCCCCTTTCTGGCTGATCTGGAGTGCTGCCACCCCACAGACTCACAATACAGTCCTGTCCCTTCTCTAAACCTCCAGAGTTATGATGCAACTCTAAATCCTCCAAGAATTCCCATTTAGGGCTCATAACATGCCAAATTTCCTGTCACCCACCACGGAATTACTCTTTTCCCCATGTTTCAGGTTCGTACCTCTCAACGTCTGGCTGTGCAGTTGGGGAGATTAATTAATGTTTGGGAAAACGCCACAAAAGGGGACAACTGTGGCAAAATTAGCAATTCTGTCCTTGCAGCACTGTGTCAGGGAGTCAGTCATGTGAAACAGCCACTGAACAATTTGGGGAACACAAAAGTCCTGCAAAGCTGCTCGTCCCAGCCGGGCTGGCCCTTGTGTGCCCTGAAGGGAGCTTGGGGGGACAAGTGTGTGACCACAGGAATAAAGGAAAGGACACAGAGCTGCCCTGCCCGTTGGGCCTTCCCATTTAACAATTTAACAATCCTTTAATACACTTTGGGTGTGTAAAGGAGCACATGGTGCAGCTTCTTGCTGTTTGCTTTAGGAATTCCAAACTGCCCAGCTGCTGCAGCCCCGCACACACAATAACCCCGACAAATTGCTCTCGTTGCTAATCAAGGTGCCAAGGGCCAAGGTCAGAGTTCAGCTCTTTCTGATGTCAAGGGCCTTCCCTGGAGCCCATGTGATGCAGGGCTGCTCTTTAATGCCAGCTCCATTAAGGGCTGCAGCGTTCACGCTCCGCTGGAAGCTGCCCGGGACATTTGCTTACACGAGGGGGTGGCTTAAGGCTCCTGCTGGTTAATCCCCCCAACGGCCCACTGGCTGCTTTCATGAACCACACTGGCAAGATTAAAGCTGCCTGATTTTCTTTTCCCCCCACTGAAGTTCACGAGAAACTGCCAGTGTGATTCTAAAAACTCCCCAAGAGCGCCCAAAAACGCATTTGAAAGAGAAGCAGGTCTGTGAAGGATGTGGATACTGAGTTTCCTGGTTTTCAGACCAGCTTCGAGTGATTACTTAACACATATTATTCAAAGCATTAGGAAAATATAGATTATATCTCTGTTGTAGTTGGGGGGAAAAGGCAAGTCTGATACTCAAAGCTTTTCTCCAGAACAGCCAAGCTTTTATGTTCCCTAAAGAAAGCTGGCATGCCTAAACAGATTATAGGGAATATCTGACACTTTTATTATTGCCTTTTCAGGAAGAAGCTAATATTCAACATGAAACAACACTTTGCCCTTCAAACTTTAAAAATCTGAGTGTTAACTGTGACATTTATAATTCTCACCTCAGCAGTGAAAGTCCTGCTGACATGTGTGAAAAGGTGAAATCATAGGAGCTGGAAGGCAGAGTGTCAAGCTGGGTTTGGCTCTTCTGAATGTTAAGGTGCTTATCTCCTTTTACTGGATTGAAAAGTAGTTGGGTACCTAACTTGGGGATCTGGGTTTCATCAGGCAGCAGGGATCTTCACTGGGGGCTATGGAGCTCAGGTTTGCATAATTCCACTTTTATTTTTGGCTCTAAAATGGGATTTGGCTGTGGCTCTGATATTATTCCTTCTCATGTCAAAAGTACCCCAAGGTTTTCTGTGCTGTCTCCTCCTCTGTGGCTGCATTCCACATGAACTGGGGGTTTCTGCTTTAAACAGATGGCATTTTGGATAAGGTTTTGTCTGTGCAGATAAGCACGTTCCCTTGTGTCACCATTTCTCATGATGACCAAGAGCCAACACAACTAATTCTCATATTTCAACTCTGTAGATAATCCAACCCCTTTTTCCTTCTGAACTTGAAGTTAAAAGTAAGCACAGGAAAAACAAGTGGTTGTACTTTTCATTCTTTGAAATCCTCTCTCTGCTTTCTTATTTCTTCAAGCAGTGGGAGAGGGTACAGAGTAAGTGCAGTACAAATCAAGATATGTGACTAATCTGTTTAAATTCAAAATAATGGTCTCTGTACTTTCTAGCTGATGTTTCTTAGTCCTCACACAGTGTTTCTTCTACTGTAGGGGGCACTGGGAACGCCCTTGGAATCTCCATCCCAGGCTGTTGCTGCTGTTTTGGTGGGAGCTTGGAAATTTTACAGCTTGCTTTTTCATCCTTATTTGTAAATGGTCCAGAAAAATCAGCCAACTTCTTACCCACACGTTGGCCATTCTTCTGAAAGTGTGAAAACATGACAGCATTTTTTCCATCTTAATAGAAAATGTCTTTCTCAATGTAAATATTTGCAGATGAAACTCCCTCCTCATTTGCTACACTAGCAGCTTTTTTCTTCTTCAAAGGGCAACTTGAAGTATTTATAACTTGAGCTGATTACAAATAGCCCATTATTTTAGTTCTAGGAAATTTTCTCACTACCAGTCAACTGCTTTTACCACTCTGTACTCCACTAATACACTTACTAATGGTATAAATAACTAGGAATGAAGAATTCATAGGTCTGCAGAACAGATTCTTGCAATTAGATGACAAATGCTACTTTTCATACATACATACATCCTTAATTAATTCATCTAACACAATCATATGGGAAGGCAATCTGATCCACATCTTGCCTGTTCAAAACTGTTTATGGTACATGATTAGTCTTCAATAAGACAAAAATGTGAATTTATATTTTCTTGTGCACCCAGGCACGGCTACAAGTAAATATTATATGACTTCAGAGGAATTTAGTGTATAATAAAGCCAATCAAAAATCCAGCCAATTGACTGGGAGAATAAATATCATCCATAACTCCACAGATCTTTAACTGGAATAAGAACATAAATCATTGTGGTGGGCTGATCCTGGATGGATGCCAGGTGTCACCAGAGCTGCTGCATCACTGCCCTGCAGTATTTTGGAATTATCTCTGATCCCCAGCTGGGCAGGGGAGAGGAAAGACAAGGAAGGGCTGGTGGAGGGGGTGAGGGCAGGGAGATCCCTCACCAGTGACTTTCACAGGCAAAACAGACTCTACTGGGCAGACTGGTTTCATTTATTACCAGAGAGGGATAATGAGAACTCAAAACTAAACCTTAAGACACCTTCCCCTCCTCCAGCACAGGTCTTTCCAAGGGATGCAGCTTTTCCCCTTCTCAAATTTGTTCTCCCAGAGGTGCCACCACTGTTCCTGATGGGCTGGGCCTGGCACTGGCTCCACTGGGCACGAGAGAAGCTTCTGGAAGCTTCTCACAGCAGCCACCCTCGCTACCAAAACCTGCCCAAAAACCCATACAATGGTCAAGCAGCTTTCAAACAACCAAGTCATGTGAGAGATGAGAAATATCTCTAAGTTTAGTTATAACAAAAAGGAAAAGATGAACAGAAAATGAAATTGTAGGGCACATCTCCTGGTGTTCTTTTTCCACTTACCACAAAAAGCAGTGCTTTATATTAGCTAAAAACCCAACCTACCATTTTTTTAACTGACCGTATTTTTTTCCAGCACACTCATGAGCTGATGACAGCTGCTCAAGGCTTTCCCATAAATGACATTCCTCAGCATTTTACTAACACAGGCCTGAGCTGCTCCAGTATTTCATCTGCATGAATTAATCTCTATGAATTAATGTTATGGCTGTGCCGTACTCATTTACCATTACTTACATGCACATATATTCCATGACTACTTGTAAAGGAATAAGGTTCACATTTTCTACATAAATACATACTCTTTATGTCTCTCCTGACTTGCTCTCATTAGCTCTGCACTAAATGATGTTAGACATGAGACCCAGTCAGTGTTGGAATGCAGCAGTTACACGTGCTTGACTGGCCCCTTTGCTAAGGTTTACAGTGTACTTTTGTAGTTCATAATGCAGCCAATCTTTACAATCTAACACCCCTGCTAATAAAAATGAAATTGTTATGTAAGGCCACTGCTAAATAATGAAACCACTGCTAAGTTTAATTCACCTATTAATTTCTGTGTGGCAGTAAATGGTGTTATAGAGTTTGTTATTAACGTGAGTAACCTCAAGATTGCTGCCAACACTTCAAACATAAAATCTCTGTAAAGATGTTGAAAACAAATGATACAATGCTCTGCAACTTAGTCCTTATTCCAAAACCAGGGGCAGGCTCCCAGTGATTAAATGAGAATCCCAGTAACATTATGGAGTGCACTGGAATGGAGAAAAGGAGAGGATGTTGAGCCCACCTGCTAAATCATCCCAGGTGCCTCTTCCATGGGATTTCAGCACAATTACATTGCCAGTTGTTTCTGGATTGACTCAGTTAAGTGATTCATGTTCACCTTTTGGGTAGAATCATGGAATGATGGAATAGTTTGGGTTGGAAGGGAAGTTAAAGATCCTCTCACTCCAAATCCACCTGCCCTGGGCAGGGGTGGTGTTCACTGCATCAGGGCCTCATCCAGCCTGGCCTTGAACACTTCCAGGGACGGGGCAGCCACAAACACATGTGTGTGCATGAAATGAGTCTCATAATTGTGATGGTTTTTATTTTCAAACTTCCACTTATTTCCTCCAAGGACAGTGCAGGACCTCCAAAAAAGATGCCAGAGTCAGCCCCACTGAACACCAGGATGCTGTGACAGGCTGGGATAGCCCTCTCCCAGAACAAAACCCCTTCTAGCTCCAGCCTCCTTGGATCATGGTGATAGCTCTTTGTTATAACTAAAGCATACATAACTGTAAAATACAATTATTGTCTACCTTCATATTGAAGGAACTCTGAAATAAAACTCCATAAATAACTAAAAGAAAACACAGCAGCTTTAGCAAAGTTCTGCCTCAACAAATCTTCACTGTGACCTCAGGATTCAATTTTAACAAGTCGGTTTTAATCCTGTTAGTTTAAGATCAAAGGAAAAGATTCATTGGCAGGGTTAAATGAAGCAACATTGAAGGATTTGGAAAAATAAGACCAATACCCACACCAGTCCTTCTGTCCTAATTAAGTTTATAGTTTTTCTAAGTATTGCTGGCAGGAATTAATACTCAGAGATCGAAGCCAAAGTAGCTCACTTTAACCCGAGGACATTTTTTCACTTACTCTGACTGTAGTTCAAGTTTTCCATTTTGAAGTATTTAGCTTAATTTCCTACTTGAGAAAGTAAAGCTCTTCTCAGCAACTCTTCAAGTAACAACTATTTTCCTTTTACATGACTGAGTCCACACTGCTGGGCTTGACATTAACCTATTGTGGCCTTTCTGAACAGTTCCCTCTGGTAAAGGTGCTGACCAAACCACAGTGCAACTTTCTCCTCAAAAGAACATTTACTTCTGTTCCTGCAGCTGCTTCATCAGTGTGAAAACTGGTGAGAAAATTAATCCTAAATATCAATGACCTTTGTAGTTATGGGCAAGTAAATTCTGACATGCAACAATACACATTTACTGTTCACTGCTCAGAAGTGAGCCCGTGCTGGTCCAGCTCTCAGTGGAACTCGTGCCCACTCTGAACATCTGGCACCACTCAGAACATCTGGCACCTGGAGGCAGGTGGGCTCTGCCTGCTCTGACAGTTCAACTGCTGCTCAGATTATCTCCAGCTGAGAACATTTGGGCTACTGGAGCTGGTAAAACCTCAGAGCTTTGCACAGAGAAATTAATTCCTGAAAATACTCCCTGAGAATGGGTCACCTGTGGACTTCCCCTTGCTCTAGAGACATTGTGAGGAGGAGGGGGAGGTTGGAGGGCAACCAGTCTGCACTCAGCCTACATGGAGAATAGAAACAGACAAGCCAGATTAAGAAACCTCTGAAACAGAAGTGAAGATATAAAACTACTACCTCTAATTTTTATTTATCCTCTAGTCCTTCCAGCTTTACATTGCCTGTCCCTGAAAAAAGAGCTCTCGTTTGGGTTCCCAAGACAAACACTTCAGTGCTAGTTAAGTACTTGTTACATCCCCATCCTGTTTCTTCTTTTGTCTGTACAAAAGCTTTCATTAACTTTCACTGATCTCATTCTATACTGTGGTCTGGATAAATGCTGTAGGAGTTGCAATTTTGGCTGCCTCTTTGATCTCCGTAAGATGAAGGATAATTTCCATTTTTAAGTGGTTTTGCTTGGCTCTTATACAGCCTAGCACATGGTGTAAGATCGTCCTGAGACAAAATGGAGAGGCTGAGAGGTGGTGGTAAAATATCCAGAGTGGTAATGTCAGTTCTTTGTGTTCCTCCTGAAAACCAGGAGACCAACAGTTAACTCAGGCCATCCATTTCTGCATCTGTGTGTGTACATGTCATGCACAAACTTAATTAAAACCAATTGTAACTGCTGAAGTGTAACATTACTGAGCTTAACATGTATTTTGTCATGACTTCAAAATGAAAATGTGCCTTTTGACTTGTTATGGAAGTCCTGCTTGCCAGACATTTCTAAATAAAGCCCAGGAGACTGGATTTACATCTTCCCTCTCTTAACCCTTCTCTTAATCACTTCCCTCTAATTCCACTTTTTTTTTCCTTTTTTTCAATGTGTGTGGCTTGAGCAAAGCCTCTTCTCTGTAATTGTCTTCTAAATTGGCAAAAGGACAGTGCAGGGTGTGACCCTCCTCCAGTTTTTGTGCACAGTTGTATCCTCCTGGGCCCCATTCTCCTACGAGCTCTCCCACATCTCTGTTGAGTAGCCAAGATTATCCAAAGCAGTCAGATTCCTGCTACACATCTGTGCCTTCCTGCAGCAACTGGAGCCATAAAATGAGTTGTCATCGTGGTATTTGATAATATTCTGAGCCAGAGGTACTGTATGTTCACATCTGGGACTGAGTGGGTTCCCTCTTTGAGGTGCAGAGGACGGTGCATCTCACTTGAACAAAAGTGGCAAGAGATGCAGCCAAGGATTTCAGAGAAAATGAAGGGAAATGTTTCTTTTCGTCAGGGATCCATGTTGAGCTACTTCCTTTATTGTGTATTTCGCAGCCAGTGCTCAGCTTTCCCTGAGTGAAGGTTCTCTCAGTTCCTTGTGAGCACTGAAAATGCTCTTCTTGCCTTGGGACTGCTCAGGCACATCCCATTCCCTGCTCGCTGCCCTTGAGCTCGGGATGAGCTCCAGGGTTACACACCAGAGTGCAGCTCCCAGGCTGTACTTTATTGTGTATTTTGCAGCCAGTGCTCAGCTTTCCCTGAGTGAAGGTTCTCTCAGTTCCTTGTGAGCACTGAAAATGCTCTTCTTGCCTTGGGACTGCTCAGGCACATCCCATTCCCTGCTCGCTGCCCTTGAGCTCCAGGGTTACACACCAGAGTGCAGCTCCCAGGCAGTCCCAGCCAATGCAGGAACAACAGTCAATATTGTGTTCTGGAGGACCAATTTTAGAGAAAAAACATACTTTGTGTGTTAGTCTAACGTTATTGCTTTTGTCTTCATTCTCTTCTGTTTGCTGAACCCAATCTTTTCAGCACCTGATACTCAGCAGTGAGCTGGGCTGACAGCTTCTGGCATGCACTGGTTTTTTAATGACTACCATCCCCTGGCACACACTGCCTCCTTTAATAAGTACCAGCCACAGGCACACATACCAGGGATGTAAAACACTTTTATTAAATTAGGAGGAGGCACAAACGATCACAATTATTTTCTTACTAATAAAGGGAAATGTTTGCATTCATTTACTCTCCACTGAGTTCAAACTGAATACACGATCGGCTGTTTTGCCATGCCTCCCCACAGGAGTTTTGATGTGTTTTTAGAGTTGGGTTTTCTTACCAAACACAGCATTTCCCAGCGTTTCACTGCTCCTAAGGGCACTGTCCTAACGAGATGCTGCAGCAGTTTCACACCCTTGGCTCCAGCCCCAGCCCTGCCCTGGGGCGAGGTGTCAGTGTCACCTCTGTGTCCCCACCAGGGGCTGGGTTCACCTCGGTACAAACCCAGCAGAGCTCAAGCTGCTCCATCACCTGAACCATACCCGATTCTTTCTCCTGGGAATCCAATTTATCACCTCAGTGACTGAAATTAAATCAACAGAAGGGAGCCAGCACGAGCTGTGCCCTGTGGCTGATCCGAACCACTCTGCTCTGTTTCTCTGACCCACCAACAAATACCCAAATATCACTTACCCCCAAAGTTTCTGTGGAGAATCTTTTGTTCCTCTCCTACAAGCATCAGCCAAGGGTTTCACTGGTTTTTCATAGCAGGGTTTCACTGCTGTTTAACTGGGTGAGGTTTACTGGAGCAGTTTAGCGTGCCAGACTAACACAACCTCACTGATGGCTGCCTTAGGTGTGTGAGCTATGCAAATCTGTAGAAGTGACCCAAAAGTGAATCTAAATGATGATGAAAAATTAATCTAGGCCCTTGGCCATCAAGTTTTCTTCATGGCATCACAAGTGCACTCAAAAAAGCTTACTGTCTTCAGGATGCATAATGCAACTTGGTTTTATTTCTGTTCTTTGAGAGAAGTTTACAGGAAAAGAATAAATGGATTTTTATTCACTATTCACTGAACACTGGAATAAAAAACTCAATCTGCTTTACATGGAAATTAGTATTAGGAGCTACTGCATACTTTTCTAGCAGAAGCAGCTCTTCAAAAGAACTACACAGGAATATATTCTTTCTACCTAAATACCTATTATGTTGTGCTAAGCAACAATAGTATGTTATGTGAAATGCATCATGTAATATCTAGAAACTGCTATTGTTAAAAAAAGACCATTCACAAAAAGTTTGATCTTCCAATTGGTGTGTTTTAGTATGTGAGTAGGGGCTGGTAAAACTATGGTTACTTGAAACCTGCAAACAGGGCACTTTTGAACAGTTTCTATCTGCAAATATGAGTAGTTTGGAATTATCTCTGATCAATCATCCTACCAACAGCCATACCTAATTCCTCCCTTTTCCTTTCTTTTCTCCTTCTAAGATTTCTGAGCAACCAGGCAAAAATGGGGTAAGCACAGGAGCCAGCAGATCTCCCAGCAGCACTGACAAAACGATTTTCACGCTCCAGTATCGGCGCAGTAAGAGTGTTAAAAAATACACCCTGAGTTCTCAGTGGCACATCCCCACACCTTCCTGCTGAGAACAGCACTTGGCTCGGAACCCCTTGGTCTCCCTGTGGATGCTGCTGCTCTAGGGAAGGTGGGACACAAATCTATGAAACACTTTGCTACCTCCTGCTGCATTTTCTTTTCCTACAGTTCGGTGTGTTTCTTTCAGGTAACGTGATCTCAGGCTAGTATCACTATCATGCTACTTATCTCCAACAAACTGCCCCTGCTGAAGTCATAAAACCACAAGATTTATCTGTAGGTATTTGTACAATCTCAGTATTGTATCAGCATTTTATAGGGTGTATCTGGAAGTTGCTCTGATTTCTCAGATGTCTTTAATTTTCTGCAGTAGTGTAGGTAAGATTAAATGCAAATCTTGGCAAACAAACCTCTGGCATTGTAACAACAGAGAGATATGGATTTTTTTTTTTTCCTCTATTATTCTGCTAGAAAAACTTGGAAAATGCAGGTTTATTTTCTCCCTAAACTCTTGCAGACCTACTCTTAAATTTTGTGAAGGATTTTTATCTACTAGAAATTAGAGTTCTATGGTGAGAGTGGCCTAGTTCTCCCAAAGGATGTGGCATTGCCATTGGCTGCACACACATGGCCCCAGGTTATGTCCCACGAGGTGCAGGATCTCCTGCAGCTGATTATGCCACAGAGGGAATGGGAAAAGGAGCAGAAATGGGTTCCTGTGTTCACATGGCTGGTGTGAGCTCAGGGAAAGGCTGGGGTGAATTCCCAGCTGGAGTCAGTCCCACAGCCCTTGATGTCAGCGGATCTGTGCTGAAGAATTGCAAACTTGAGCATATTTGGATCACACGCTGCTTCTTTATGGCTCTGTAGATGTGACAGATTTCCTGTGGAGTCCCAGCTGCTCTCACTTTCCCGTTTCACAGAGCAGATCCCCAGTGAGGGTAAAATCATGGAAGATGGGCCAAGCCACGGCTCTGCCCCTCACACAGAGGAACAGCTGAACTCCCTGGAAGCTGCTGAGCTGGGTAAAAACCACGAGCACAGAGTGGAAACCCAGCAAATATTCCAGCCTTGGAAATGTCTGGAATGAGCCTGGATGGCCGGAGGAGGCTGCACAGGCTGTGGACTGTGATTTATGCTTGCTTCCAGGTGCATGTAAATTTTCCATCCCCCATATAGACTCGAGCTCTGGGCTACAGTCACAAGAGATTAAAATTCCTGTGTGTTTTCTGGAACTATCAGCCCTGCTGAGAAAGGAGCATGGGAAGCAGCGTTTGTTTGGTGCTCACAGGAATCCTTCACAGATACATGTATTTTCTTAGCGTTTCATATTAGCATGAATTAAAATATTCCATTTGGGCGAGATGTTATTTTAGCTAATTTCCTGCAAACTCTCTCCAGCCCGTTCCTTGGTGAATGGTGAATAACTCTTCAGTGGAGCCCAGCACTTTCAGCCCCTGCTGCTTAGAATAGCTCCCTGCTTCTCAAGTATTAATTGTGTCTGGTTATGTTTAAATGTCATTAAAATATGCAGCAAGTGATCTACGGGGATTCATATTTCTACCCAAAATCGAGCCTGCACCTTAACTTCCCGCTGCAGGAATCTGGGATGGGTTTTTCCCGCTGTGCCTGTTGCAAACATCTGCCACTTCTGAACACTGAATAGAGCCCTTGCAATCCAAATTTTAACATTGTAACCCAACGCTTTTAAGAGAGAATATTGCTATTTTATTCATAAACTGTTTCGAGAAAGGAAAGGGGGAGCAGAGGCGAGGAAGGAAGCCAAGAGAGCTTTGAGTTGCTTTCTGTTTTCAAGTGTCTTGGGGAGCGCTGTGCCAAGAAAAACAGAGTCCAGCGCAGTGAGCAGCGGGGAGATCCTGTTACAGCAGCCCAGCACCTCGGGAGACGGGGCTGCCTCCGGCAAGGAGAAGGAAAGGAGGGGGGGAACAGGGACCTGGCTGCCTCTGCACCCCAACAGCTGCTTTTTGGGGGGTGGTTAATGACAGGGACCCCATTCTTCACACCGTGGCAGCTCAGCGGGTTGTTCATGAGGGCAAGACAAGCAAAGTCTGGCCCTGGCGGGAGCAGAGCTTTCAGAAATGGGTGACTGGGCAAAGGGAGAGGGCTCATTATTATCAGAATAATAAGCTGAAGTAGGAAAAGTGTAAGTGAACTTACACATGGGACTGCAAACTGCTACACAGCCAGTGTGGCCAGCTCTGGGCTTCAGAGCTTCACCAGTGAGCTCACAATAAGGGAAGGAAAAGAAAGACTCCCTTTCCCCAGCACAGATGTGTATTTTCTCTGGGTACGTTTGTTAGTCTTATATGACAAAATGACCATATTTGTCTAGTTAGGGTACAGGTTGTGGAAAATTGCTCAGGACAAGTCAGCAACTCACTCACCCTATACATTTGTACAGGGAGCTGGGACAAGCTACAAAGCTCCTATTTATCCCCCTTTTAAAAAGAAAGCAGGGCTGCAAGTCCTTCCAGGCAGGCAGAGAGGGAATGGGAAAAATGCAGAGCACATACCAGTGAGCCTGAAGATGGAGTCTGGTCAATGCCAGACTGTCCCCCCCTTACACGTGAAGTCTGTGTCTTTCAGAGGGATAATAAAACACAAGGAGTTAAATTAAAAAGTAAACTTGTGAAGCTGTTATAAGCAGTGACACCAGCCTGGCCATGGCCCCGTGCTGTCACTGAGAGGGGCAGAGCTGGCAAGCCCAAGGAGCCAGGCCAGACCCCATGTGTGTTTTTGAAGGATCATTATTTTATGAGGGGTCAGGGCTGGAGCAGGTGGTGTGTGAACTTTCCCAGGGGGCAGTGACCTGCAGCAACCCTGCTATTCCTGTCCCTCGTGTCTCCAAGGGCAGCTGCCACTCTGCTGGTGACAAGGGCTGCACAGGTTGGGAGTGCCAGCGATGGCACAGGGCACTCGTGCTGTGTGAAACAGGGGGAGAACATGGAAATAAAGCTGTGCTGTTCCTTGACAGCAAAGATGTGGCACTTCAAGGGTCTTACAAGCACAACAAACTCCCTCCAGATTCAGACTGGGACAACATGGCCCAAAGCCACCCTGCCTAATGGACAGAAGGTCTTTGTGCTGCCCTGGGAGGAACAGGGACTGCTGAGAGCACTCTGAGGCCTTGATGGCCCTGACCAGCTTCACCCCAGCTCTCTGCCCACCCCACCCACAGGCCCAGAATCCATTTAAGCTCAGCTGTGGGGCTTTAATCCCTTCCTGAGCCATGTTGGGGCTGTCCTGCTGCCTATCCCTCTTCCTGAGGTCTCTGTGCTCCTTGGCTTGACCGTGGTGCTGCCTCACTGCCCTGGAGATCACCAGCTATGGGTAGGACATCCTGTTATTGCTGCCCTGCTTTATCAGCTGTGGCTTTCTTCTTAATGGGCTGTTTTACATTGTTCTCAAAGCTGCATTTTAGTTGTACCAGGTCAAGATTTGCTGTCTGTTGCTGGTTGAATCTTGCTGGGATTTGGCACGTTGCCTGTTCTGCTGGTCACATCCTAATGAGCCACTTTGCTAAGGAAGACAAGGAATGAGCCCAAAAATGATCTGGGAAAGGTGATGTTTCATGGTGGGTGAAAGTGCTCATTGCTATGGTGCAGTTCCAGGCACACAGTTAAATCTCTATCCAAGCCTTTCTGGGAGACACTGCAATCTCTTAGAAATGAGGATTTCTCCTGGAAGGGGAGGCTCCACCAGCCCTTTCCCATCCTTTGGTTAGAGGGGCTGTTTGAGCTCCTGGCAAAACTTGGAGCAGTTCAGGTTTGCTCTGATTTGTGCCCACAGTCCCAAGCTGCCAGGGATTGCTGGGGAAGAATGAGTGATAATTTTCTTTAGGCATTTCCATGAGGTTTCAGCCTCTGAAACTGCTCAAACCATCCTCTTCCTCCCTTCCACTTGAGCAAGGGGAACCATGATGTGGCCCTGGCCACTGGTTTGTAGATGAAGAGCTTTGTGGATGATAAAATCACTGACAGCATTGCCAAATACTCCCCAGAGCACTGAGCAATCACAAGGCTCTTTATTGTGGTTTCCCTGCCATGAAATTGTTGGATGTTGCTGCTTATTTCTGAATACAGCAAAAATAGCCAGTGCAACTTGAATGTATTTTGTAAAACTGACTTAGCTTACAACTAATCCTTTAAATCTATATGGAGACAGGAGAATCCAGTGGTTGGAGCACGTAAATAAGATCCAATAAACTGGTTTCTAACCTTGCATTCTTCCTCTTGCATCACCCTCCCCACCTATAGATCTCCATCTGTAAAAGCACTGCCAGCATGGCTCAGCCACCTTTCTACATGGCTGGGATGTTCTGATGAAAAGGGATCTTAACATGTGAAAGACATTAATGAAACTGCAGAGAGAATAAAAGGCACCAGCCAATATCCAGCCAGAAAGACATTAACTGCAGTTGCTCACTGCTGGCCCTCTCACAGAGTACTTTCCAAGATAAGGTACAAAACACTGCAAGCAAGCAGTCCAGAAACCTAAATCTGAACTCTGATTATCAAGGGAGAGTCAATTATTTGGGATTACAGAAGTTAATGCACTTCAGGATTGATTAAGTGAAAGATTGTTCTGAAAAAAAAACCCTGTAATTAAAAATATATGTATTTTTAAAGGAGCTTTTCTTACTCTGAAAGCCTTGTATACAGTAGTGGGAGGAAAGCTTATGTTATATATGTGTGTGTGTGTACATATACTACCCAAATTCTGCTATCAATTACAGATACAAATCTGGAACAACTCCAGTGCTATTTGCATGGGCCTAAATTAGAACAGACTGTGGTTTGTTAACGAGGTGTGTGTGTTCAGAGCTGTTTGCTGTTCTGTGAAGGCAGAGACTTGTGGAAATCAGCTTTTCACATTTACTGGTGGCATCAGTGCTTGAGGGATCTCTTCTGCTCTATAGCACTGGGTGCAGTTGTAAATTTAAAATTATCACCTATGTATGTAATTTAAAATTATTAGTTGCAGAATTTAAAATTATCACCTATGAAAACTCTGTGGTTGCTTGAACATGCTATGATGACAAATATTTTTCATGTATGAACATCACTTGCTGGTCAATCTCAGTACTTTTATTAATTTTATTCTGATGTCCCCATCCTGTTTCTTAGCCAACATTCAAGGTCTTGACTGTTTTCCAAGGTAAAACTTTGCATTACACTGGGTTTGTCTCTGAATCACTGTGTAGGTTTTAGCTTAAATATGGCTCAATAAGGTAATTGGAATGATATGCAATTGGAAACATGACCTGTACCCTTTCAGAATCCTAATTATTGAATCAAGAAATACTAACCACTGATAGATGTTTACACAAGAAGGCTTGATACACATAGGAAGTGCCTGTGTGTATACAAATTAATTTTTTTAAAAAAATAATGTCAGTGCTGCTTCTACTTTAATTCCTTACATGCATCCAGTGCCAGCTGTGCTTTACTACATTCAGATGGCACTTCACATACCACAAAAATATAGTTTGTGACCAAATTTCAGTGTAGTAACACTAAGATTATGCAGCCATTTAGGTCAGGAAACATAAAATCACATCTTATAAATAACTTATTACATCAGCTCCTAGAGGTGAAAAGAAATGCAATAATAAAGGATTTAACTATTGCTCATTTTTCATTTTATTCTTGCTATAAAAATCTATCAAATTTTCAACTATTTTCTTAAAAAGGTGGTAAGGCAGGGTGGGTTAAGCTCTTCCACTGGTGTGGAAAGGGAACTGCACTTCAATCATCCCATGGTGAAACAAATTCCTCCAGATTTTAAAACTCTAGTTTTGAACAACCTGGATCAGTACCAGACATGAGAAGAGGAAGTTGACAAATCACGTTCAGCTCACTAAAAACAATTCCATTTTCTACCAGGCCAGCCTTGTGGGGCTTAGACAGGGCAAGGAAAATAACTGGCATGGCAAGGAAGTGTGAGCTGGCTTTGTCAGAACACACACAGCCACACATGCACTACTGAGGACAGCATAGTGTCACTGAAATGACCTCTGGAGTGTCATTTCAGAGCATCTTTATTCAAGCTTTAAGCTGCAGTGATTTTTAAATCCTGAGTTCCCTGCAGATAAATGATGGTTCAAAACTAACAACGCGAACTCATCCTCCAGCACGCTCAGCTTCTTGGCCCTTTTCTGAAAGAAAACATTCTGCAGGTTTAAGGAAAGCAGCTGGTTTGTGTTTCTGAAATTTGCATTATCTTTACTTGGAAGTGGATCATCGGCCTTGGGTTAGAAAATCTGGAAATATTTCCCTGGCTCTTTCGGAGCTGATTTCCGTCAGCGTGTTTCCTCACCCTGGCTGCAGGAGCAGGATGGACCATGTGGTCACAATTTATCCTGGATTTCCACCAGCAGAGGTGAATACTGAGAGCAGGACTACAGAAAACTTTTAGGGTGTAGTTCTTAAATACTAACTATGGTAGAAGTGTTCAAATCATCCTAATTGTTACAGGATGAAAGGATTAGCTTTATTTATTCATTTGTGATTTTGCTGTATTTTTTCCCTTGTTTTTTACATTTTTAACTTTACAAACTTCTGCTAATAGAGTGCCCTTCCTCTCTTTATTCCTATTATGAAGGAATGAATCAAGTCCTAATTGCCATTAAGTCAAAACCTCAAACAAAGGCAACATAAAAACCCTACATATAGTGAAATAACCAAAAATCAGGAAATCAATAATTAAAAACTGCAAAGATGCACTTGTATATCACTGTTGTATCAATATGAGTATGGCTTGCTCTCCTGGACCAGGGACTGAGGGGGCTTTTGTACAAACACAGACAAGAGACAACAGAAACCCAAATCTGGGTCTGTTTTTTGCAGTCACAACATGTTTTAGTCACCATCAACACCAAACTTCCAAAATATGGTTTACAACAGTGGAAGGTTTTGCTGATGCAAACTTTGTTTACATGCCTCAAAATC
Organism: Urocynchramus pylzowi; assembly: GCA_013397555.1. Lineage (NCBI taxonomy): Eukaryota > Metazoa > Chordata > Aves > Passeriformes > Fringillidae > Urocynchramus > Urocynchramus pylzowi. The sequence continues at coordinate 141,101 of VZRH01003055.1, read as the reverse complement.
AGTAATAATAACAGCTGTATTGTTACTGATTATTATTATTACTTGGTTTGTTTAGCCACCAGGAGGGTGGAAGGGGTGGGAAGAGCCAGGATGAAAGCACAGTCCCTTGGGCAGTCAATGACAGGCAAGGCTGAAATGTCATTTCTTGCAGCTCTGGGATACTCCTGGCAGAATAAACCAGCTTCCTAGGACATTTAGCTGTACATGGGTGAAACTTACAGCTCCTACAGCTGGCAGCTCCTTTTGTTTAACAGCACCACCAATTGCTCCATGACCCAGGCAGCACCACGCAGAGCCCAGTCCAAGCCCAGCTAAACAGATGACAGCCTGGCCACTGACTTCCATGGGAGCTGGACAAAAGCCATAACTTATATTTCTGAAAACATTCCGGCTGTGTGTGTCTTGATTGAGTCAAATGGAATGTTCTTACAGCTACAAATGCCCTTAAATATTTCAGCACAATTGGATTACAATTATTTCGGTGTGCTTAGCCCTGGAGACACTCATGTATCCATAACAGAGCTGAGTGCAATAAGATCCCACAATAGGAAGGAGTTTTTCTCAAAAATGTGGCATGATTATATGTATTTTTTAAAGCTCCTAAGGGTGAGATGTTTCAAGTCTGCAGATGTATGCATCTATTTTGGGAAACGCACTAAATCATAAAAACATTGCCCCGAAAGTTGTGTTCAAGATGTGTGAACATGTGTAATTTTTTTTTGGTGTTATTTAACAGTTAATGTGACACATCTGCTGGTCAAGAGCTGGTTTATCTGGGGACCATTGCTCAGGTATTTTGAGGGACTCTGGAGTTTGGTGGTAACCAAACTGATATTTCATAATGCAGACCTTGCCATAGGTTGCTTCCATGAGAGACAGGAGTGTGAACATTTGAAAGGTTATTGCTGTGCAGGTCACACTTCCATGGAGCATTCTGGATGCACAACATTTTTGTCTTGGGGATATTTCTCCAACTGGCCACTTCTAAAGAGTGAAACATCAAATAGCTCTGCTCAAAGAGAATGTAAATTATCTCCATTTGACATCTGTTAGCAAAGGTTTGAGTCATTTTGCCATACACCTGTCTGGATTAAATGTTTCCTGACATAAGTACTACATTGGCTTAATCAGTGAGTATTTTCAGGTTTTGACACACATAAACATTACCATAATTTGCAGCATGCAATAATAGAGTGGAAAAGGGAAGGTTTTGTTGTGTTAAATTCCTCCTGCCCCAAAGTACTTGTTAGGTCTCCCTGTGAGAGGTGCAGGAACAGCAAAGTATGGATTCTTTGGTCAGTGCAGCTCTAAAATCCTCTGTACCTGAGGATCAAAAAAGCCCACATTGGACTGTTTCATTTAAAACAGCACTGTCCTGAAATGCTCTGAGATCCTTCTGTGTGTTAAGCCTGACAGGTTGGTACCACCTGCCTGGGGCCTCAGCCAAACACAGATTTCAGATGTAAGTGTGATTTTCATGAATCACTGAACTGTTGGCAACCAAATGTTTTCTGGATTGTGCTGCTGAGAGCACAGAGCTGTTTTCATGCTCAAACTTTGTTCCTAACACTTTCTGGTAACTTCTGCTTGTTCTAATAATTGAGATGTACAAGGGAGATGAAATAATTAAATCAGGCTGTGAATGTTCTGGATCATTAACAAAAGTATTCATGGCATTAGTTTAAGATATCTTCAAGAGAATATGGTGTTATTCATTCACTATAATGCACTGCAGTCAGCAAATGGATGAAGAGAGTGACTGCAGATCACTGTGAATATCAGATTGGGTTGGCACACAAACTCTCACTGACTTCAGCTGAGAATCATTTCAGTCCCTGTTTGTTGGGGGGCTGCATTTGCCATTTCAGTGCATTTTCTGTATTCTTTTTTTTTTTTTTTTTTCTGTATTTTTCTGTATTCTTTTGAGTCCTGTTCACACAGGACTCAAAAGAACTCCCTATACTTGAGGGTAGGACTTTCCACATGCATTTGCTCATGGATCCTTCCACTTCTTTCTGTGACTCTGCTTCCTCTGTGTATGTGCTTTCCTTGAGCTCTGTGAACATGAAATTGTGCAGATATTTGAGTTGGACCTAAATGCCTCAAGGCCAAGATTCTCAGCATCAGTTCTGGCTCTGATTCTTTATTTTTGGTGCCTGTAGGAAAATCCTGAGCTTCCTTGCAGCCTGCATCCCTTGGTGGCTGGCAGCCAAAGGATGAGTGTGACAGCCTGCTGTCCCCTGTGACAGTGGCAGCTTTTCCTGTGAAGTTCCTACATCACTGTTAGATCTACTCCTGTGTCTAGGACACTTTATACACTTGCTGGGCAATCAGGACTTTTCAAAGGCTGGGCTTTTGCCTAGGAACCTTAACAAATGATCACTGACTGTATCAATTGATCCATTTTCTATATTATTAATGTTTTTATTTCATTCTGTAAGGACATATTGTGTTTGTACACATTTCCCTGCTGGGGCAGGTCCCTTCCATCCTGCCCTGTTCTGTTGTTTTTTTCAGTATGATTTCAGTATGAACATGCATCTTTTGTGCTGGGATTGTTTCTGTTCTGCTGCAGGACTCTGAGACACTTCTTTGCATAAAGCCCAAGCAGAATAATTATAGAGGCTCCAACAAGACATATGTGAATAACAAACAAAACATAATTCTTCTCCTCTTGCATTACATTGTCATAGATTTCTTGAAGTGTACTAGCATAAACTTTTGCAATTAATAGCAAATCATCACCAAATACTTGCAATTAAATAGTATCTAGCTGGTTAGGAACTATTGCACCAATCAAAGTCGTGTTCTGGAAGCCTTCATGCAGTGATTTACACTAAGTTTGCCTGGAAAGGCCTTTGGAGGAGAGCAAAGAACAATAAATCAGGCTACTTTGGATTCGATTTTACAACTGGAAAAGATTACACTGATCTTGACAGAACAGAGAGGCCAGTGCTCTGATGCACAGAATTTGATGGTTACCACTCATTTTTGTCATGGAGAAGAAAGGAGCAAATTGTCCATATGCTTTTAAATAGTACTGTCAACATACTGTGTTTCTAAATCAGCCTAATCCCCTTTGCTATAAATGGAAACCATGCTTTCAGTATTTCTGGTGGGAATTAGTTAACTAAGTGCTAAAACTTGCCAAACTGCATTTTATATAAAAAAGGAGCTTCATGAATCAAAAGCTGTGTTCAGCTGCACATAAATAGGCTCCCAGAAAAACGTATGCCTTGTAATCACATCTTGATAGTCTAATACCTTCTATAAAATCCAGAAACTATTTTTTGCATCTGACAGTGTTTACAACACGGAGCCTGAAGTCTGCCCTCCTATAGTTACTGCTGGATGCAACTTTATTTATGGCAAAAAACTGAACAGGCTTCCTGTTTACAGCAAGGATATTTATCTGTCAGGTGAGCACCAAGTGTCCAATTCCAGTCCCCATTTCTATGGGAAATAGGATGTGAGAACAAATGTAATCCAAAGCAGAATGTAAATTGTCAAATACCTGTGAGCTTGCATGAAGCTCAGCATCCAGTGAGGATTGTCCCTCAGAGTTTAGACCTTCTATGCAAGGACAAAACTTTGTTTATCCCAGCATTGTTTTATGGCTGTGGAGGCAGAGACTGCTTAGAACCAGAGAGAAATCTCAGCTGCACACAGAGCAGGTGCTGGTGCAGTATTTTACTGCATTACCTGGAGCAAGGAGGCAAAAGAAATGGAGACGGGGGGGGTTGTGTGGAATTTGTGGGATTAGGTTTTAAGAGTCTGGACAAACTGTTCCCATTTGAGGCAAAACAAGAGGGATGCTCCTATGGACTGGGCACCCTGGTGTTCAGCCTTTACATTCCCTCTGGTTATTCTGGCCTGATACACTGCAGGTATATTTATATCCCACAGGGTTTCCTGTGGATTATCAGGTGCTTGTTTTGCTTTCAGCTGGAGAGGCCCTTTAGGGGGGAGGTACCTTTTACTATCCACTTGACAGCAGTAGATTTGATGGATGTGATTTATTAAGAGGGGGGGAAAAATGGAGTAAGTGCTTGGAGCTGATTGACAGCTGCAGTAAATCTAACCCAGCCTTTGAAGGGAAATAACGAGTGGTGGGGCAGATGCAGCCCCATCCATTCCCTCTCTGTGGAGGCATTTCAGCCTTGTGAACAGTGCCCTGACTTTTTCATGTGCTGCTGAAAACCAAACAGATGGTTCTGCTCAATGAAAACAAGTTGGAATCACTGTCAGATGAACCCAGATTAAAACCAGAGGAGAGAAGTGACCCACTCGGGTGCTGTGGCACTGCCGCCCTCCCACCCAGCTGAGAGCACCAGCACTCAATGCCTCCCTCCTTCTCCCAGGCTTTGCTGGGAGCACCCTGGCAGCAGGATAGCAGGAAATGCTCCTGTTAAGGATGATGTTAGATCTCCAAACACTTTGCACAATAATCAAATCAATTGATGTGATTATTTGCTGTGAAGAACACGCTACGTGCCCAGCCTTTGTAAGGGAGACACGGTCCTGGCACAGCCTCTGTTCTCCTCCTCAGAAATCAGGAGCTGAAGTTGTGCAGCTCCTCTGATGAACAAGTAACCCCTGATGTAATGCTGTTTGTCTCCTTTTTCACTGCTTGTTTTCCCAGGATTGTTATCCCCCCTTCTCCAGGGGTTCAGCTCACCTTCCCTGCAGGTCAGAGCTCCTCCTGCCAAATACGCTGGGTGGGAAAGCTGACTCTTCTGCAATATTCATATTCCAGTGCCTCTGCCAATTCCTCTCTTTTACAGGACCAAGTCCAGCAGGGAGTGAGCCCCTGGAAGCCTACAAAATCCCCCCTCAGCACGGGTTATTTTAAGCAGCAGAATAGAGGGATCCTATGTGTACCATCAGGGGTTGTCCAGCCCAATGGCTGCAGTTTTCCTTAGGAGCAAAGCTTTGTAAGACACATCTTGAATTCACTGGAACAGCTGCAGCTCTTAAATCCCACAGGAAGCTGCTTTGGGTTTCAGGATAGGGTGAGACCAGCCTCTAACAGGCTGCTGACCTTGTGAGAACAGCCCCTCACAAAATTAAGCTTTTTGTAATAAAACCACATAAGGAGATGACTGCATTACAATCATAAAGGGTGCAGTGCTTGAATTACTGTTTTAAACTATTTAGAAATATATTGCTTTGTACATGTGCAGTTTATACAGATCCTAAAATAATTTATAATCTTGCATTTAGGTAGTGACCAAGATGATCAGTGTGCCAGCCCAGTGCCAGTCTGGGGGTTGATGTCACATCTGGTATGTTTCCTATCTGATTTCCATGAGTCTGTGACATGTAATATCCATCATGCTTTGCTGTGTTAGATCACATCTTACAGATCTGGTGCAACATTTGTCAGCTTCTTTACAGAGCAAAAAGAAACCCAAGGAAATGTCCTGGTGCACTGATGTTTAGCCAAACATGCAAAGCTGGTAATATTTAGCAAATGCTGCTCCAAAACCCCAGTGGAGTTGGTAGCAAATCTGATCTGAGAACTTGCTCTTCCAGAGAAACTGCAATTCCCATTTACAAAACCCAAATCTTAGTCTTCATCCATTTACCCACAGATTTAGAATTCATTTTTTGGAAGAGTAATGATATCATCTAAAAAAAAAGTAATGAAATAACATGGTTGAACAGCCAAAGGAAGGAACATTGCTGCTTTAAGAGGAAAATCCCAGGAGGAGTTGCACGGTTTTTTTCTGCACAACTTTGCTCAGAAGGAGCTGAAATCCTTTGAGTAAAAGTCTGTGGTGCTGCTCTGTGCAGCACTGCTAAAGGTTAAGTTGCTGGCTGTCAGAGCTCAGTTATCCATCACATTTCTGAGGGGGAAGGGAGCACCAACTGCTCCTTTTCCAGCTCTGCAGCCAGACTCTCTAAACAATTTCCTGCGCTGGGCTCACGTAAGAGACTAAATGGAGACTAATACAAGGAATGTTAACTACATTGTAGTTAACTACAACTGATAGACAAATACCTTTTCTTATCACTAATGGATTACAACACTTGACTGCAAAAGCAATTTAAACCTTACAAATGGCATATTCAAACCCCCAACCAGCAGCTATGCAGGGAGAATTGTTGTTACAGCAGCTTTTCATTACATCTTTGAATGTTTGCACTGAAAGTTGATTGTATTTTTGTTGAAAAATCAACAATACAGCTTTTTATCCCCTGTATCTCTGCAAATGATAGTTTCATGAGAATATTCTGTAGCTGTGGACAATATTTCATGTTTAGCAGTTCATACTGACACTCAGCAGCAAAACAGTGATGGCTCAGCAACAGTTTAATGAAAAAAAAATCACTATATTTATCAAAACATCTGAGCTTAGTGTCCCAACTTGATGGTAAATGTTGTGGGTAAAAGCTGCAAATGAGGAGGTACAAAAATAATCCCCAAAGACATGAAAGTACCACAGGTAAAATGGGATTTGCCTGGCATTGCTTAGCTCAGGGAACTGGGGGAAAGAAACAGGAGGGAAAACTCTCCTCTTTCAAGGACTACACACCTCATGGTCAGGCAGCAGAATACATCCTTCCTCCTCTTCCTCTTCCTCTGTCATTTGTATTCCTGTGAATATTCAGTGTGTGGAGGGAAGGAGCCATGATGAGCAGCCAGGGCAGTCTCTGTGTCCCCTGCAGTGACAGGACCTCCAGGGGTCCCCTGCAGGCTCTGGGGATTCCAGGGGGGATCACTGGATAGCAGGACCTGTTTATGCTCTGGGAATTTTCTGCTATTAATGAAGTCCTGGTTTTGTGTTGTTCTATACTTACCCTACTCAAAATTCTAATTACTGACAGTTTATCTCAGCCACATCAGTTTTACAGTAAATCTGCAACTACGCAAATCAACTCTTTCTAACATAAAGCACAAATGATTCTTTTAAACATATCTTATCTGAATTATGAATAATAGCTCCTAACCTACAAAGGTATATTTGGCATAAATCATGTCCCTAAGTTGAAATGTGTTATTCCAATGTATTGAGCCAAAATCATCCTGGAAGTGATAGGTTTCAGCACTCTGAAAAAATAGAAACAAAGATTTAATCTGAATTTGGTACCTCAGCTGCCTACTCAATGACTACCTAACAGTTCTGGGTGAAATGAATTGGAAAGGTGCATCCTTTTCTAGCTAGTGGCACAAGTCAAAACTCTGTTTATCAACTCTTCCTAGGCTGCAAAACATCGTGGATGGGAGCCCTGGGGGTTTGGTGGGGAGGCAAGAACATGGAGTGAGCAGAGCATCCAGGCACAGAAAGCAGAAAATCAATGAGCAGCTTTTTCTGCACAGAATTCCAGCTGCACTGGGTCTCCTTCCCTTCTACTCTGTACCCTTTCAAATTACAGTGAGTGTGAAACACCATCACTGACAATAACAGTGTTTTACACCTTTTTCACATTAAATAAAACAACCACCCAAGGGACAGGACAACAGATAATGTGGCCCATGGGAAAATTTATCTGAAATAACTTCTTCTGAGTGTGCAATTCCCCTGAGATGGTCTAAGACTTCTGCTTTGATTCAGTGACTCCTGGATTTGTGGGGAGTGTCTGGTCTGGATCTTAATTTTTCTGCTCCCCAGAATTAGTGTCCCAGCATGTGGGGAGTAGTTGTGAGCTGCAGGTCTCAGCCTCCTCTGCATTTTAGGCAGCATTCCATCACTCCTCTGCAAGCCATCTTCCCTCTATAAATACCAGCAGCTCTGGGGCTCAACTGTCTTGGGTCAAACCAGCAGTGACGTGCCAGTGCTGCAGATTATGTACACCAGCATAATTACACCACTGCTGGGGTCAGTGTTCAATAAACCCCCAAAGACACCCCCTGAGAACACCTCCATGTTATGTCATTTCCCACTGTAACAACTCAGGTTTCAGCACAAATGGCACTGGATCCTTACCCAGGCAGCCTTTGGGGGGCAGGTCACTTTGAGCCCGTTTTTTGGGAGGGGGTGCCATTTGTTGGAGCCTGCCCTGAGCTGTCACATACCTTCCCCATCACAGAACAGCTGCCAGACTGATATAGTCCTGCCCCACAGCCCTGCAGAGCTCATGTGCCCCCTCTTATCTTCCCAGGGGCTGGAGCTGCTGATACCAAATCACTAAAAATGGCAGCAGAAAGAGCAATTTGGGGCTGGTCTGACAGCCAGGGCTGAAGGGAAGCCACAGCCCACCCCACCCTGCATTCCTTGGACACCCCCATCTCCCTCTGGGACTCTTAGGTACACACAGAATAAATGCTTTCTCCATCTGACACTGATGCACATTGTGCTTTTTATTTAAAGGAGTAGTATTAATTGTTGTTAGAAACAATCAAATATAGCAAGTAATACTTGAATACATAATTCATGGATAAACCAAACTTTAATACAACTGGACTCTTAAGCAGCTGTTATCCACAGCTGCTTAAATGGATGCTTCCCATTCATGATGGAAGTGCAGGTATAGCTTGTTTATAGGGTATAGAACTGCAGGCACTCTAACTATAGCTCAAGAAGAATTTTAACAATCTAAGTATTTGTTTTCAAGAACTTTTCTGAAAAGATTCCTATTATGTCTCAGACTTCTTACTGCTCTCTTAGTCTCAAGGTAACTGATTAATATTTTAAGGGTGAGTAAAATTCTAAAAAGCATTCTGTTATTAATGAAGCTATATTTTCCCCAATTTTCTCTCAGTTCATTTTTCTGTCACTTTATGCTGTGCCCTAATTCCACTGATTCCAATTCTGGAACTGGTTAGCAAGTCTGGTCTAGCATAACAAAAAAAAAAAAAAATCCCTACAACCAGTGTATGATCTATACTTTAATATAGATCCAATGCTTCCCCTGTCTAGCTCAGCATACAGTAATTTATGTTACATGTGTCATACACTGAATTTTTAGAATTATCTGTCTAAATCTTAGTCTAGACAAAGGCACNAAAAAAAAAAAAAAATCCCTACAACCAGTGTATGATCTATACTTTAATATAGATCCTAATGCTTCCCCTGTCTAGCTCAGCATACAGTAATTTATGTTACATGTGTCATACATTGAATTTTTAGAATTATCTGTCTAAATCTTAGTCTAGACAAAGGCACTGTGAAACTACCACCAGCTTCCATCTATACCCAGGAGCAGCACTGAACCTGGAGAGGATTTCAATTGTGGATTTATTCCCCCTCCAAGGGAAGCTGCTGCCTTTGTGGTTAAGTCACTCCCTGGACTGAAGGCTCGGGGTCCCAGCCCTGCCTTAGCCATGAAAATGGGTAAATTGAGCTTCTGTGAGTCACTTCTGACACAATTGTGACATAACCCCTCTTGGCTTCGCCCTGCTGTACGTTTTTGAATATTTATGTTTCACTTTATTTGAGGTAGGCTCTGGTGACAATGGGGATTTGGTTTCTGTGAGGGTCCCCAGGCACTGCTACAGTAACAATAACAAATGATGAGCCTTGGATTTGGGGTCAGTGTTCTGTGGTGGGTTAGAGGCTGAGGAGGACAGAAGGTGCCCACCCTCTCCAGTACGGAATGTGTGAAACAGCCCCACTGCAGCCAAAACAAGCCCCTACCCTGATGGGCAGCCCTGTTTTCTGTCTGGTGAGCTGCAGAAATAAACCTTAGGGTTCCACTGGGAGAGCTGAGCAAGTACAAACCCCTCAGATGCCCCATGGCACTGACACAGAGCTGATTCTCAGCACTGCTGCAGGCATGAGCTGCTCTGAGGATGTGAGAAAGGCAGAAATGGGAAGAGCAAAGGCTCTTTATCCCAGTGCAACAGTTGTCAGGAATAACAAGCTGGTTGTAAGACTGTCAAATATTTGATGCTTATGTAAAATACTGTTATTTACCTCCTGCTGCTCAAGTCTGTTCTGCTCCACTCACCCCACTCAGTTCATTTCTCCATTTAGCACTGGCTGTAGTAACACAATCAATTTTAGCAGGCTCTTGTTATTACCAGCATTTGATCATTTTCCTTTCCTACCTGCTCCAGTGGAAAAAGCAGAGGCAGTGTGACTGTGCTGACTGCAGCAGGGAAGATTTGGAAGAGCTGAAGGTATTCCATGAGGGCACTGCTGTGTGAACTATGGTATAAATGAGCACAACTCTTTTTTGATAAGGATTTCAGACATGGACTGTGTGGGGTTTAGAACTGACAATGGGCATTGCAAGAAAGAACCATGAAACCTCCACATGGGACAATTTCTGATGTGTATTTGTTAAAGTATATTCTTATATTCCTGGAAGGAAAAGGAATGGAGATTCTTCAAACCCCTCTGACCCTGCAGGGCTGAGGGCAGCCTTAGTTCAGTTTTTAGGCAGTAGTTCTGCTCTTGCTGAATCTAAGCCCAAAATCAAAAATTTTTGGGGCCCAAATCTGGTTACTATCCAGAAGAACAACAAAAACAACAGAGAAAAACTTAGAAAATTTTATAGTCCCACCTCAGGCCATGAAAGGAATTGATATTAATTAAATGTAAGAAAGACCTTGAGAAGAGTGTGTATCTTGCTGGCTCATCCAGCTCTGTCATCAGGAATCCTTTAACTGCCCAAGTTCAAGTTGAACATTTTTAAAGTGGAAAGAATTTCATGTATGGACTGGAACAAAAATATTTTAAAGCATAAACAAGACATCTGGTCATTGTGCTGCTGGTCATTGTGTTGCAGATGAGATGAGATGAGATTTTTGTTTGCTCACACACATTCTGAGGCAGAAAGAACAGAAATCACCCTTGCCCTGACTGCTTATTAGAAAAAGCAAAGAGAAATTATGTGCACAACTTGCTGAAACTCCTGTCTCACTAAATGAGAAATAATTCATGTGGCTAAAATGAAAACCTTGGAAAGACTACAACTTTTCTGTACTGCAGCCTGACTCTAACCACCTGTTGCAAGGATTCAAAATAGTTTCCAGTGTCTTTCCACATCCCAGGGCTCAGTGAGAGGGGTCTCTTAAAAGGGGTCTTTGAAACAATCCCAGTCCCCACCTGGAAAGGAAAGTGAGTGTGAGCCTTCACAGCAGCCTGGCAGCTGCTCCTGTGGAATTCCTCCTCTACTGACAGGGCAGGAATGGCCATTTTGATTTAGAACTGAAATCTTACCTTGGTTTAAGTGTGTGAAGTGAGAAATTTGCCCTGGTGCCTCTCAAAATAGATTGGACATCATTTTGCTCCATTGAACCTATTGGCTTTTACAGGCTGATGACTGATTCTATCAGTACAAAACAGCCACTGCAGGAACATCTGTTGAACCAGAAAACCTTCAGCTCCATCTTGAAGAAAAATCAGCTTTTCCTTCCCCCTGCAAACTTCCCTGGTGTCCCCTGCAGCTGTTCTCCCATGAAACAATAGATGGATTCAGGCTCACCCCAAAAGAAGAGATCACAGCCCAGATTTCATCCCCTCAGGGTTACCAAGGCAAGAACTGTCTCACTTCTTGCTGGCTTGCAGCACAGGAGCACAGCCTGTTCCACCAGCCAGGATGTGGCCACTTGGCCTCTGCACTTGTGCTCTTGGACTCCCCAGTGACTGGGATGGAGATAAATGTGTTTGGGAATAAAAGGTTCTATCCCCCTCTAAATTCCTCCCCAGTGTTCTCATGGAAGCTGAGCAGCCAGACAAACAGCAGTGAGGTGTAGCTGTTGTCTCTGGAAAATATTCTCAGTGAACTTCCAACTTCAGTTGACAGCTTATTTTTTTATTTCTTTGCTGTTTAAATTTTTTCATACACTCAACTGAACGCCCTAAGCTGATTGTGGTAATGCTCTGCCTTGAGTTCAGTGACTGCTCCACACCAGTCTGTGGTTTTGCAGTCAGATTCTCCTGTTTTGGGAAAATCTATGATTTGTAGGTGAGCAGGACCCCCAGGGACAGAGCTGCCCCTTAATCAGATGTGTACTGTACACAATGCCCCAAAGCAAACCAGATTATTTAAGGGTGAGTGTGAATAAACTTAAATAAATATTTCATCCAGGAGTGAATTTTAAGTTAAGATACATCTATTTGTCACTAACTGAGACTTTATAAAAATAGTTTATAAATAGTTTATAGATAAATTGCTTGTTGAAGTCCCAAAAGAATTCAAAACATCTTGCCCTGTGCTTTCTTCCCTAAAAAAGCCTCTTCTGGAGAGATGCATGCTTTATTGTCTTTCCCTTCCTTATCTATTTACTTATTTTCCCTTCTTTTAACTGTGAAGTCAAGGAATTATGTAAGACAGCATCTGAACATACACAGATTTTGTAACAAGTTAAGCATATAAAATTATATTAGGTCTGTCTAGAAAGTCTCTAAATGTCTGTCTAATGGCTTTCCCTTAAGTGGCTCCTTTTGCTTTTTATTTTCTCCCATGTAAAGCTATTCCAAGTACCAAAGTGTTACCAAAATGGAATCATATTTTATTGTTCCACTAATTTTCCACTAAGCTTTCCCTTATTTGTTTGTTGCTGGGCTATGGCTTTTTTCTTCTTCAGAATTTCAATTACTCTCCTCTCAGGGTAGGTGGTCTGTAACACTAAACCATCAGGCAATCAGTTTTATGCTTTCCTTTCCAGCTCCAGCTTTCTTTTCCCAAACAACGGTAGGAAATCCTCTGTCTGACACAGTACAGGATAAAGAAAAACAAAAATCAGGCCCATTTGTGATTCAGAGATATGCTCAGGGCTCTTAATGCCTAAAATGCCCCATGTTTTGATATAACAAAATACTTTAATCCAAAGGCAATTTAAATGATGGACAAAGTAATGGTTGGGAGAGAACAAGCAAAATAAACTGGAGCTTTAGAACTGACCTTGATCTAGAATTTGTTGAGTTTGTACATGCAAGCAAAAGAAAACTTTTAACTGTGAAGCTGAACTATAAACTTGAATGGAATAAATCTAGTTAGATCATGACATGCACAAAAAATTTACATTCAGAGAAAAGTAATTTTAAATAACTTGGATGCCTGACAACAACACAAGTCTGATGTCTCTCTAAATCCCTTGGAGTGGTAGAAGTCAGTGTGTTTCAGTTGAAAAGTCATTACTCCAGGTTCCAAGCCTGTATCTGCTCTGCAGCTAATGACAGACATCAAAATTTAAAATCAGGACTAGAAAATGACTGCACTGTAACAAAAGAATGGCAATATTCTGAAAAAGAAAAAAAAAGCCCAATGTTTTTCATTTTGAATATTAAGACAATGTTGCATTTCATTTGCTTAAAAAGGAAATATGTAATACTTAGGCAGCAACATTGTGGTTCACTTTCTCCTGTCAAAAATCTGGTTTATTGGGAGGATAAAAGCAGCTGCAACTGTGGATATTAGGAACTGAAGAAAGCAGAAATGGAGCTGTTTACAACAACTGTGCTGTTACAAAGTGGGAGACTGAACTGAAAATCTGACATTGTTTTCCATAAAATTCTTCTCAAGTGCCAAATACCACAATTTGGATTCTTCAAAGATGAGTTCATGTTTTAAGTATTCAAAATAGATGGAAAATACATTTGTGCCTGTTATAGATCAGCGAATTTGTCACTTGTAGATTATTTTCCCATGTTTATGGACTCTGACACTGAGCAGTGCCTAAGACCCCAGGTGTTGTTTATCCAATGCATATCCTTTAATTTAGGCAAATAAGTAGCAACTTTGGCTGTAGAAAAACAAATCCCCCACTCAGCCTGAACATATAAAACATGCTTAAGTTTCTCCACTGTGATAGAGAATTTATGGGGCAGCTTTATCCCACAGGTGTCTGCTCACCTATAGATCCTATAGGCTTGCACAGAACCTCCAGTAACAGTTCCAATAAATAGTTGTATATTTACTTTTCATCCCTAGCTTAGAACAGACTTTATCAATGTGGCCATCAGTTCCCAAAAACTCCCTCAGTGAAATCTCCACTGCTGACTTCAGCTAGACAGATATCAAATTCATCACACATTGTGCTTCTTACTTCAGGGCAGCGTTTATCTTTCAATTTTCAGCAACTTTTAAAATACCATCCTATTATCCCAGGCCACCCAGTTCAATTTGCTTGGAGAAAGGCCTTGCATGGCTTGAAATGTTGTGGTTTGCAGTTAACAAGTGATTAACACGTGAAGGATAGATACCAGCAAAGGCATTTATTCTTTCAGCATGTTTCACTTACACACTTAACTTCCCAGTCCTTTTTGCCCCTGCAGAAAATGATGTACATCACCTGATTGCCTTGGAATATGAATGACTGGGGGTGATTACGAGCCTGGTGGCAAAAAGCAGTCAGGACCTTTCCCAAGACCTCCATTTATAGCCTTAATTTGCATTTTCCTGCAAGGATAAGTAAATTCTACCATGGTTTATCGCTTCAGTGACAACTCCCTTGAAGCAGCCATGATAATTGCATTTTTTTCCTGAAACGGCAGGAAAACACCTCCTAAGCAGTTAAAAGCTTTTGGGCTTAGTTTTTCTCCAAAGGTTTTCTGAAGGAGGGGAATTTAGTCCTTGCAATCAGACACAAACAAGAGCTGAGCACCAGTCTCTGCATCTTGTTCATACTGAAGAGCACCTCAGGCAAGGGGATAAACAAAAGGAAAGCAAGTTATTTTTAGTTATTTGGGACAAAAGGGACAGAGGCAGTGACAAGTGTATCATCTTAGTTCTGGTTCCTTTGTTCTGTGAATCTGTTCAACAGAACTTGTAACACAGCATTCAAACCAAACAGAAAGTTGAAATGAGTGAGTGTCACTCCAGTCTGGAGGGCTTTTCTCTAAGATTATGCACAAAATTCATTTCATCCCAAAAGAAACTTCACAGCATCTTCTCAGCCTCCCAGCTCCTATTTCTGCCTTGAGATACTAAAGTCACTAAAAAAGCCACAGAGATACTGAGTCACTAAAGTGTTCCTCATTAATCTAACGAGTTTGGGTGTCTAACAAAGAACCACAGCAGGGTCTGGGGAAGGCAGGCTGGGAAAAGGAACTGGACTGCAGTGTCAGAGCAGGAAAGTGGCCTTCAGTGGGCTGTAAAGCCTGGAGATGTGCTTGAGGCTGAAATATCCTGTACTGCTCTCTCTTGGTTTGTCACTCACTTTAACATCAGCTGCTCAGCAAGTCTGCAAATGCCTCCTCCAGTGAGGCAGCCAAAAACGCGGCAAAAAACTTGCTTTTGGGTCAACTTAGAAGCAGAGAAAGAGAGCATTTTAACCAGCAGCAGGATGTAAAACTGGCTAAAAGTGAAGGAGAAGGTTCTCGTTGCTAGAGAAAGGTTTGTAGTAGAAATGGTGAACAATTCCCCTGCTGCAGAGGAAACTTTGCCTACAGAAGTTTTAAGAGGAAAGAAGGAGGCCAAAATGAAAGGAAAACAATGAAAAGTTGGATTAAAAAGAAGTGTCTCAGTATTTACTGGCTCCTTCAAAGCCAGGAAGGAATCACAGAGCTGGCTGTGTGAACACTGAAGTTAAAACAAGAGTTGCTAGCAGGACACTTCTGAGCTGTGAGTGCAGCTAAGACAGCTCGGTGCATCTGTTCATCCCCAGCACCCCAGGGGCCAGACTTCCACTCCAAAATGAGAGTTAGGGTTCTTGACAAGCTAGCAGGAAAAAGGAAATACCACTAGCAGAGAAAATACAAAAGTGAGAATGACATAAATTCACATTTTACTCCAATTTTATTGCGGTTAAGAGAACTGGCTCAGCTTAAGTATGGGAACATAACTGGGTGCAAGGCAGTGACTGGCTCCAAGAGGTGCAGCTTCCAGAGCTTCCCTGGGTGCCAGCAGGCTTGGGTTTTCAGCAACATTTCATATTCCATGATATTATCATCACCTGGCTTTGTTTGTTTGGATTTAGGATGAAGCAAGCTTTAAAGAGTCTGACACACATGGGGGTTTTTTTCATTCAATCATTTAAGCCTTCCTTGTAACTATAGACAGGAGATTTCTGTAAGACTTACAAAATAGGAATGAATCCTGAATGAGCTACAAGGGAGAGATAAATAAATATGCAGCCAGTGGAGTATCCTGACAAAACAAATATTTTTTTTCTTTGCAAGAAATTTTCTTGGAAAAAAAGCACTGTACAGAAAAGGGGTTATTTGTTCTTAGGTTTTGATGAAGATGATCAACTTGGGGGTTTTTTTTATAAAGAGAAACACAATTAGGCAGAAAGCAATTTCATCTCCATATGTCACACATCTAGAAGAGGCTGACAATTTTCAGTTTCCAATTTCCATCTCCTCTGTCAGCAGATCAGGTTGGGTACTTGGGGATTTCCAAACAGGACCTGGTCTGAGCCAAGAATCCGTGTCCAGTTTACATCCGGAGTGGCCACGGAAGCCTTGTCCTTCCCACCATGACCTTGTCCTTGGCAAACCACAACGTTCCTCCATCCAAACCCATGCTCTCAGAGATACAGGCCCTAAATCCCCATCATTTCAGCCACAATTTTTTTTTTTTTTTTTTTTTTTTTTTGTCCATGGCATGGCTTCTTACTTATGAATAGATAGAGCTTGAAGTAGCAAAAATACAAATAATCACCTTATTCACTTAACTGATGAAAGCTCTGCCCAGAGCCCCTCACCATTTGCTGTCAGATTTTGGGCTTGAGAAAAGAGGCTTGTTTAAAGAAAGGAGAAAAAGATTTCTGTTTAGGAATCAAGTTAGAGAAAAACACATTGGAGAAGGCTGCAAGGGTGGAGATCAGATGATCTTTGTGTGTTTCTTTAGGAGGAAAAAGAAGTTATGCAATTCCAAGCAGTCATGTGGTATGGCAGCTGCTAAAGTTACTGCTAATTTTTATTAGAGCTGGCCAGAGCCAGAAAAAGGTCTGCTTTATAAGCAAGACCTTTTAAGAAGTAAACTAAATCTTCCTGAGCTGGGAGGCCTGAAGAACTGAGAGAAGGAAAAAAAATAGCACTAAAAAGTTCTGGGCTTTTTTTTTTTTTCTCCCCCCACCTTCAAATGGTTCAGGAAACATTTTCACTCTCCTTTCCTGTTGCTGGTTTCTTTCTCATATTCATCCAATCAATCAAGCAGATGTATAATATTTACCAGTTTTCAGCTCAAATTCCTGCTCAGCCCAAAGGACTATTCACATGCTGAATGTGTGTGAGCTTTTATTCACCCCAGGCAGACACGTGGCCCTGGGTCCAGGCTCTGGCTGACCCTGCTGGGAGCAAGGGCTGGATTAGCTGCTCTCCAAAGGTCCTCTCCAACCCCAGCCATGCCATGATCCCTGGAAACACCAGAGATTTTGATACAATCAACATCAAACTCTGTTTGATAAAATTGGAGACTGGATTCCAGCACTCCCAACAGCCTTGTGGTATTTTCCAGGACTGAGCACCTGTGGCTCCTGTCTTTGAAAATCTGTGCAGGAATTAAACTGGATCCTGAGCCAGGCTCCATCCCCAAACCTGTTCCTTGCTTTCAGCTTTGCACACTTTTGTGCCCTTCAAAGTCATGTGGATGGTGGCAAAAAATAATAAAGATTAAATGCAAACACTATGAGATAAAATTCACCACACTGGAGAGACCAGACACAGCTCTTCATATGGCATCTAATCTCTGTCCAAACAGGATTAATTCTGTACTGCTGTTAAATGGAGCATATGATTAATGTGGATACTCCTCTGGGGCTGTGGATGCTAACTGTGCCAGTGGGAAAGGGAATGCCTTTCCTGAGATCCACAGGTCCAGTTCTGCAATAAGGGATCTAGAAATTAGTTGTTTTCTTTTTTTTTTTTTTAAGAGTATTTTAACACCAGGCTCAATAGACTATAGAAAAGGGGCTTGCACTAACAAAAGATACTGTTTTCCATACTCTGCCTCTTTTTCTACCTGCTTCACACAACTGAAGCACATTTAATGCATAATTTAAACTGGAGATAAGACACTTGCACCATTTGCACTCTTTGGGACTAGGAATCCCCTGGTCCCTCACAAAAAGGATGTCCCTTGTCAGGTACACAGGGATGGGATGTGTCTCCACCTTTTACTGCTCAGCCTACCCCACCCTCCTGTACCACTCCTCCTTCACCCCAAAGGCTCAGCTTTCCTTTTGGGATGTAATATTCCCCCCCACAGCCTTTAAAATCCAAATTCCCCTTTCAGAGGTAAATTCTCTTTAGAGATATAAGACTTTACAGATAGAAGCTTCTTTAAAGATGGCACACGTTTATATGAAAGCTAACACAACACAAATTTACTTTGGATATTAAAAATGCATAATAAAAGTCTTAAAAGGAAAATACTGTTTTCATTTAAAAGCCTCAGTGGTGAAGCAAAATTTTTCAACTGCTATAATTGTCAGCCCAGTCCCATTTGTATTTATGAGAGCCTAAAAACTTTACAAGTCCTGTAGTTGCACTTTGTAGTGGAACATAAAGTAGTCAGGTTACATTGTTTTGAAATTTATCAAAATTTCATGATTTTGCATGTAAAAAGTAAAGTAAAGCAGAAGTTAAACAGAAAGTAAAGCAGCAGTCAACAGTGTTGGAACTAAATTCCCAATAAGTTGTCACCTCTCAGTGTTTCAAGCCCAGAACTGCAGTTAATTGTGGATAATTTTTCATAGTGTAAAGAATTAATTAATTAAGCAAAGGAAAAAAACCTCATGTATGAAGGAGAGCATGAATCTAAAGCCATAATTGCCATACAATTTGCCAGAGTACATTTGATAGACTTCTGATGAGCACTCTCCTTTTCCAGGCTTTCCTGGCTTGAGTGCTTCTTGTCCTACCTTACCCCCACATTTGGCAACTTTGATAAAACAAACAAAAACCCCCACACCCAGTACTGGATTTTGTTTACTATTAAACACCTTATTTGTCATTAAAACTACAAAGAGCACTAGGCAGGAGAGACTTTGTACTTCTCACCAGAACAGCACCAGGCTCTTGTTCTGAGGAAAACTCCCTCCACCCAAATTAACCAGGGCTGAGCTGCAGGATCAGGATTTGGGATCCCCAGGCAGACTGGGTCATTCTCACACTTGGCATTTTTCACATTTGCTGAAAAAATTCCGGTTTTAATTCCAAATGAACAGTTATGCAAATGTGACTCAAGTGCCTTTTGATAGAGCTGGTCTGAGCTTGCTCCTTTTGTCAGTTAATTTGCACTTACTTCATGCATATCTTTAACCCAATTGGCATAGTAATGTGCCACATATGTACTAAATTAAGGATGATTGTGCCTGATTGCCCAATTATGATACCAAATGTGTGAAAATAGTTGATAGGACATTCTGTGTGTTTTCTCTAAAAAGACTCTGTGCATTCAAAAATCTAAAAATAAAACCTAACACTTAATCATAATGGCTTGGCTTGAAATGTGGAAAACTGACAAGATGATTTAAAATGCAAGGAATTGCACCACAAATGAAAAGATTAAATTCTCCCATTGTTACATGCTCTATGAGCATCCTTTCAAATGGCCCAACATTTGTTGGAGTCTGACACGTTTCTCTCTGATGAGCTACAGAGGATTAACCAGCTATTTTTCACTTCTTTGACAGAGTAATAATTCCTAACTCCAGATTCTAGATTGATAGCTGGTTTGTATTTTGAATTCATCACAAACTGTCCCAGGTCCCGAGCCAGGGCTGACCTGTGTGGCACCATGTGCCACAGCAGGCTTGGAGCAGCCTCTCCCTGCCTCACCCAAGGCAGGCAGGCACCCACCAAGAGCTGGATTATCCAGGCAATTAGCAAGGATTGGTTCAGCAGAAAATGTGTGGCAAACACAGCTGAGGAAGGATGGATGAGGGAATTCACCACCACAGGAGTCAGTGGAGTGAGCCCCTGACTTCTTGTGAGACTTGGCTGGAAATCATCAAAGCAGTTTGCATTTCCTCCCCCATCTTGTTCCTTGTGGTCCCAAACAAGGTAACCACACCAAAGAGAAACAACATTTGCTAAATAATCTGTGACTTTCACTGTATTTTAAAACATTGTGTTAATAGGACTTTTCTCCCAGTTTTCCCAATTTTACAGCAATGAAAGGTTTGAGGCAAGAGGATCCAACCTGGAAAGCAAATTCCTCATAATTGAGTCTCCTTTTTCTCAAGAGCAATTTCCTGTTTAACTGCAATTCCAACACAAACATGAGCAACATTATTTAACTTCTCTGCAAGGACTGTGGATGCTCCATCCCAGAAAAAAATTGGCATTCCTCCCAGTTCCAGCAGTGGCAATTCTTTTCCTGATTTGTGCACAGTTGTCA
The DNA here is from genome assembly GCA_013397555.1 of Urocynchramus pylzowi. NCBI lineage: Eukaryota > Metazoa > Chordata > Aves > Passeriformes > Fringillidae > Urocynchramus > Urocynchramus pylzowi. The sequence goes on along the minus strand of VZRH01003055.1, from coordinate 120,917 downwards.
TGGTCCCCATCTCGAGAGCACTGATGGTTTTATGGGAGAGATTTCATGCTGGCTAAGACTGAAATGATTGTTTTCAAGCAGACTGTGTGAGCAAGGAAAGCAAAAGTGGAGGGAAGTGCAGGGAAGAAAGGACTCCAAACCATAATCCCATTAATTTAAGATGTGTTACACATAAGGGATCTATTCCTGAGTTTAAGAGAGCTTTTTTTTTTGATAACTTAATTACCTCTTATTCATTCAACACGCCCTTGAGACCAATAGTCTAAGCTTCCACAGATTCAAAATGCCCACATTATGCTTAGGGTCAGCATGATGTGGACTTCTATTAAAAAGAAGAAAGAATAAGATGGTGTGGAAATTTGAGGGGAACTCACACAGGACCTTTTCAAAAGCTGCAGCATGAAATGTGCTTATAACCTGAGCTCTGCAGCCTGCAGGTCAGAGACTGTTGGTCCGTAATATTTGAAACAACATTGCTTTTTTTATTTGCAACACTAATATTTTCATTCCATCCAACTTCTTTTTCTGGTTTTGTTTGTGGGAAGAGCAATATTGTAAGATTTAGTGTAGAAATCCTGTTGCACCTCTTTGGTTGGTTCTCTGGCTCATCCCCCTGCTTTCCCCACCTCCCTGCCACAGCTCAGCCTGTAGTGCTGGTATGAAATCAGGGAAATAAATTTATGAGAGGAAAAAATGCAGCGATAACCAAGGCCGCCTGTTTTCATTTACATTTTCCTCTTTGGGTCGTTGTTATTACTCCCTTTCGCCCGAGCTGTGGGATCTATGTTTTAGCACAGGCACGATGCTGCTTTGTGAGACACCATTAACAGACATGGACAAAGGCCTTGGAAAGTTTTCTGGGAGCATAAACTCCAAAAAGAGCTGACTCTGCTGTAGCTGCACTGGCTGCCCCGCCGCGCTCGTTCCCCACAGATGCTCTCGTGTGCTTGCGTGTCCTGGCAGGAACTGCAACAGCCAATTTCAAGTCACTGTCTGAAAATGTTTTCTTCTAGAAAATTAATTCCTGAGTATATGGAGCTGCACAGTAAATCTTGCTGGCAGAGCTGAGTTTTCCATTCAGGACAATTCTGTTTAATCCATATCCTTGTCAGAGTTCGGCTGGCATGGAGCGTCCCGCAAGGAGCTGCAGGCTTAGGATTATCCTGCTAAAGCTGGCATTGTTTTAAAAAGTGCTCACCAGCAAACCAGGAATTGAAGGCGGTGTTCAGACAGTAATTTCGTTGAGTGATTATTTGTGGAAGCTGCCTGTGAGTGGAGATAGGTGAGCAGGGCAGCCAGGGCAGCACAAGTGTGCACTGACAGTGCAGCCAGACCAGCAACACACTGAGCCCTTTCAGCCACAGGCTCAGTCTGCTGGAAAAACGAGACCCATCACGCACCACCAGACCACAAGGAATGCTTCTTCTTTTATTCATTCACTCAGTTTTACAGCCATCCTTGCTTCACTTTGTGTCACTGTCAGGGAAAGGTTCACCATGCTCCTGCCAGTGTCCTTTCCTGCCATTCCTCTGTGGCTGAGGGATTTCTCTGTGCTGATGTGACTTTTCAGAGGCTGTGCTCACAGCACAGCCACCAAATTAATCTCCCTGAAATCCACCTAACCCCCTCCTGTGAGCAGAAAGTGGCTCTGCCAAAACACCACACTTACTACAGGGTGAACAGGGAGCCCGCAGCAAACGGCAAATTTTGTTTGTACGTCCACAAGATTTGCTAAAAAGTTTCATTGTTCTCGTGTGTAATCTGCGAAGAAATGCACGTCCTGGAAAAGCAGCCTGTAATTTGTAGCACATGAGTGTGCTTTGGGGGAAATCAATCAAATGAACTAAGACGTGTTCTCAACTCCTAAACTAATGATCCTTCCTGTGAGCAGCATGAAACACCGGGCGAGTCCCAGATGGCATAAATCCTCCAGGTTTCAGCAAAGCTGTGACAGTTTATACTACCTCAACAGTACCCTAATTGTGCTGCAAACTTTTTAAGGTGGCAAGCAGTCAGCCTTTTCAAAAGCCCCCTTCTTCCCAAGCAGTCCCAGGGCTAAACAAACAAGTTTACCATTTAGTGAGAAGAGAATGCCAGATTTAATTTATACTCTTTCAGGGCTGATGTGCTTAAAAATAATAACTCTGAAAATCTGATTTTGTCTTAAGAAATGCCAAGCAGCTGCGTAGAGGCATTCAGGGCTGGGACCTGAACCAACTTCTGTTGAGAGAGGAAATTAGGACCATTTTGTTACCCTGACAAAAATGAAATCTGTGAGAACAGTAATTCCTTTGCAGAAAAAAAATCAATAGTTTCAGCATGTTTTTAACGTGGCAATTTGCTATGGAACATCTTAACAATACATCAGCAAATCACCAGTTGAAATCAGCTGTAAATCACCAGTTGAAATCAGCTGCTGGCTTTGAGTGTACAAGTATAGAACTGCATGAAAAATGTGTAGTCAAAGCAGAGGAAATCTCATGAGGAATCATGACTTCCTCACTCCTGAAGTCATTGTGAAAAATCTGAGAACAGATACAGGTAAGAAGCTTTGGTTTACATAGAGAAGTTACAAACCCACCAAAATCCAAATCTTCAACCCTAATCTGGCAAGAACTTCTAGAACTTCTTTCCCTCTGTGCCTCAGAGAACCCATTTACAGAGTAAGGGTATTGTTGAACAGTGAGAGGAAATTATTAAGCAGTTAACAGCCAAACCATGATCTTCATAATCATATGTAAGCATTAAATATAATTATTCAACAGATTCTGTAAAAGACAATACAAGAAAAAGGCTATTTCTCTGTATTTGCTACATGCTGCTCTGATGACTGAGTAGTACAGACCATGCAACATTCATCTTGGTTTTTGTCACATAGTAGTAGCAAATAGACCTCACAGTGCCATTACTTATTTCAATGATATGAAAAGAGCCAAAAAATTCCTTTTAAAGAAAATTCAAGTCAATTCTTAAACCTGATTAACTTTGTATTTAACCTTCTGAAAAATGCAGAACAGGAAATCTAAATTACATAAGGAAAATATGTTTAAAAATTATCTCTGGCATAATTCCAAGGTTATCTCTGGATCAAATTGTCAGGGGATAGAATTTGCAAGCAAACAGCAATAAAAAAAATGCTTCTGCTATCAGCTCTGAACAGTACCCTGATGTGTCTGTATTTCACTCTGCCTAATCCCTGCTCAGTAATTAGAAATGTTGTGGCAGTTCTGAAAATGAGAAGTGACGCTCTTATTTTATATGTGCTCCAAAACACATTCACCAGAAGATCTGCAGCAAAGAAACATTTTCCAAAAGGAAATCAAATGATTTGTGTTTTGCTTCATTGTAAATTCTCTGTGATGGATGCTGGAATTAATTAGGGAGCTGTTATGCTCAGCATCTTATACTGGAATAAGAAGTCTTTGTGGAAGAGTCTATTTAGAACCATGCTGATGATCCATAAAACCTTATTATTGAATGGACAAGTTAAAGAAGCTCTAGATAGCTAAATTCAGTTCTAGGGAAGCAAGTTACCATCTTTCCTCACCATTTTTCATGCCTTTGAAAGCAAATGTGACCTGCTAGGATGCTCTGCTCTGTGCCAAGTTCTCCAGCTGTGTCCTCCTAGTTACAGCTACATCTGTAAATAATTTTTGAGTCAAACTCCCAAATCAAAACTCTGACAGTGTGAAGGTTATAAAAAAACTTGCCTCTAGAAGGACACCACCACTGGCCCTTACTAATTCTCACCTAGATTGTTTACAGGTATTTCAATTATCTAAGATAATTAGACATCAGGGTGATTAAGCTCACTTAGATGCCTTGATGCAGGAGGTATCCCCTTTTTCCTCATCCAGAGCGAAGTTAGATAAAATGTGCTAAATATAAACTGCAGAGAACACAGGATGAAACAGCTGCTCTCAGGAGCTGGTGTCCACAGTATCTGCATTTTAAAGGGCTCACTTTTAGAACACTCCAGTCTAGTGCTGTGAACTGGATGCCTGTAGTGGCTGGGCTGCATGAAACAAATTAATTTATCTAGAAAAGCATTCCATTAGCACTCTTGGAGACTGCTCCACAATGGGAATCAAACCACATTAGCTGGGCACCACTCAAGGCTTGCTTCCTCAGGACACTCCTGCTCCAGAGTGAGATGCTGGTCTGGGGCACCCAAAGCCAACCCTTGGGAAACAATGTGCTCCATTTTCATCAGCATTTTGTGTATATTTAGAGGTGAGAAGAGTGAATATGACAATGACTTTGTGGTCAGCACAACAAGAGCTGTCAACACATGTCAGCCCCATGTCAACACATGGGTTCCTGCTACCCTTGGCGTGTTATTAATACAACAAATCCCTCAAATGTCTTTGTTCTGGGCTTTTCTCTTCTCTGAAAATGCAGCTTGAGCCGTGCAAAAGGCTCTGCACAACCACTGCTGGCACAGGCATGGCTCTGCTCAGGGAGGGGACAGGGCAGGAAAGCTCACCAGGCTGTCCCCTCGTGTCCCTCTCAGCTCCTCTGACACACAGAGTGGGACTCCTTCCTCAGCCTGCACATCACTGAGCTTGGGGAGCAGTAAGGAAGGAGCAAAAAATGAAATCAGAAGGAAGGAGGTCCCTGGCAAGGCAGCAGATGGTGCAGAGCCCATGGAGGTTGGCTGCCCTTGTCCCCTGCACTGTGAGCCAGGGTCACTTCCACAACTCACGGAGCCTGAACCAGGACCAGGACGTTTCCTAACCTTGGGGTATTTGATCTCCCAGAGTTTTGGTTTTCATACAGTTGTTTGGTTTATGTGACTCTGCACTACTTCAGAAACGGATGTCAGCTTTCCAAGGAGGCTGTGGGGAAATTCAGCCTTATGGGAAACCTTCAGTTCAAACAAAATCACAGAGTTCTCACAAAACTGTCCAGACCTTTTCGCAATTATGTTACATCACACACGGGGTTTGAGCAACTCTGGATCATTTCACAGCTCAGCTTCTTATCTTTTTTATAGTTCTGCTACTGTGGCTCCATTCTTTCCCATATGAAGAAACTTAATTAATATTTTATACCCTTAGTAGATTGTGAATACAATTTGCCATAACAGTACAGAAAAAGCAAATACACTTTGTCCCCTGCCAACAGAAAATCCTTAACAGCTGTTTATTGCTCATTTGCAAAACATAAGAGCAATGGAATTCCATTACTTAGAGAAACTGGCTGTTCCATGATATCCTTGGCAACAAACAACACACTTATCTTTTTGAACAATAGACTCTCAAAGTTTCTGCAGCCTACAAAAATAAGACAGTGAGGAAGACTTTTTCTTAACTGCAAAATTCCAAACAATGGGAACTGCCTAACCGTCAGCTGCATTGTGTTCCACGAAAATGAAACTTTTTCTTGCTCTCTCTCTCCTCCCCCAAAAAAGAAATTTGCTCACTGCAAATTTAGAGAAAAGTTTCATGCAACCATCTCCTTCACAGGAAGAGCTTTTTATTGAGGTCAAGACTTTGGCAAAATGAGAAGAAATTCAGACTGCAATCTGAGTAATGTAAGAACTCACAAACAACATTAAAGGAGTTACTTCAGTTTATGATAAACCATAGAGAAATCGCAGAGCGGAATTTTCCCTGACTGTTCAAAACTTAAACACCAAGAAAAATAACGTTGTGCTTTACACCACAGATACTTCACATATGGTTTTAACTAAATAACTTCCAAGTTTCCAACAGCTTAAAAAAGAACTATCTATGGCATACCAGAGAGATGCGAGCTCCTCAGAAAGCCAGGACATGCACATACCATCCATAATCTGGTTTCTATATTTAGGGAAGGACTATACCTAAAGCCCTGGAGGTCAGCACTGAACCAAGCCCGGAATATTTTCACAGACAGATGTTCCAGACAGTGTTTACCACGGTCCACTCTCCCAAACCCACAGCAAACGTGCCATGTGAAGAGCTGAGCTGGAGCTTGCACTGTTAAAAGGCAGTGTATTCTCATACCTCAATGATCCTGTCGTGGATTTGCAGCCCTCCTTCCTTAGCAGCAGGCCCAGTGTCAACTATTTTGGATACAAAAATTCCTTCGCTGGATGAGCCATCCTGATTGTCCTTCAAGGATGAAAAGGAAAACACATTACTGTCCCTCTTGTCTGCCCTCAGCTGAAGCTTGTCCATGTCACAAAAGTGCTCGTAATTTGAGAGAAATATTCTTACTGATGTCTTAATATGGAATTACTTTGTGCTAATGAGAGCACCTGATACCCCGATTTTGAAAGATTAAGCAACCAGGGAGGGACTTCCATTAGGTAAATTAGTTGCTTGATAATCATTTTCCTCTGACTTAGGCCAGCTCAGGAGTAATTGTCATTACAATTATTCTCACAGCAAAATCCAGTGAGACACAGCCTGCTTGCACATCAAACATAAGACAACAGTGCAATTTTCATTTTTAGTTGCACAGCTTTTCCTCTGGAGACTTGAAAATAAACCCATGAAAACACCTTACACCAAACAAGGTATTTTCATATTCCTGTGTATTGTGCTTCTACCAGTGCAAAACAATGCCTCAGAAATTTGAAAAACTCTAAAGAAAGAATAACTTTCAAGTGAATTCACTAGGAATAAATTGTGATTAATGTCAGATTTCTGAGCAGCCAAGAAGTAGTTCAGAATACTTTCTAAATTATCAGGACAAGGTATAATCCACTCCTTGATGTAATTAAAGTCATATGCAGCTGCTCCAGCCAACAAGCATCCCGAAAAAATACATTAGTGAGTGTGTGGTGCAGGAAACATCTGCTGAAATCACAGAACTCAAACCCAAGCTGTTCAAGTTCCATCCCTTCACCTGCACAGAGGGCTGCTGGATCTCTGCTGGAAAGGAGAGTAAACAATTTTTTTTTTTTTAATTTTTTTTTTAATGAAAGGCACTAAAGTTGTGGCTCTCAACCCATGAACTTCCCAGCAGCAGGGTCTGAGAAAGAGACACCGTGGGTTTTATCACTTTGGGAGTGGCACTGCACTAGGATTAGAGGTGCTGCCTGTGATGATATGCAAGAATAAAGAGGCAGCGAGAGAAAAGGCAGCGTTGTTAATAGACATCCACACAATCTCAGTGGAAGAACTGCTCTGAAAGAATCCCAAGAGGACCAAATGCTTGTCAGCAACATTTTTTTCCTCTAAGTGTTGACCTACATGCTTTTTCCAACTGGAAAGGGCAAACATATTTTAACAATTAACATACCACGCATGGCCGGCCACCAATAATATTAAATCCAAGAGATCCGGAGTCCCGATGAAGGACCAGAGTCAGTGCTTTAGTTTCTTCACCCTACAAAGAACAGACAAACACATTCAAAACATTGTGTGTGGTGGGTAAAACAGGACAGGCAACACTTCTACCCAGGTTTTTTGTTGGGTTGGTTTCTCATTTTTGTTAAATCCCCTTGTAGTTTAGAGACAAATGGTTGGAATAACTCTGCAGCTCCCAGTGGCTGCTCCAGCCACCCCACTGAGCTCCAGCAGCAGAACCTCCCCTAAGATTTATGTGTCTTTTTTATTGAGATCTACAGTGAGACACTTAACAGCAACAGAAAGGGTTTATATGCAATGCTGGTTCCTGCAACTACTTGACCCAGTCATATGTGATGTGTTATGTAAAATACTCCACGTTTCCAGTAGTCAAACTCTTTGACTTTTCCAGTGCTTGGGGGTGACTGAACCTTAGGACTGGATCCTTCCATTGCCTCTCTCTCCTGCCGACTACGTGACATTGTTTTAAGTGACATTGTTTTGAACAGTATCAAACACAAAATTCTCTGCAGAGTTTTAGAAAAAAGCAATAAACAAAAGTGTGACAATGGCAATTGCTATTCACAGCACCTGCCGTGCGTGATTTTTTTTTCTCTGGCATTTTACATTGACTAGCAAAACAGACATCTCCCATCACTGAAAATCATTATGTTAATCCCCTAAAAGATGAAATTCTGCAGTGAATAGTTTTCTGGACAAACAGCATAAACAAAGATATACTGGAAGGATGTGTAATATTTGGAGGGCTGTGTAAACAGGTTCTGTTATCCTGTTATCTCTCATTCCAGCTTGTTCCTAACTACAAACTCCTACAAAATGTCCTTTATGACACAGGGATGCTACTTAGGCTATTAACTTTTATAAAGACAAAGCTAAGTGAACGAACTCTTAAAGACAACTAAATGTTCACAATGTTCTCCCTTCAGTCTCAATCTAGTGTTGCTATTTACAGCACAACAAACAACAGCAGAGCACTACAAAAAGCCCTCTGAATAACAACATTTAGAGAGATCAGAATAGGATCAGTGTCTGCATCTAGAGATACAGATTAACTTCTCTACCTTCAAAACCATTTTCTTAGTTTTAGCCAAGGGGTGAAAAAGTTAGGAACACAAAAAAAGTTTGAGGAAGTTATCTTAAAAGTCTGGTTTTTATAACCAATTAATGACAAAAATTGCAACAGTTACATTGTAATTCAATGCAGATGGTTTTAGTTTGTGCATTTTTCTTCTAACATGTCAATTTGAAGTTGTCAATCAAATATTAATGTCTATTAAAGTCATAAAAAATGTCAAAGTAATCCTGGATTACTGAATTACTCCCAGAGATTGGGGGATGATAAGGAAGCCCAATTCCCTGCCAGCGCGAACTGGCAGAGCTCCACTGACCGCACACTCCCAGCTCCTCCACGGGGGAACTGCACCAACAGCTCCACCTGAAAATGTGCTTTACAACTTCTACATCAGCTTCTGATCATTATCTTCCCTAATGATGGAGGCATAAATAGACTTGGACCTGATACAGAGGAGCATGAACAAACTCTGACCGATTTCATCTGAATCTGCCTGCACTTGGCAGCAGTGAGAGCCAGGTACCCAGAAGAGAAGTGAAAAATGAAGTAAAATCTATTTCCCTGCAAGTCTACAGACCCAGACCTCAGACAGGATTTCAAGGAACACATTTCCAGTCCTGTGAGACCACTTTAAAGGACTGATGATTCTGTGTTTGAAAGACAAGCACATGCTAGCGTGACTGTTTCCTTCTATTACCCCTATTTAAGAAGGCAAATCAATTAGAACAATCAAAAAACAATTACAACATTGCTCTCAAGACACTTTCAGTAATTAGAGTTGCCTGTTTTCATTAAAGCCTCCTTATGTGGCTTTGATTTGACACTTTTACACCTGGCTGAACAAGTATTAAAGCAGGTGGGATTGAATCAATCGGGTTGTGAGGGAAAAGAAACAACTACTGCAGCTTTCTGTAGGTACTTCTGAAAAAGTACTTCTGTCTACAGGGGTTTTAAAGACATTCCCGGGTTTTAAAGACATTCCCAGGTTTTTCTGGTGGCTTTGTGCAGTGTCTCCATGCTCCCCACGGCAGCAGTCACGTTCCAGCCCCACGGTGGGTGCAGAACTGCCCAGCCCTGGGAGGCAGCAGCACCTCGCTCTGACACTTGGCCACTTCTGCACACTCACATCTCAGCTCCTAACGACTCCTTCACCAACCTTCTCCTTCTCCTCATAAGGAAGCCACGATTTAAATGATTTTTCCAGGGCTCTGCCTTTCTCTCCCCCTCCAAGACCTGGCGTTCCAGCGGAGCAGTCATTAAACAGTGAGGTAACTGTGGAAATGTGGTGGCCAGGGGCCAGCCCTGCCCCGGCAGCTGCTCCAGCAGCAGACCTGATGGTTCCTGGCATGTTGTATTCCCACAGCTGAACAGAACTCTTAAACATAATTCTTGAAATTACTGTACTTCCCAGCTGAGTAATGTGCAGCTAATAGACTGCCTTTCCCTTCAGATAGCAAAGACTAATTTCTTTGGTAGTGCTGTGGCTAAGAAGGTTTGTGCTCACCAGAGGAGGCACCTCAGCTCCTTCTTCACTGGTGAAAGGGCTGCCAGGACCAGCCTGGCCCATCCTGCCTGGGGACAGCCTGAGAAAAACACATCATCTTGTTTTAAAGGACTTCATCTGGCTCTTACAGAATTCAAATCTGTGTCACCACCACCACAGAGGTCCTGAACGTCAGATCATAGCTGGCTCTTGCCTGGCTGATCCATTTGAAGTCAGTCCCTGTCTCTGGTTGCCAGGAGAGCAGAAGGGTTTCCACCCTGGGCTATCAACTGCTTCTGATTTCCTCTCCCCTTGCTCCTTTCCACAGCACTTTGCTGGCTGTGTAAATAAGGGATTGACCAGATCAGCTTATCAAGAGGTGTGCACAGTGCTGTGTTTCACCAAGGATTAAGCCTTGTTTGAATTGTACAAGTTTTTTCCTTGATTGTTTAGACTTTGATATTTCAGGATTGACATGTCTGATCGAAGGAAATATTAATTTTGAGGGAGACACTCCACCTTCCCTCCCACTCAAGCTCATCCTCAAGAAGCCTCTCCTCTTTCCACCAAGGAATAAACAGTCCTTCTCTGAATAAACCTTTGAACTGTACACTGTAAAAGAAGTGTTCCCTCAGTGGTAAAACATGGATGACACAACTGGGGTCACTTCAGGCACATTTGCCTGCTTAAGGGGCTTAGAAAATTGTGAGCTGCTCACAAGATGAGTGTGTGTATAAAAAATAAATTTATTTATGTCTTCTTTCAATACGGTTGAGGTGGTGTTATAGAACTCACCTCAGAAATGGCAGATGAAAGCACAGCAAAGCTGTGATTCATCCAGCATCACAAACAAGGTCCGTGCTAAGGTGAATCCCAACGTGGGTCTCCAAAGCTGCCAAAAGACCACGAATTTGGGTCTCTAAAGTATGGCCTAATGTCACTCAGTATCCTATTTCCCCTTTGACTAATCATTTAAACACAACTGTACGTGGGCATTTCTTCTGTTTTGACTACAGGATGTGTGATCTGATTTATTCTGGATTGGTTCTACATCTGCAGCAACAGGCAGCCATCAGGCAGGAAAGCCAGAAAACCCTTTTTCTCCACCTACTGAGGAGCCAGAACATCCCACAGTAAGTTCTGCAATCACCACTTGTAAGCTATGAACCTGGACTGCTGGTGCTCAGCCTGCTTGTGCTTAGCACAGACCAAACTACTACCTCTGAGAATGTATGAAATATGAATAATGGCCATTATTTAAATAATGACAGCAAATTGGTTATTTCACACTACCATAGCTCTAATCCCTGTGTTCAGGGACATAATCCTTAGGAAAATTTATACGTCCTGCTGAGTGTTCCTGCACAGTCTGTGCTACTGTCTCTGAGAAATAACCCCACACTTGGAAGCCTGCCACAGCCCCAAAGTGGGAAAGCATCCCCTGCACGAGGTGATTACCACAGGTCTTTTACTAAACTCTCTGTGCCACAAAGATGCAAGTCTGCTATTTGTGCTTGCCTGGGAGCTGGGCAGCAGAGAGCTGTTAGTGTTGGCCAGCTGCCCAAAATGCTGTGAAAGACACGTAATTGACTGACCGCTGGCCAGGGCTGTGGTGACACGACACCTCCCAGCCTTCTCCAGACTGGTGGCTGCTCCAGAGAACTGCACAACAGCCCTTTGTAACGGGGCTGGACCCAGCACAGGGGTCTGGGCCAGCTGTACCCATAAATCTGAGAGGAAGTAGGGCTGAAAATGTGTGTCATGAACATTTGCAGCTCTCGGGATTACGGCAGCTCCCGAATCCGTGCAGAGATAAACAATGCAAACCCACCATCACCAGCACTAGCCACGAAAAAAGGGAGGTGTGAGGATAAAAGAGATCAAAAATGAGGAGGCAGGGATTGGGTGAGATGGTTTCTGACAGCAGGACAGTGTGCAGGGCTCTCCTGTCATCAGCAGTGGAGATGGAGCTGTGTGTTTTTTTGTGGGAGCAGCAAGCCCCTGGAATGCCATGGCAAAGTGCTGCAGGAAAAGGGGGAGACAGAACCATCCTGAAGCTTGATATGACTGTGAATCCCTGATTTATTTTAATGGTATTACTAAGATTTTGACCAGCACACACCCAGTATTGTCTGAAGTTAGAACAGTTCATTTAGTATTAAAATATTTTCTGGTTTGAGTTAGGAAAACAGGATGGGTTCTGTCCTGGATTCCTAAGAAGGTTTAAAAAAAAAAAATATCCTCTGACACGAAGTTTTATTTCCTTTACACAGCTTTTAGAGCCTCAACATTACCAGAGGTGTGAATACAGATGTTTGACAGTTTTGAACAGTTTAATACTGCTGTGTCTGTGGTAGCACATTCCAGGTCACTGGGAGGACTCTGAATGTCTTCATTTAAAAGATAATTGGCTTCCAGGGCTTCCCTCGCTGGGGAGCCTCATTCCAATTAAAACTTCAGGATTGTTGTAGCTCTGGCTTTTGATTCTGCTCATTTTATAAACGGTCTAATTTTGAGGGGTTGAAATCAAGTTAATTTTTCCCTTCCTAATTAAAGAACCCTGTGTGATGCTGGGAAAGAAATCACAAGTACACAGCAGATGTCCTGTATTTGGATGTTACAAAGATGATGGCTGCAGATCCTGAAGTAGCTGCTGAGGTGTCCGAGTGGCACCACAGTTAATCCCAAAGCCTGCATTTTGTAGGAAGCCCTATTGTGGGATGCCAGGTGAGCTCAGGCTCTGGAAGCATTGGGTCACAGCGGCTTCTTCCAGTGCACTCCACTTTGTGTGACTCCTGGGAGTCAACTTCTGCTGCTTTAATTCCATTTCCAGCCCTGGAAATCCCACTTTTAGAGTTTTCTTCGGGGAAGAGAGCAAAGAGTAAACAGTAACACCGCGACCTTGTTACTTTTCTGTGCGAGCTACCTTACGGGGTCCAGCCAGCAACCACGGTCACACTTACAGATGTACCTATAGAAAGATGTACCTATGGATGTACCACTTACAGATGTACCTATAGAAAGATGTACCTATGGAAAGATGTACCTATGGATGTACCACTTACAGATGTACCTATAGAAAGATGTACCTATAGATGTACCACTTACAGATGTACTTATAAAGCGGCACATTACAGCTATTAAACCCCAAAACTCAGCTATTTGAAAGGATTTGCGGGGGAACGGGTTCTCCAGAAGAAACCCTGCACATGGGAACGCCCCGGGCGCCGCGCACGGGACAAGGCGCAGTCCAAGGGACGAGGCGCATCCCGAGGGACATGGCGCATCCCAGGGGACATGGCGCATCCCGAGGGACATGGCGCATCCCCAGGGATGAGGCGCAGCCCAGGGGACAAGGCGCATCCTGAGAGACAAGGCACATCCCGAGGGACAAGGCGCATCCCGAGGGACATGGATTATCCCGAGGGACAAGGCGCATCCCGAGGGACATGGATTATCCCGAGGGACAAGGCGCATCCCGAGGGACCCCGGGCACCGCGGGGCCCGTCCTTACCTTGCCGGGGGAGGCTGCGCGGGCGCGGGCCAGCGCGTCCAGGCGGGCGCTGTACTGCGTGAAGCGCTTCTGGTATCGCAGCGCCGTCACCTGCAGCTCCAGCT
>VZRH01003055.1:4218-96729 GCA_013397555.1 Urocynchramus pylzowi | reverse complement strand
CCCCCCGTTACTGTAAAGAGAAATTCAATAATGTTTGTAAAGAAAACTGGGCTGGCTGGTGAAAAACCATCAAAAAACCATGGCAAAAATAGTTGTTTTATAGATTATTGAAGCTTGATGAAGTAGGCTCTAGTGAGTGATTTAAGTCATTGAATAACAAGATAGAAAGTAATGGAAAAAGCCAAAGGTAACAACCTTGATGGTAGAGTTAAATGATTTATCTGACTACAGCTATTCTAAAGGCAAAGGTTAGTGTACTGAGCTGGTGTTGGGAATTATGGCAGGAGGCATGCAAAGCTCTTTCAAGTTGCTGAGATTTGTTTTTGTTGTACATTTGCCATTCCCTTAGCATTAGCCTGAGTTATTTTATAAAAGCCCTGCATTGACCTCTGCTGTGTGAAGTTTGCACACGTGCGAGTACCAGGAGTTTATTGAAGACAAATAGATTGAGAAAGAAGGGCAGTGGCAAAAGTAAGGGTAAAACTGCAAACAGTAGTGATAACACTGCAAATAGTGATGGTGAAACTGCAATTACTGATGGTAAGGCCATAGGTGGTTTTTTATACACAATAAAATATTATGATTCATAATTTCACGGTTTGCCAGTCACACTGCCCACGTCAGCTCTCCCAGTTGCTCTTCTTTTGTTTCTGCTTCCATTTCTCCTCTCATTTGCCTGTCTCCTCCCTTTCTGCTCATCTCCCACTGCCAACCAGTGCAAATCCCACTCTGTGCCTTTCCAAGCCACCGCATCTGGTTTTACTTGGCTGTCCTTGGCAGGCCTGTTCTATTGCTCAAGGGGTTGGCTCCTTCCTGGAATATCCACCCTTCTGGGGCCTTGGCTGGTGAATGTTAATGCTCAATCTGTGTCTGCACGCTGCTGGTGGCATTTTGCAGTTGTTCTGGCCCTCGGGAGGCGAGTCTGTCACGAGGGCAGGGGCTCTGTCTGCCCCCAAGCACTGAGGTTTCTGCACAGCAGGGCACCAGCAAAGTGACCTGGAAAAAAAAGGAGAGCAGAACAGGCTGAGGTGTGGTGTACATACCTTTCAAAGTCATGAAACTACAGAGAAAGCCTTGACATAGAACAGGAGGGAGAGGTGGAGGCAGGAGCTGAGTTGGGAACGCTGCTTCTCTGTGGTTGGAAAGTGTTCCACAGGGGGCAGGAGAAAGGGAGAGGGGTTTGGACCTTAAAATAATGGTGAAGAAGAAATATATTTAAGGAGGGAACTACACCACAAATTGCTGAAGTGACACTCAGTTTTGCACAATCCAGAGCAGGCTGTTTCTGTTGAAACAGTGCCTGCCTTCTTGAAAATTCACAAAAGCTGGATAAAATTAATGATAAGCCAAGAAGGAGGAAGGTGTGAGACTGTCAGATTTCTTGAAATGTGTGGAGACATTGGTGTGTCTCTCATCTTGGTGGGAGTAGCAACAAAGAGAACTGAATATAGAAACAACACAACTTAGCCTGGTGCTTCCCTAGCAAGAAATGCTGCTGCACACAGAGTATTTCTGCCCTAGCATTGATTTATCTGAGGGGTAAATCAGCTTCTTTCATTATTATTTGTTGTTGATTTTTTTCATATGGCTCTCCTACTTGACAGCTATTTTCCCATAGCATTTGCCCAGCATGCCTTCAGAAATATCAGAAAATACTCACAAATGCTCCAGAAAAGTGCCAACTAAATATTCCACAAAGTGCTTGCAGAGCTTGGGCAATGTTTCCCCTGGTCCTTCCCAGCTGTTTTTGAGCATTGATCTAATATTTCCCCCGTGAGCAGTAAGCATTTTTGTGACATTAAACATAGTGGGGAGGTTGTGTTTCCATGTGTGAATAAAGTGACTGATCTGATTTTTCAGATGAAAACAAATGTTCAGTGTTCCTCCTCACCAAAAATTGCTGCTCCAGATTGCTGCCTGAGGGTTTGGTTTCTTCTGCTCTTTTGGGGTTGTCTGTGGCTTCTCTGAAGGAAATAAGGTATTTTAGTCTCACAATTCAGACTACTCCAAATACATAGCATGTGACACTTTTGGTTTTCTACTGACATTGGATCAGGCTCTTAAATAGTCTCTATAATATTTAAGCAGATTACCTGAGGTATTTTTCAATATGCCTAAAGAGGAGGTGGCTCTGCCAGCTGTCTGCAGCAGGAGGAATTTAGGTTTTGGGGATGTAAATAGAAGTCATACAAGTCCTATCCATCTCATGAAACACTTTGCATTCATTTTACCAACAGTTCTTTTCTCTTTTCTTCCCTGCAAATTGTCCCTAAACCAACATGACCCAAAGAAAGGCTGACAAAACCAAACAAGCACAAATTTTGTGCTGTTTGTTCAATGGTAATTGGTTCTTTACAGGTCAAATCCTGAATTGTAGCGCTGCAGTTGGGGAGCTCTGAACCTGTTCATGTAAAACATGTGGCTTTGGGAAGCACAATAATCATTATGCAGAATCAAGCCTCTAATTAGTCTGATAAAATCTCAGTAATGCAAAAACTTCAGCAGGACAGGTGAAGCCCATGTTCCAGTTTGCAAACCTTGCTGTCTTTTGAGGAAAAACATTTTTTATACAGTATTGCAAAGTATTCAAATCCATTTCTCTGTGATTATAATTGGCATAAATCAACTTGTGCCATTTTTATAGAGCTAATGGATGTCTTGAAAATGTTCCAGGTAGATCTCAATATGGTCTTCATGCAACAAATTTGCTGTTTAGTAGAACACATTGGTGAAGCCCCAGATTGCTTGTCTGATTTTTCACTTCAGCCATTTATCAATTTATCCCTAATTTCATCGAGAGAGTGTTGACCCAGAAGATGTTAAAGGCAGAAACTGTAGTGCAGGCAGCACTTTTCTGGGCATCTCCTGCAGCCAGCCCCCAGAAACACCCAGTTTCAAGAACCAGCCCTAAAAACTGTCATTAATGCTTTCAACAGCAGTAGCACAGGAGTGAACTCAGAGCTTGGGTTCCTCTCTCAGACCTCTCGTGGATCCTGTACCTCTGGAACAGGACCTGGATGGTCACAGTGGGTAACAGGAACACAGGGAGTAGTTTCTGTGTTAGTAAGAGCAGGTGTATAGATGTCACTAGAAAAGTTCACACTATGAAAAGCATGTGCTTGTAAAGCAGAACAGTAAGAGAAAGGAGAACAGTTGATTAGCAGGGACAGAAAAATTACCCACTGTTGTAGCTGTAATGCAGTACTTACACCTAGTGGGAGCCGGGGTGCAATCCCTGGCCATAAGTGCTGGCTGCAGACTCCAACAAAATCTGTGTGAAGGAGAATTTCTGTTGACTTGAAAAATGACTGTTAGCAATTTTTTTCCTGGTGATTCGCTTATTTATTCTCAATACTGATTAATTAGAGAGGAACCAAACCAAGACATGCTCCAAGGCTTTCTGAGCTCCTTAAATCAATCTAGAGAGACCACTGCTCCAAATAAAACTGGCTGTATAAACACAGCACTGTGTAAATGTTTGAGAGATGCTATTGGACTGGAACAATATGCCAGACATCACTTCTAAGATTTATTGTTGGGGAATCTGAATAATATTCTGTAGAATCACCATGATGGGTCAGGCCACCATCCCCTTGAGTTGACTGGCAGCATACAGTGCAGCTTGTTGTTTTTGCTATCTCCTTAATCCCAGAGGGGATAAACCAGTCTCTGGAACCAGCAGTCTGAGGGAAGAAACCATCAGAGTTTATATAAACCAGCCTTGGGGTTCAGAGCCAGGAGTCCTCTCTGGGCTCAGGAGTCCTTGCATGAACAGCCCACGGGAACCTTTGTGTCTTTGCTTGTGCTGAGCCCAAGTGACCCATCAAAGCTCATTTGTCTCCTGCTGAGCCCAAGCCGAGGCAAGAAGCACCTTTTGTGCTGCTGACAGCCTTTGAATGTCCCTGGGCTCTAGGAAGCAGGATGCTTGCTGCAGCAGTCTGTGCATTTCTGCTCCAGGGCTGATTTAGTCCGGTTTAGTTGGATGTTTGCATGTTTGACTTTTAATTTCGTCCGTGCAAACAGAGAGCTGAGAGAGAGATCCAGGTTGCAGATGACATAGGGATGCCTAAATTAGAAGACAAAGCATTCTGTGCTGCCCAGGGAGATGGCAGCTGTGTGAGTTCACAGTTAGTTTTCACATTTCACAGAAAGGAGTTTACATTTAGGCCTTTCCTTAGGGAGCTGTTTGGCATCCTTGTGTAAACAGCCAGGTCTTCCTTGCCCAGAATAGCTCCTATCCTGTCAGGGTCTTCTCTGCTCTCTGAGGTGACCCCAGGTGTTGGTGGAAGCCGCTTTTCCCAACCCAGCTGTCCAAGAAGGAGTCAGGAGTCTTCTGCTCGTGTTCTCAGTGATGTTTATTGTCTCTTATCTAAAATATTTTCTGTCTGACCCCCGAGCTCTGGCCAGCAGCTCAGTCCAAGGGGCACTGCCTCCCACGGGGCTGGTGCTGTCTTTTATACCATGAACTACCTATTAGATATTTACAATTGTGTGCCAATCCCTAACACCTGTGTTAGACAGTGACTTTCTACTCTGAACCAATCTAAAAATGCCAGCATCACCTAAAAGGTGGACGTTAGGAAGAAGAAGGAAGAAGGACAGGGCACGCCCCAATCCCTCCATCTTAGGGTTTTGAACCCCCCTGTACCAAATCCCAAATTTTCTCCTTTCACCCTCTAACTACTGCTACTGTGTTGTCTAAACTTTTGTGACTTGTGATTCCTCATATAAGCTTGGTAATTTGTTCCATGGGCTGAGATCAAAGCCCCAAGTGTTTTTGGCTTCCTGCCAGGGCTGCCCAGACCCCTGTCCGGGGTTTGGGGCACAGAGAGGAATGTCCTGGATTCTGACACTATCCCAATCTCAGCAGGCATCCCAACACCATCCACAGGCTAGAACCCTCGGTGGGCAGCACCTCCAGCCCCAGGCAGCTCTGCTGGCCTTGCCTGCTGCAGCACACCTGAAAGGCTGCCCATGTCCTCCAGAGGTGCTCCAGGGCTCCCTGCTGCTCCCAGGAATCTCACCTGGAACACATCTCAGACCCTGCTGTCCCCTCAGCAGCAGGCATCAGGAGCAGGGCTTGGCATTCCCTCCTGTGCCATCCCTTCTGGGAGGAGCTGCATCTCCTCACTGCTCCTTGGGAACCAAACCACAGCTGGGGATGGCTCAGCCTTCCCCTAACCAGTTAAGCAATTTAGTTACTTAATAATTAACTGGCTAGACTTGCCCTAAGGGGAGAAAAAAAAAAAAAAAAACCAAACAACAAACCAACAAAAACCCCTATGACTGATTTTTTTCAATGGAAAAAAGCACAGTTGCCAGGGAACAACAGCAGCAGTTGGATGGGGGTTGCCCTTAGCTGGGGTATTTTGGGTGGGTGGAAAAGCAGGAGGCAGAAACCACGTGGGTTGTGGTTATCTGTGGTGGTATCTGGTGATCAGTGGTCATGTAGGACTTGTGTAAATACTCACATACTCCTTCCTGAGCTCTTTGCAGTGGGGGAGTTGCTTGTAATCGGGTTGAATGTTGTATCATTGTCCAAATAAGCCATTTGTTTGGAGTGGAAAATCTTTTAAGGCAGAGCAGTTTTCCATCTATTATTAGATCAATTGATTCAGTTAAAAAGAACACAAAGTTTTCTGGCACTCAGGCCATTTCTTAAAAGATCTTGTGGGATTCTTTAGGGTTCTTCAGTGACATGAAAATGAATTATCTGTTCCAAATCTGAGTATTTTTTTTCAGTGTATCATTCAATCTACTAAACATTATTACATCTTGCAGGCCTTGCCTCCCCTCTCCTCTTGGAAACTTTGCAATTTGAACTCATAAACCTTCACTTGGGAATTGCAAAACCTCCCATTACGTGTCTTATTCATTGAGGGGTTTTAAAGGAACCCCTGGGGTCCTACTTGCCACGTTTTCCTAATGCTTAAATCTGATTTGTTGGATCATTCTCCAAAAGTTAATCAGAATAGTTTTCAATTGGGTGGAGGGAGTATCCAAGGATTTATCTTAAAAATATAATACAAATTACTTAATCTACTTTAAAAAAAAAGACAAAATTGTGGTTGGACATGAGCCTGATCTTTCAAATGTGGTGCCTCTCAGCTGAGTCTGGTGACAAGCTCCAGAGCTGGTGTTTAAGGATGGTTAGAGGTAGCATAAAACATTAATTTTATTTTTTCCAGTCATTTTTTAAATTCCCTGTCTGATGCTTAAAAATCTGTCTTTTTTTTAATCCTTTCAAGCATTTTTTTTAGAAATTTGAAACTTTTTTTTGGACTCATAGTCACTCTGAAGGTGTCTGGGCTAGCATATGTTCATTCTAATGGTTAAACCCTAATGTGAACCTCAATGAAAATGTTCTTGTGGCTTTTGTTTTCTTTTTCAATCTGAGACAAATATCTGCCATACTGCTGTGACCACTCCAGTCACAGAAAGCTGCCAGCATTTCCCAAGCCAGTAATTCCAGCTTTTTCCAGGGAAAAGCTGGAATTACAGGGACATTTAGGGACATTATTTTAAAAAATAGTAAGATGCTGAATGGAATTGATCTGCAGAAGTAACTTACTAAATTCTGAGTGAACTTTCCTCACAGCAGAAAATTAAATGTATGTGGACACAGATGTGTGCTCAACTCTTCAGTCAGTTTGGTTTGTGTCCTCATCAGTATATTAAATATGTTATATATTTTATCTACATTAAATTATGTATGTTCTGCTGATTTCCTCTTAAGCTATGTCTACTACCAGAAGCTTAACTGAGATCTGAAAACTGTAAGGGTGATTTCTAAAACCTTCCCATTTTACCCTTCTTTGTTGCTTGGTAGCAAAAGTTTCAAACCAAATAAAACTCGAAAACCGAAAGAAGTGTGGTTTTTGTTTTAAATTAGAAAATATAAAATGGTCAGACTAGAAATCATCCAAACCTCTTTGCAGAACTGTTTTCAGAATCAGTTTTCCCCAATTGCTGCAGGGGAAAAGCCAGCCCTTGGCTCCTTCCAGTGGAAAATGTTAGTGGAGGTTGCATGGGACGTAAATTAAAGCAGGAGAGAGTCGTAGGGAAGCTGACAGCAACTGGGCCTGTTTGAAAGAAAACAAAGTGAAAGTCAGTGGGAGCCTGGCTGCCCTGGAATGCCTGCCCCAGTTGTGAACTGTGTGATCCAGATGGTTTTCCTCCTGGAACAGGGAGCACAGCGCAGCCAGGACACGGCTCCCAGGGCTGCTCCTACCTGTGCAGGGAGCCTGTGCCCCAAATCCCTGCTCCAGGCTCTGGGGAGCCCCCAGGGTGTGCCCCAAATCCCTGGGGATGGGTGCAGGCTGTGGGGAGCCCCCAGGGTGTGCCCCAGATCCCTGGGGATGGATCCAAGCTGTGGGGAGGGTTTGCCCCAAATCCCTGCTCCAGGCTGTGGGGAGGGTTTGCCCCAAATCCCTGAGGATGGCTCCAGGCTGTGGGGAGGGGTTGCCCCAAATCCCTGGATATGGCTCCAGGCTGTGGGGAGGGCTTGCCCCAAATCCCTGCTCCAGGCTGTGGGGAGGGTTTGCCCCAGATCCCTGGGGATGGCTCCAGGCTGTGGGGAGACTCCAGGGTGTGCCCCAAATCCCTGGGGATGGCTTCAGGCTGTGGGGAGCCCCCAGGGTGTGCCCCAAATCCCTGGGGATGGCTTCAGGCTGTGGGGAGCCCCCAGGGTGTGCCCCAAATCCCTGGGGATGGGTGCAGGCTGTGGGGAGCCCCCAGGGTGTGCCCCAAATCCCTGCTCCTGCTGTCTCCAGGTTTTGGGGAGCCCAAGAGGGTTTTTCTCCTCTCCAAGAGGAGAAGCAGAGGTGCCTCAGCTCTCTGGACAGGGAGGAGCAGGAGGAATGTGGCAGGGACAGCACGATGAGGTGTGTGCCCCAGAGTGGGGCAGTTTAAATGTAAAAGGAGCTGAAATATTCCAGATATTTACTGAATGAAAATGGCCTGTGTTCTGCAGAAGACTGTTTCTATTCAGAGGCAACATACACTTTCCAGGTTTGCCAGTATGATGAAGCTTCTGTGGAATTAAGAGCCCAAAGGAGATGATTCAGGCTTCTCCAGGATCTGGAACTGGATGATGACCACCTTGTTTGCTCTGGGCCACTCTGAGTGCCAAATGTCCTTGTGAGAATCCTGGAGGGATGGGGGGCAGGTCCTGCCTGGGGTGTGGACAGGGATCTCTGATCCTTGCTGGCAGACTGCACCTGGGGAGTAAATATCTCATTGTTTTCATGTCAAACCCAAGTGTGGGTCCTCTCCACTGACAGGGGGTGGGAGCCCTCTAAAATGTTGACAGTGCTCATGTTGTAACTGGAGATTAAAGAGCACTCTCAGAGGACTCTGTGCCTTCTGCAGTTGCCACAGTGCTGCAAGGTCACGTCTGATGCTGGAGATTATTCTCCATTATTTTTTCTGAGGAGTTGGTGTTAATCAGCTTTCAAGGGCAGGCTGGCATGTTAATGGAAATATCGAATGCTCCTGCTTTTCCTGGCTATCTCTTGCCTGCCTTCCTTCCCTCCATCCATCAAGATTAACAAGAATTTATTATGTTCAGCTTCCTTTCAAGAGGTGTCATTAGAGGCACGTAACCATTTGTAAGATTTATTTATTCACCCCAAGGATGCTGGAAAGGTGTGCAAGCTCGAGGGAACACACAGACAACTCGATATGGGATGAGGGGAAGGCTTCATCTTATCAGAATTGTTCCTTAATGAGGAATAAACATCAGCCCAGGGCACCATTCTGCCCAACATCAGTCTCCCTCTAAGGCAGATGCTCTCTGGTCCTGGTGTAGCTGTGTTTATAGAACTTTTAAAGCCAGTTTGGTTGCCACCAGGAGGCTCAGAATACCCCCAGTGCTGCCTGTGGCACATCTTTAACTTCTCCATGATGGATCTCATCTCAAGACTCGATCCACCACCTCCCTGACCTGACTAATTCACACCCTGGGAGCGGATGCAGAGTCCCAGAGGCTCCTGTGGTTCATTTCAGGAGTGAGCACAGCCCAGCAGTGATGCTCCTGTAGCTGTTGGATACACAGTGTGCTGCAGAGATGATTTGCAGTGCTCCATAAATCCATCAGGATCCCTTTACCCACACATCCATCACGGCCTGGCAGTCCCAGGGCACTGCTCTCCCTGCAGGTGCATGGCAGAGTTGATCCATATGTGGGCAGGCAGGGCTGCTCAACATCTGGAAGTGCCAGACAAACTTACAAAATCCTCCTTTTTTTTTCTTTTCTTTTTTTTTTCCTCAGCAACATTTGTGGGTGGGAAGGATTTGCCTCATTCATTCATTCATTCATGTGATCCTACACTTGTGAGTAAGCTCAAGGAGGAAAATGCATGGAAATAACACAGTTTTTAGCTGTAATTTCTGGAAATTCCTTTGAAGGGAATTAAGGAAATGGAATATTAGTAGCTGCTTCCTTGTTTCCAAAACTTTATAGGGGAGTTCAGTGAAATTAATGCAGGATATTGAGTTCCTCTGTTAAGGAACTCTGCAAATGAAGTGTGGGGAGCTCGTGGAGTGTTTCCTACCTCCGTGACTCATGGGAACATTCTCCTGTGACCTTGATGTTCTTCAAAGCAGGTCATGGCAGTGGGAAAACTAACTCAAGCCCTTAGTGCTGCTGTTGATATTCCTGAATTTGAAAATCCATGTACCTGAATAAAAATTTGGGAAACTTAAACTGTCTACGTCAAGAAGGTCGCCTGGAGCCCATATGTAAATTATTAAATACTACATGTAATGGAACCCAATATTCTTGGAACATGAAGCAGCAGCTAAATGGAAACTTTGGCTATTACCATATTCATGTTTCATGCAAAAATATTTTCAAGATCAAAGTTCTGTTATTAAAACAATGGGCATGAAAATAACAAAATTGTTTTTCATAAAACAAACATATCCTTTGTATCTGAGAGGCTTTTCACAGAGATCTGTATTTTGAAGCAGTAATACATTACAGATTTCTTTGCTGCACTACTTTGATTCATTCATTAAAGTAGTTTTGATTTTGGCATGTTGCAAAGGTCTAAATAAAAGCATTTTAGTTACATAAATACAGACTCTGTGGACTCAACAGTAATATAGTACGTTTGGAAAAGTGTCATTTATTCTGAAAATACACAAAGACCAAACCACAGACAGAATTTTCTGTACATTGTAAACATTCTCACAGTATGGGTATAAATATCCCTTTTTTGATTCATTGCATGCCAGGTCGTCAAGCATAGAGATAGAAAAAGAAGCTAAAGAAAAGGGATTATTAATTTACCAAGATGCTTAAAGGCAGAGAAAGCCAAACAATAAATGAGCTTACAAAGTTTTAAGTCACTGTACACAGACAGAGCCATAAAATTACAATAACAATACCAGATAAAATAATCTCATATTTACATCACTTTCATCCACAGGATCCCCACAAGCTGTGGCGTGTTTAGGGATTTGTGGTGGATTTTTGGTGTCTGCTGGGTCCTGGGCAGAGCTGGGCTGCTGTCCCATCTCAGAGGGCCATTGAGGGAAGGTTTTTTTAAGAAGGTCCTTCTCCAGCTTGCTGCATTTTCAGTCTGAAGTATTTTGAGCCCAGGTTACAAATTCTTCTCCTTCCTTCTCTGAAAAAGGTTTCCTCCTCCTTCCTTGCGAGCTCCTCACTGCATCAATTTCCTTCCTTTATGGACCAGTTTGTCCAATACCCTTCCTCTGGCAGCTCAAAGTGTTACTTCTTTTCCAGGAATGGGAATGCACCAGTTGGCAATCACATCATGTGCTTCCAGCCATGTACTTCTCCCTCATTTTGGTCCTGCAGGACCCAGCAGAAGGCAGGAGCATGTCTGGCATGATTGCATCAAACCTGCCCAAGCAGCAGCAGATGCTCTCATTGTCCACACCCACACCCAGCTGTGGGTTTGGAATTACATTAATCTCTCTAATTCTGCTGTATCTTGTATGTATCTGGTGTTTGCTGTCCAGCAGCTCCTCATTGTCTTGGCCAAGGGGTGACAAGCAGGTGCAGACTCCTTCTCTTATGAAACAAACCCTTTTTAAGGAGAGGGCAGAGATTTGGGCTGTTCCCCTGAGCAGCCACCCAGGAGAAATGACCCCAAACTGGGTCAGCCCGTGGCTTCCCCACCCTGCTGGGAATGAAGAGGGGGAAAGTCCCTGGAATGAGGGGAGGGAGCTGCTGGGGGTCCCCACGCCCTGCTAGGCTGCCAGGCAGAGGAGCTGAATGAAGCCTCATTTTACATGCAAATGTATGTAAATTTCGGTGTGTCTAAAGGAAATTTAGACTTCAGAAACTAATGATTCTGGTGCCTTTTGTTTTTTTCTTTTATCTGTTAACTGTCTTTTAAATAAGCATTTAAAAATGCACCAGTTTGTGCCCAACAGAGCAAATCCTGAAGCCTTTCTCTAGCTGAATTCCTCTTAGGAGCCTTGTTTGCTCTTGTCCTGGCAGAGCTCCCAATGCCTTGATAGCAGTTTTATCAGAGTAAAGCCCTGCGTATTTGCATGACACTGAAAAGCTAAAATTATCTCTAAATGGAGCAAAAAAAAAAAAAAAAAATAGCCAATATATATTGTTCTGAGAAAGATTGCTCTTTGGTGGGCCCAGAGGGGACATATTGTAAATATGATTTAAAAATGCCTCTGCTACTACTGTCTGATCTTATCATCAGATGTTGCTGTGGAATTTGTCTACACAGACCCCAGAAAAGAAAAACAGATTGAGAACATTAACTTGTACTGTGAGAAAATATCTCCAACTTACTTTGTCTGGCACCAAAAAAAACCCCAACCAACCCAACAACCCTGCATTAGAAATGTGCTCTAAAAATGGAAACAAACATTAAAATGCTGTCAGTCTGCTTTGATCGCTCTGAACTGAAAATGCAAGTGCTGCTTATGGATTCTTTGATGTCAGGGAAGTGACATTTTTCCCTGGTTCTGTCTGACTGTTGTGATGAACTTCAGGTTTTCATCCCTCTTCCTGACACCAAGGGTACAACACAGCTCTGAGCAGGATTCCTGCCTGGAATCTGATTACAACAGCCAGGCAGCGAGCTCTTCTCAGGCTTCTTTATGTTAAAAATCTTGTATTTGGCCAATAAATCATTAGTTGTCTCACAGGCTGGCCTAGAGAGAGGCTGGTTTTTTGTCAGTTGAGCTTTTTTAGCTTAAGTCAGCAGCATATCATACTATAAAAAACACAATTTTTGTTTTTTGTTTTTTGTTTTTTTTTTTTGAGGAGATGCTCAATAATGCGGCACTGGGCAGTGAAGATGACAAGGCAAGTCAAGTCTGAAGTTAAATGCAGTTTGAGAACTAGAATATGTTATCAGGCAGACATCACAATTAGTTTTGTAGAGCCAAAAGCTTTTACACTTTGTCATTTTCTAAGCACTGAAGCATGAAGTAGTCCTGGAGATAATAGAGGAGCTGTTATTGAGAATAATATTTGCATTTTAAAATTGTTTTAAACAAACCTAGGAAAGAGAGAGAAATTCTTAGGTGTGAAGGAATATGTGCAATAATCTGGCAGGATTTCTAGCATGTCTTCTATGCAATTCATACCTTGGGGTCTGTCTTTAATCCTGTCTATCCAAAGATAGGATTTCATAGGTAAAAGTCAATGTCATTTCTGGGGCTGGCAGCAGTGTGGAAGGCAGGATGGAGAAAATTCCAGGGCACACGTGCTGAGGCTCTGTGGGCAGGCTCAGAGGGCTGCCATCCATCCAAGGCCACTCATGAATTCCTGTCCCATGGCCCAGCTGTGTCCCAGCACCAACATGAATTTGTCTGCACTTTCCTGCTCTCAGACCTTCTGCTGGGGTGGAGCTGTCCTATAGTGAGATCCCCCAAAGACCAGTTCTAATTAAACATCTTAATGAAGATAAATGGAGGGGAAAAAAAGAAAAAACAACATTTTTCTGGTTCTTTTTGCACTGTAGGGTGCTTGGTGCATGGCCATCCACAGCCCATGTGGTGTGCAGAAATCTGGAGTTTTTTGCTGTTCAAAGAGTGCTGACCAGGCCAATACTCTGTTTAGGGTGGGGACCAGAAAAATAAGTCTTGGCCCTAGGACTGGGATATATTTGCCACTTCAGGTTGCTGATTGAGTGGGATTAGCTAGGCTGGGTCTGTGTGTCCTTCAAGCTCCTTTCCAGGCTCAAGCACCCACACAGCTCAGAAGAAACAGCAAGAGGTAACCTGGCCTTGTCTCCTTGTTCTGTACCAAACATCCCAGCTTAGTGAAAAGTGTGCTCTCCATGCCATCCTTCTCAACATGGAATGCCCTCCTGGCTGCAGGGATTTACCCACACCAACCTGAGCAGTCAGCAGTGAGCAGGGATTTGGGAGCAGGGGGGGAGATCTGCACAGACAGGTGGGGCAGCCAGAGTGGGAGTGAACAAACAGAACACAACATAATTTAGAGTTTAGGCTTCAAACTGTGCAACAGGAGAGCTTACAAGGAGCTTCTGTGCCCACAACTGTGGAATTCAGGAGGATGCTTAGCAGGAGTTGGCATGGTTAGAGAAAAAAAATAAATGTTACCTGCAGGAGCTCAGGGAGAGAGTGTAATCAGAAATAGATCTGAAGGTACAGGACTGGGTGAAGAACAATAAATGAATGAATGATGAGTCCTGCAGGCTCTGTGGAGTCCTTATATTTTCATAGATAAGTATTTATGGTCGAAGGAGTTGTGCACTTGTGTAAATAGAAGCTTCCACATGGTAAGAATGCTTGAAAAGGAGTGAGGTTTGTCTATTTTTTATTATCTCAGCTGCTTTTTTGGCTCCTCTAGCTGCTGCTAATGCATTCTGTGGCTTGTCTTCTTTTCTGACTGTATTTAGAGACAACTGGGGCATCATGAGGAGGAAAATGTTTCTGGAGTGATTCCCAAGAGTGCAATTATTTTGAGCAAAAATTGTACAATCAAATATTTGGAAAAAAATTCTAAATTTTTTCACATTTTGGTAATGTGTATACTCTGTTCTTTTCTCATTTTCATTGTTTTATTTCAGGAAAATGGCAGAAATCAGGGAAGTGGTTACTATTTTCTTCCACAGAATAATCAAAGCAAATGGCAATGGCAAGAAAATTTCACATAGAGGAGCAGTCAGTGTAAGGACATTTAAAATAATCTGTCTTCCCTAAATTCTGATTTGGAGTTATTTGTTTCTATTACAGTTGTTAAAGGAAGAATAGAGATAAACTTGTTTAAGTTTATTCTCGATGCTTGTAGTTTTGAAGTCAGAGTGTACACCTACTTTTCTGGTCTGATTATTTTGGGTATTTTAAAATGCAGAGATTATATGGAATATATCCCAATAAATTCCATTGGAAATGTCTTTCCTTTCCCCCTTGTGCCTGTTTTGGAGCAGGCTGGAGAATCCCAGTGATGGCAATGTGTCATTTTGCCTTTTGTTTTTCTGGCTATTTGAATTCCAAATGGAACATGACAAGGGCAAACTACACTTTTGAACTCTGACCTCGGCTTTAAATTGAATGTGAAGTCTAAATATCTCCCTCTTTGACTGTATCCAAAGAGAGGTTTGTCAGAGACATCTTATAACCTTGTGGCTGCAAGGGTATCCTCTATTAATTAAAAAAAGTTTTCTGAAGAAGTTCTGAGGGGGCAAACGTGGGGAAGAAAGGCACATTGTTCCCGTGGACAAAGACAGGGGATCAATTTTCATAAATCTGCATTCCCAAGACAACTGTTCAAATCTGGTAAAAGGTCCATTTCTTTGAACTTACATACCAGAAAGCTTTTATTCCCCTGCTCTGCAGCAGACAGGAGTGCAGGTTAACTGTGTCTCATCAATGTCATGCTTTAGATGTTCCAGAGAGAAATTCTTTAGTTCAATGAGGGAAGGTACCACCTACCTCAAGGAAAAAAAAAAAAAAAAAAAAAAAGAAGAAAAGGGAAGAATGAAAGGGTTACCTGTGGTGCCAGACTGTGTTTTAGAAGATTCAGTTTCTCCAAGTTTTCAAAGCCCAGCTTTTAAGCTTCATGGTTTAAAATTGCTAGATGTTATAATTAAGGATTTAACGTCACTCAAAAAATTGCTTTTTATTTCTGAAATAGCACGTATCAAAATTCTAACCATGAGTGTCCTGCCTAACCCCTAAAATCTTTTGCTTTGGAGTTCTTGCTGCTATTTATTCACTCTTTTGAGACTAAATGATAGTAAAAAATGAACTTTACTTAACCACAGTTCACTGCTAACACAAAATCCACACCACTCTGCAAGTTCTCAGCAGTATTGCACTGGAATGATGTGCTTGGCCACTCATGCAGAAGAAACATATTTTTATTTCCAGAGCTTGTGAAGCACAAACATTTGCCTTAGTATTTTCTCCAATAATATTAACATGTATTGAATATTTTTGTTAGAGGAGCTTCTGGACATCCTAAGTGCAACAAGACCATAGGTACCTACATTTATACATGACAAGCAGTGCATAGTCAAAAAGTAATCCCAATCTCAAAAAAAATTAAAATAACAAAGGCAGGGAGAAAATATTTACTTGAGTTATTTCCTAGACTGAAATTATTTCTTTCCTCTTGCCCTTTTGCTTCTCTTCACTTTCTTGTTTTCAGTCCTTTTTTTTAATGTTTTCAAACTTCTTCCCACCACCAGGAGGGCCAGGAACAGGCTTTTCTAAAAATGATGAGTCCTGGCACCATCACAACACTTCCACGACTGGGGCTAAAAGACAGGAAATCCAGGAAGATTGGGGCCATAATTGGGATTTCTAGATCAAGTTTGTCTGTGCCAGAACAGAAAATGCCAGGAGCTGCTCTCAGGTTCACAGGGGGAGGAGGCAGGCAGAGCTTAGCTAGAAGTTAAAACACCAAGAACTTCATTTGAACACCAACAACTTCATTGATAAATTTCCTGGTCTGAGTTTACAGACTGCAGAAACGCTGCCATAGAGGGAATGCAGCAAATCCAGGGAATGCAACCTGTAAAAAAACACCTGCTGAGGTGTAAAAATACAATTTTTTCCTCTTTTCTTTCTTCTCCTCTTTGCTTCCCTGCCTATTTACCCCTCGTGATCTTTTCCTCATCTCTTCAGATGAAGGTTCAGCCAGACTTTAATGAAGATTTTACTGCATCACCTTTGGATCTGTACAGGTGTGTTACATCTGTCTAAAAGGGTCCTTTTCTCCTCTAGCTACAGGCAGGCACACCAAATGAATTGGTTTGTGTTTTTCAGGCATTTTTAATATTAAGACAAAATCATATCCATGAAATGAATGTGGAAAAAGCCTTAGAGGAAAAAAAAAAACCTGGCAACTTAGTTTTAATGACAGCATCTGTTTGTAGGTGTATATTTATAAATATATATATGCACACTTATGATTTAAAGACAATTTGGTAATTAAAGCAGCTGATCAGTAGCTTTACTCTTTTAAATAGGAGAAGCTTCTCTGAATTGGTGAAATTTGGGTCAATTATAGAATCAACTAATTAAACCCAATGTCCATAAAAGAATTTGTTATAAGGAATACTTCTAATATTGGCCATACAGTTGGCCATACTCTGAATGGCCTTTTTTACCCAGAAATAAAGGCACAGGAGTGTGGTGTAACCAAAATTTCACTTCCCACCACTTTGGCCATCTGTGCTTTCATCCTTGTATTGTCATAGACAATTGTAAGGAATAATTTTTGGGCACTAATTCTATGGTTTTTTCATACACATTTTAAACTTTCTTTCATCATCCCCTCTCAGTGTCTTACAGCCTTGTTTGAAAAATCTGCAGGATTTTGAGGAATAAATTCTGCTCTCAGTGGTGCAATCTGCACCCTGCCTTGTGCTCTGGCTCTCCTTTGGCTTTGAGAACTGAGCTGTTGCAACTCTTGCACAGGATCCTCAGCAATTACCAAAACCTAAACAAACTGTCACTTCAAAAGGATCAGCATTTCCTTGGGAAGAATTTAAGTTAAAAAAAAAAAACCATCAGGAAGACCCAGGATGACAGAAAAGATGTGGAAAATTCCACAGGAAAGGAGAAACTCCAAAGCAGAGGATTTCTGTGGTCTAACTCCACTGCTCGTGTGTGGAATTATTATAAATGTTTTTCATTAATGGGAAGAGTTGAAATATGGAATTAACTCCTGATGAATTGGAGATGGGCATGCACTCCCAACTGGAGAATGTAACCTAAGATACAGTGGCCCTTTAATCTTCAGGTTCACAAAATAAGTGATGTATTCCAAGGCTTTCCATGCTGGGTCATCTGGAAGGCAGTGACCATTATGGTTTTCATTAGGAAAGACTGAGGGAGATAAAGACTGAGGGAGATAAAGGAGATTCACAGGCCTTGTAGGCTTTAAACAAACACAGAACTGATTTGTTAAGGGAATAGCTTTTTGCTCTGTGGACAAAGCAATAAAACTGCAGTTAGGGGAGAGGAAATGCTGGAAGTGTGGGATGTGTGCAGTGGGAAGGTTTTCACTATTGGGAAGTGAAAGATTAGGGTGGGTTGTGTGAAATGGGAAGGTTTTCACTGTTGGGAGGTGGAAGATTAGGGTGGGTTGTGTGCAGTGGGAAGGTTTTCACTATTGGGAAGTGAAAGATTAGGGTGGGTTGTGTGAAATGGGAAGGTTTTCACTGTTGGGAGGTGGTGTACACATATTAGGGTGTACATGGCTGCCAGTAGTTTAAATGTGCTGTTGGGTTTCATGATGTGTTATGCCATATATAATGGGCACTGCTGGGTTATTAACAGAGCAGGAGCTGGCTGGCAGCTCTGGGCTGGATTTATGGTGAGGCTCTCATGGAGGAGGCACTGGATAAGGTGCAGTAAATAACACACAAATTAGATTGCAAAGCAAGGAAGGTCATTCCTGTATTGTGGCCCAAGGACTTTGAATGGATGGGCAGGGCTCACACAGCTGGCTGGGAGCTGCAGGAGGCTCCAGGCTGCTCCAGGAGTGTGGGATAACCAGTGGGACACACAAAGGAGCTGTAAGTACCCCAGCAATTGTTCATTTGTTCTCACTCTGTGTGCTGAGGATGGGCAGAGCTGGCACAGGTGTGTCCTGCACCCCACACAAGGTCTGCTGGGCAGAAACCCCACAAATTGGTGTTGTTGGTTTTTGTCCTTTCCCCAGTCTGAGCTGAGGCTGTGGCAGATGTGAGTGGCTGTCGTTTCTCAAGCTGAGCAACCCAATTAGAAGCCCATGGTCAAGGCAGAGAGCTCTGATCCCTGAATGCTCAACTGCACTGTTGGTAGAAAGCACAAAAATAACTATTGTCTAAAGAGATTTCCCAGAGAAGGGTTAGTGTGTGGGTAAAGGAAGAGAGAAATTGTGAGGTGATGTAGAAGTGACTATTTAATTATTGATATTAAATTAAATCTTTATATTAGTGCCCACTCCCAGTTTGGTGCTGTGTGTGAGTTCAAAACTGATGGTTTGGTCAGTGCAGGGGACTGCCAGCAGTGGAGTTCTCCTTGTTCCAGCAGAGTGAACCACAGCTAAGTCTGCTGTAACCAACCCACATGAAAGGATTCTTTCAAATTCCACAATCTTAACCTGTTTCTTTATCATTTACATTTATGGAATGATTTCTGCAAAAGATTTATAACAGAAGATTGAGGTGGTCAAACTCTCCTTAAAGAAAAACTGACTTGATTGACCTGCCACAGTTATTAGTGCTTGCAGAGTGAAAGAGTTATGAAAATCCCAGTATTTTCAAGTGAGGTTTCCTTAGCTTGAAGATACACTTTCTGTGTTTACAGAAAACTGAAGTTTTAGAAAGTGATTTCGTAATTCCCAACGAGAACAACAACATCACGCTTCTGTCCAAGGGGAAATGGATCAAAAGGGGTTTGTTTAGAGAGCAGTCACATTTCTCCACATCACTTCCAGTTGTTGCAGGGCTGCTGTTGCCACATCATCACTCCTAGAAGTGCATCAGCCTTGGAATGCCATTAAACTTTCTGTTGTGGCTTGCAAAAAATGGATTCTGCTTTCTGCTCAGTGCCTAAGGGAGGGGGCATTTTTCTGAACCCATTAACAGTATGCCCAAAATGATGTGGGAGGTTTTCGAGCTGGAATGTTTATGCAGAGGTGAAAAGCCAGGCTGAGTGTGCCTGAGGTGTCAGGAGCCTGAGACAGGTGTGAGCTCCATCCCACCTCAG
The DNA here is from genome assembly GCA_013397555.1 of Urocynchramus pylzowi. Taxonomy (NCBI): domain Eukaryota; kingdom Metazoa; phylum Chordata; class Aves; order Passeriformes; family Fringillidae; genus Urocynchramus; species Urocynchramus pylzowi. The sequence goes on along the minus strand of VZRH01003055.1, from coordinate 77,553 downwards.
CCATGTGGAAATGCTTTCCCTGCAGAGAGTCAGGGAAATCCCGCAGGAACACCCACAGTGTGTCCCTCCTGCTGCTCTGCCCTGCTGCAGCCCTGGAATGCAGCTTCCAAGGGCTTGCAGGGGCTGGAGCTGCACAGCCACAGCCTCTGCCTGCCTGTGGCTTTTCCCTCTCCCTCAGTTTGTGCCAGCCTGGAGTCCCAGCTGATGCCTTAGGATTTCAGCTTTTCTGTTTTCCATCTCTTTGTAACCCTGCAGTTCTTTAGTGTGTAACTCTAAACTCCACACACACTGTGAGCTGCTGCTTCCCCATTTTGGGCAGACACAACAATTCCTCTCCAGGCCTGGCAATCAAGGACACCTCACTGCCTCAGGCCTGAGAGATGGGAACAAAAGGGAGTTGGGGGAGCAAACTTGGGGTCAATGACTTCATTACCTGAAGCTGGAATTAGAAAATTAACCCCCAATATGCAAATGGACCAAACTTATAAAAGTGTGAAACCCATGACCTGTCATCCATTTTTGGGTTTAGGCCCTGGGGGGCTTTGTCTGTCTTGAATGTACCTGAAGGCCCTTCAATAAATAAACTGCTTTTTATTGCCTTAATTCTGTCTGGTTTTAGGTATCCCCAAAAGGCATCACAGTGTGGGATGTGGGACTCTCCTTCCATCAGCTCTGCTGGGCTCCAGGCCCAGGAGGGCTCTGGGTCAGGCTGCCCTGGTTCTGAAGGCCAGGCTGGGGCAGTGGGACTGCCTGGGCTGCTTCTGTCCAAACTTCACAGCAGCAGCAGCAGCAGCAGCAGCACTGCTGCTTTCTGCTTGTTTTTCCCCAAAACCACTTCACAAGGCTGTTTCTCCAGTTACAAGGATTTTGGCTTGTAGGTGTGGGGAGAGAGCTGGTGCTCCACTGGGTGCACCCAAACAGCCAAAGCAAACCTGACTTTTATTTACCCTGGAAGGCTGTGAGAAGATTTAATGACAGCTACAAGCAGCATTCAGGTTATGTGAACCAGGATAACCCTGACCTGAGTTTTGCTATAAAGAACACATTTTAAAAAATGAATCAATGAGGATTTCTACTTTTATCATCAGTGGAAAAAAATCTTTTAAAAGTTAGAAAACAGTATGTTTTGTTTGCTGCTTGTTTCACAAAAGTTTAGACTATTTTGAGAGGCCAATAAAGATTCACTGACGTCAAAATGGAATATTAAAGGCAGATGTTCCTGGTTAGCTTAGTTATCCCTAACCACTTTTCCTGATTTTTATTTTTTTTTTTTTGAGACAGATAAGTCTAGACTTATTTCTGAAGCGTACTTTTAACTGGTTAGTTGGTTATTCAGTGATTTTCAGAATAAGGCTCTCAATTTTATTTCCTCTTCCTAATTTCATTATTAATTGGTGGGTGACATTTTGATAAGCCAACAATATAATTGAGCTTTATCCAGGGGAAAAACAGTCTCAGCAGTGTTATTAGAGACAGATGAAATGTGCCACTGGCTTGAAAAATCAAACATCTGGAAAAGATGGATGTTTAGGTGAATGGTATAAAAGAGCTTTAAGATTTAGATAAAGCAACAAGATTAATATATATGAAGAATGTTGCCTCAGTGAATTATTTTCGGTTCATTCCCTGCCATAACCTCAAATATATTGTACCCAGATTAGTTTCTCTGAAGAGGCAAACTCAGGGCTGGAAGTTGCTTCAGAGGAGGGTGAGGAAAGCTGTGCAGCAGCACCCAGGTCCACAGCACCCCGTGCTGATCAGAGGAGAAATATTGCTCCATTATAATGGCAATATAATGGTAAATTATGGTAAATGTGCTCTGGATCAGGACAGCAATAAATGTAAATATAGAGATGGTTGCTGGAACCAGTCTGGCCCATTTGCAGAAGCAAAAGCACTCAAGGCTGCTTCTAGTTATGCCACCACATTTTAGGCAGCTGGTACGTTCCTGCCTACATTCCTTTTCCACCAGAAAATGGATTTTGCCTCTGACAGAGGTCACAAGGGATTAAGGCAGCAGATGGAGGGATGACAGGCTGCAGACTTTGCCTTTGCTTGGGGAGGTGAGGATCAGTTGTTACAGACTTCAGTCTGTGTCCCTGCCTGTGCTGGCCTGCTCCACAGCCTTTCCCTGTGCTGGGGCTGCCTGGGGGGCTCCTGGGCACTGGAAGGGCTGTTCCCATCCAGGGATGGCATGGGGAGGGGAGTGGAGCATGGAAAGGAAGAGCAAACAGGACAGGGACTCCCCTGTGCTCACACCCCAGCCTTCCTGAAACACCTCAGTGCCCTCCTGGCTTTCTTCCCAGCCCTTCCTCAATTCCTTATTTCATCCCCAGTGCCCCCACCTGCTTCACCTCCACCTTTCCCAGTCTTCCATGTCCTGTTCATCTCCACCAGGAAAGCCACAGTGCCAGCCAGACTGGCCCCTCAAGCCCTCTCTTGTCACTCCTGTATTAAGGATGGATGAATGAAGCAACATAAACTCTTAGGTCCTCAGAAAGTAAATGTAAGTTTATAAGATAGCACGTGTTCTTTCATAGACATTTATGATCCAGCTGGACCTGACTGGTCCTTAACCAACACCACTCCCACCATTGGCTAATTAGGAACAATACCCTTCTTGAAAACATCTTACAAGAAAACAACACATTCAAAACACCAGCTGTAGAAATTAAGAATTGTTTTAATTTTTTTCTCTGAACTTCCCCAAAACTTCCCAGAGCGAGGCCTGGGAAAGTTTATCTGACTCTTTCTCTGACTAGACTTTCAGCATCCACACTCTCTACTCATCTCCCACCCCCAAATTTGGGCTGAATTCTGCCTGTGATGCTGAGCAGCCCCAGCTCTGCTCCTCTCCCAGCCTCTTGCACTTCCCAGTGCTCAGCTGCTCCTTCCCATCCTCCCAGCTCCTGCTGCCTCTTCACTGTCCCCACACCTGATCTGGGACCAGCTCTCAATTAAACCCAGCCAGTGTCTTCTGGGCAGCCTTGAATTAGCTCTGGGACTCGAAGCTCTGGTGTCAGCCTCAAGGCTCCTTGTGCTCCTCTTGCCAGGGTGCTGCAGCAGCAGCACCCCACATTTGGCTGAGGCTGTGCCTTGGTCATGAGGCTTTTGACCTTTTTTCCTGCCTGACTTAATGCTATTTTTAAAACTCAGCCAGGATTTCTTTTCCCCCTTGACAGCTGGATTTGGCTCAGTGTTTCTGTATGATTCCATAACATCTTTTTACAGTATTATCGTATTACTTATTTTCATTTTTAGCCCAGGGCTTCATTTGAGGGCGCTGAAGGAGTTATTGTAATAACTAACATTCCACCAGATGTGTAGAACAACAGCCAATGGCTTCAGACAAATCTTTTTATGGTTTTTTCTATAATAATAAAACAATAAACTTTGAATTTATGTGAAGACACATTAATGTAACTTTCCACATGTAATTCAGCTTATAGGAATCTTAAACCTTCCAGAAAATAATGCATAAGTAGATTAACATGAGCCTTACTGGACATTTAAGGAAATACATTTATTAAAGTGTACTTTGGTCATGGGAATGTGCCTGACTTTAAACATGCAATTGAAACCACTTCAGACTGGACCCTGCCAGCTTGTGCTGCTGGGCTGTCACTGATTCCAGCTGAAATCAAGAGGTGGCTGCTGGAAGGATTCAGGATTATTTCACCTGAATTGAAGTGCCAGAGCTGCTATTTAGACAACTTCTTATTAACAATTAGTTGATTATGTGGAATATAAGCAGGTGTGTCTAGACATGACCTACACAAGCCAGGTGATGGGATGTTCTCAGAGCACTTACTCAGCCAGGAGCTCATTGCATGGGCCCATGAACGAACTGGGGGTGGGCTGTGGCTCTCAATCACAAGTTTTGTCCAATTTTCCCTTGTTCAAGGGTGCATTTGCAGTTCTGGAAGTCCATAGCACACCCTCTTCCCTCTCCCATTCCTTGGTGCATTTTGCTTCTTAAATACCAGGACATTTCCCCTCAAAACCTCCTTCTTTACAGCCCTGCCTGCTCCTCAGTTTCACTGCTCACTCCACGCAGTGTTCTCACACTTGTATCACTTTTCCTTCTCCAAATCCTCTAGAGAGACTCCCTCTCCTCAAGCAGTACCTTCCTTCCCAGGGTTACTCCAATTCTGTTGCTCTTTATTGTCATTTTAGGAGTGCCAAAATCTGGAAACAGTCTACTGCTAACTGGAGCAACAAAGAAGCTTTGATTGCAGTAAAGCCTGAGCAAAATATATAGCATGAAATTATGGGATGATCCAAATAAGTGGGAATGTTGCCATTGGCTCCAACAGAGTAAAGATTTCATGCTTCTTTAAATTCAAAAGCTGAAAAGCTGAAGGAAGTGAAAAAGTCATAAAAGATGCTGGGAGAAAAAAAGCCCCAAACCACTTAAAAAGGGCTGATTTTCTTTGAAGCTCATTTCTTGATAGCTAAACTGAGCCCGGATGAGCATCAGGGTCTCCAAATGAGTAGAAGCTGGGTTTGGTGGGGGAAGAATCTTCCAACAAACATAAAAGAGCTTGGACAGCAGAACGTGGACATTTCTGCTCCTTCCTTTGTTGATCATTTATGATTTCAGTCGATTCCCCCACCTCATTTTCTTACCTTGAGCTCTTTTAAAAGAAACAAATGTGGAAGGTTGGTGCCTGTGAAACACTAATGTCAGTGCACAGTTGCTCCACTGAAATCCAATACATTCCTTCACATTTCGGGCGATTTCCTTGAGAGCAGAGCTTTTGCTTTCTAATCTGTCATGTCAAATTCTTTGGCACTCACACATAAATAATCACTCCCAGGCAGTTGTTAAAAGTGGCACTGCACGAAATACTCCCTTATCCAATACTTCCACAGAGCCCTCTATTCAGCTGTGAATTATTAGGGAAGAAGAAGGGATGTGATTAGCTCTGATAGCCATTTCAGCTCAGCTGCTGCTGTTATTTCATAGAAGTCTTGCTCACCCTCCAAAATCCAAAGCCCTTCAGCAGCCTGGCAGCTTTGCAGCTTGCCCCTGTGATTTTTCATCCATCTCTTTTACTGCTGGTAGCTCACAGTAGGAAACCATGTGTTTCTTTTCCTGTTACCTGCAGAAAGTTTCATCAGCCCTGAAACACCTTGGAAAGCTCTTGCAGCTTGTGTTCAGTTGTTTCACCTGGAGTCTCCCAGGTTCTTGTCAGGTGTGGGAGCTGAGGCTGAGTCCAGGGAAATCTCACTGCTGGCTATTAGGAACTGGTTCATGAAAGCAATTCTGATCCAGCCTGGGGCTTTGCTCAGGCTCAGCTTTTCAGGCAGAACTGCTCACCAGGAGCTGCATACTGGGGGTTATTTCCTGTGTTTCTCTTGTCTGACCACCTCATTCCAGGGAGAGGAGCTGTGTGGATAACCAGCTACGCTGCTGTCTCTGACTCCTCCTGTGCAAACCAGTTTTGATGTGAGTTTGGTGGCAGTTTTAACCTGGCCATCTTGAAAATAGGAGAGATTTTACATTTCCCTTTTGCACCTTTAATTATCCAAGTATAAAGGGAAAGTTCAGGGTCTGTTTTCTGGATAACTTTAAAAAGTTTTCTTCCCTCTGTTCCTTCCCTTTGCAGTGTGGGTACCTCTCAGATTTATCCAGAAAAATTATTTGGTCTGTTTAGGTGGGTACCTTTATCCCAGGTTGTTCTGTTTGAGTGCTCCTTGTTAAAATCAGCTGGGCTCTCTCTGCTTTCTCCACTCCCCTCAGTTCCCCTTGTTCCTGTGGAATATCTGGGTAATTTCAAGGACAAAGGCATTTGTTTGTTGGGATGGCTGGTGCTCACCAGTTCTCTCAGGTCAGAGCCAGCAGAGCACCAGGAGCAGAAACGGGGTAGAAAAGTTTCAAGATCATTCCAGACCTCCAGGATCTTAAAGCAGCATTAGAATATTTCCTGCAATTAACCCTCTAGCATTGCCATCCAGCTATCATAGCCATAAACCTACACTTTTATAAGGATTTCAGACCAGCTGGACTCTTCCCCACTGTACATTTTGCTCCAGTTGTGAATTTAAGCAAAGCCACACAGCCATGTTGGAACAGAGAGTTCCATTTCACAGGAGTGCACTGTGCTTGCAGATCACTTTCTGTTCCAAAATGAGAGTGCAACACACTTTTGGATTCTTGTGGCGTGAGATTTTTGGGGGTAGGTATTTTTTTAATACAGCAGCAAGTTTTCAGTTTAATATAATTTTGGTCTGAAATGGATTTTTCTGTTTTATATTGTGCAACATGAGATTAAAAGGATTGAAAAAGTGCATTTCAAAGCAGAAAAGTTCCACTCAAAGGAAGTCTGAGTGTTCAATCTCAACCTAAGCCCTAGTCCAGCATTTTTCAAAACACGGTGTCACTGAAGCTGACACATTTCTGCAAACATTTTGGATTCAAGGAAACCAAATTTCCTCCTGGAAGAATGTCCTGCTGGAAAACTTCTCACCATCTCCATCTCATATTACTTGGCAGATTTCACATTAGGCACTGCTTGTTTCCTTAGCCTTATTTAATACTTTTCTTGGAAGTATTGCCAATTTTTCAACCCAAACGTGGGGAACCTTAATATGTGAGGAAATTCACATCAATAAAACCCTCCTGACTGCAGTCAGTTTGCCTGTGGCAAGGCCCAGCTGAAAGGCTGGAGCTCTGTGTGGAGGGAGCTGAAGGCAGAAGGCTCTTTGCAGCCACCAAATTGGATGTGTGAGTTCCTGGCACAGCAGCGTGTGCCCCAGTTTATTTGGGGCACTGCTCATTGGGCAGGTAGTTCTTTCCAATTTGTGTGTGCAAGGACTTTTACAGGACATTTAGAGTGGCATTAAACTCTGAAAAGCACTTAGAGAATGTTTTATTCATATGGCTACTTCAGCTCAGGGATGGGGTGAGGCAGGGGCTGTGATGTGGATCTGCTCACCCTGCAACAGCAGCAGGCTGTTGGTTGTTCCCTGGGGTTTTTCCCCATTTCCCTTCTGTCACACACAGCAATTCCCCTTCTGCCTTCCCAGTCAGGCACCAGCACAGGTGAGGCTGATCCCCATCCCTGCAGGGGAGACCTTTCTCTGCAGAGACGCCCGTGCTTCATCCAGAAATCCTCTCTCGCCATTCCGGGCAAGCTGGAGGTGTGGAATGAGCAGAGGTGAACAGGGAAGCCTCTCCCTGCTCTGGGACAAACCCAGCCTGCAGAAGAGATCATCCCACCTGTGTGATGGTGTCAGGACCATCTACAACCCCCTGGTCCCCTCTGCCCCACCTCCTGTGGCCACTCTCTCCTCACAAGGACAGGTCTTCTTTGACTTTGGTGCTCCCTGCCTGTCCCTTGCAAAAATCAGATCAGCTGGCACATTTCAAGCTTGCTGTTAACACACACAGGCCATGAGAGATTAAAGGGCACTCAGTTCCTCCTCTCCACATGAAAAGGGTTTGTAAACTCTTTCAGTGGCTATTTTTTCTTTTTTTTTCAATACTTTTGCTAAGGAAATAAAGCTGAGTTAAATCATTTTGCAAGACCTAAGACAGAGGGCTCGGGGTTATTTTGCACCCTGCCTTGGATAACATAGCTAATAACTCTGATTTCACAATGCACGGGGTTGTGAGAGAGGCACAGAGAGCTGTTGTCAGGAAAGTGCAAAGAAATGCAGGAGACTTCAAGAGACACCTCAGAGCAGAGCTGTGAGCTTCTCAGCTGCTTCTTAGCTGGGCTGGAAGTGGAATTCCGCTGTGAGTGTTAATGTCATCACCTCCACAGACTTTGGTATTGTAAAGTGACACTTCCTGCAGCACTGGAGGAAGTTTTCTACCTCCATTTGGGCTTTTAGATGTTTGCTTACTCTTTTTTCTTCAGCTTTGAAGTGGTGGTTTTGATAGCTGGTACATTTTGGGGGTCTTTGGGTGAGCGGGACCAAGCAAGAAGAGCAGACCTTGTAAAGCCTCTGTAAACCTCTGAATCTAAAAGAGACTCCAGTGAGGGATGTGATGGGTTTGGATGATCATCTCTGGGGCAGCAGCATCCTCTGTGCTGGGGCTGAATGCTCCCCAGCCCACACCAGTGAGCTCTCCCCTCCAAATGAATGTGCAAATTAATGCCACAGCATTAGTGCAAATGCCACCCTGGGAGTCTGCAGACACCCAGAGCAGCTTTGGGGTGTGGCAATGACTTGTGCTCCTTCACTGTGATTTTCCTTATGGGCTGTGGTGCACGCAGGGATTTGTGGCTGAAGGGTGTCTGCTGTAAATCCTCCTCCTCAGGCAAAGCTCAGGTGGGGATGTGCTCCCCAAAACTCTCTTTAGAGTCCAGCTGGAGCAAAAATCTGATTTTAAAGCTAAATGTGCTCTGCCTTGTCTAAATGAAACTTTTCAAGCTGGTCATTAAGCAGAATTAATCCCCCCACTATACCTTTCTGTGAGACCAAAAGCTTTTTTTGAAACCAAAAGCTCTTGCAGGAAAATGGCTGCAGATTTTAATCCCTTTTTAGAAAAGTAACTTTTACAGACCAAATAAACAAAGAGAGAGGAAATGTAAGATGATTAAACAGGATTCCTCTCTGTTCCCCTATGTTCAGCATTTGCTGCTTCTCTTAGGTCATCAGCCACCATGAAACCAACATTTCAGTCACAGACTGATTGCAACAGCTGCCTGAAGCCCTGCTCATAACCTCAAAAACCAAACTCCAAAAAGTATCCAGATGAACTCAGTTTAATTTGCTCAATATATTTGTAACGGAACACGGTACTGCAGATTGGCATTGAAGTTCAAAATTTCATCTGCATTAGATAAGGGAGGAAAGTGCTACTTTATACAACAGAAACTACTCTGGGTTTAATTCAATAAATTGTAATCATGTGCAGTGTACTCGTGTTCACAACAAATGTCCCACATATCCTGGAGAGAACAACATGAAAGGCTCCATGTCTTTTAGCTTTGGAGTTGTTAATCTTTTTGAATTCATTTGTTTGGTTTCCCTTGGTGGAGCACTTAGTGCATGTAGAGCATGACAGTGGTTCAGTGAGCATGACTGGTGGGTCAGAGCAAACAGTGTTTTTCTAGTTTTAAGAACATTCCCATCTGTCTGTGGAATACAGGTTCTGCCTGGTGGGGAAGGAAAAAACCCCTTTTCTTCCAGCTTGTGTTGCAAGTCTCCTACATCAGTATGTGTGTCTGCAGTTGAGTCATTTTTATTGCAGTTTCTGAGCACCTCTGTGTTTGTTTTAATAGAACAAATGACAGCACTGATTGGAGCAGGGCAATGGAGGGGGATGTTGCAGGAGATGTGGGACCCACTGAGGATGTAAATCAGCCTGAACTGCTGCTCAGACTGCTGGACCATTCTGTCTCTTGTGGCTGGGCAAAATCAGGTGGTGATGGGTTGTTACTCATCTTGGAAGGGGAACAGAGCTGGAGGAGACAGATGGGGAATTTTCTCTGTATTATTCCAGGGGAATAAAAATATACAGGCTCTGTGTGCTAGCTGTTGGGAAGGGCCACCAAAAAAAGTGCTTTAAATGTGTCCCCATTTTCCCAGGATGCCCAGCTAGTGAAATCAACCTTTGCCACTCAACCTTGCAAATCACAGAATACTTAAGATTGGAAAAGACCTCAAAGATCACCAAGTCCAACCACAACCCAGCACCACCACCATGTTCACCACAAAACCATGTCCCCAGGTGCCACATCCACGTGATTTTTGAACAATTCCAGAGATGGTGACTCCTCCACTTCCCTGGGCAGCCTTCACAACACTATCTGAGATTTTTTCCCCCTGGTGCAACCACTTCCTCTCATCCTGTCAAACCATGCAGTGGGTGATGCTGCAGGCAGTCTGATGATGCTGCAGTCAGCCTGCACCTGGGCTTTGGGAGCTGGGCAGTGATTTGGGGGCTTGCTGAAGCCAGGAATGTCCCTCTGGGGTGGTGGGCAGCATCCTGAGCTGCCCCTGCCCTCAGAGCTGGGTGCCTGGTCCCCAGTGGGGCGAACAGGAGCTGCTGTGGTGCTGTCCAGTGGGGAGGCAGTGAGGATCAGAGTGCATGGGAAGAGTTCCCCAAGCTCTGCTAGCGAGGCTCAGCCCCCAGCAGCTGCTGCTGCTGAAAGAGCTGCTCATTGTGAACACCCCAAATCTCTGGCAGAGAGGTGTAAGAGCTAAGCTGCTTTGGAAATCTCCTCCTAAGACTTCCTGCCCTGGCTCTGGTACAGACTGAGGTCACTGCTGGGCTGCTGGACTCTCTGGCTCTTTCCATACAGGGAAGATTTCTGTAATTAGGATGATTCCGAATATTTCTGTTTGCCTCATGCGCTTTTCATTATTTGTTGTTTATTTTCCCGCATGAAATCGTTAAGCTGCTCATGGCAGGAAACATTTGCATGAACAAATATTTTGCTAGTTGTGCTCAGATCAGGCAATCCCCCAGCAGGGATAGTGCATTTAGTTGCTCTCACTCTCTCTTTTTAAAAAAACCTCATTCAGAGCCCCATTACCCAGCATGGGGCAGCAGTCATTGGCATTTCAGTGAGAAATTTCTAATGATAACCGAGGAGCAGTTGGCTCTCCATTGAAAGTCATTGAAACGCCCCACCTGTCACAGCAAATTTACACATTCATATGCTAAAAAGCCCCGAATCAGCCGGCGTTGTGTTTCCTTTCTGAGGCAGATTGTTTGCCTGTCACCCAGGAGCAGATATTTCCTGCAGGATTTCCATGGGCTGGAGAGCAGTGGGTGAGCTTTGGTCTGTCTGATGTGCTGGGAGGCACAAGTTCCCCACCTGGACCTGGTGTCCTGGGGTGGAAGGGAAAATTCTCAGGGTTCTGTGCAAATCCTGGATCCTGTGTGGATTTTGGGACCGACTGTGCCAGCTCAGTCCGGGCTCGGGGTTTTGGGAATACCTAAACACGGCTCAAGTTGCAGTTACCAGGCTTAATTCACTCAGGAACATGTATCTCATTTTCTAAAGATGTTCCTGAATCTGCTGCACCCTCCACCTCGTGCGAAGGTATCTGAAGTGGTTGGTGCAAGTAGATTTTAGGTTGTGGCCAAAATAATGCGTTTGGGCTAATTCCCCAAGGTGAGGCCCTTTGCAGTGTGCTCCCAAACTTCCCAGGCTCGAGCTGGTGCACGGGCAGAGCACACACACATCTGTCTGCAGCCTGCAGTGCAATCAAAACTTATCTGAGCCCTCGAGAGGCTGCAGCACTTTTGCTGTGACTGAAATTCTTCACAACGGTGAGCACATCAGCCCTCCTCCTCCTCCTGGTGCTCAGCACTCACAGGGTCCAACACGGCATCTCCCATTTCCCATGATATGTCCAAGGGCTGAAAATGTCCCACTGGACACGGGCTGGGGTTGTTGTCCTGTAATTCATCAAGATTTATGCTGGAAAATCTCCACCTAGAGCAGCAGAGCCCAGTGCCCACCAGGGCATGTGCTTTGGCACGAGCCTGTGCGTCCCTGTGTCCCCAGCAATGCATTTAGGTATTTCTAACAAAGTAGATTTAGGTATTTCTAACCAAGTAGATTTAGGTGTTTCTAACAAAGCAGCTATTTCTGTGGGAAGGATTTTGGCTGCAGCCACCTGACGGGGGACGGCTCCCGACATGAATGATGACTAATTGAGCGGCGGATGTGTAATTTGTCTTTATTGAGGCTGCATTTGTGCTGGCAGCTGCTGCTCGGGGAGGCTGGGCCGGGCTGGAGGCGATGGTGGATCCAACACTGCCACCTTCTGCTAAACCAGGATAAGGTGGAAAAGGTGAGGATGGCTCCAGCTCCTCCTGACACCTTCTGCTAAAGCAGGATAAGGTGGGGAAGGTGAGCATGGCTCCAGCTCCTCCTGCTGTGGAAGGGGCTGACAGTTGGTCTGCTAGCCAGAGAGAGTTAGTTGAAGAAGAAAAGCTGGTAAGAGCCACCTTTGCCCCTGGAAGGAGTTCTATCAAGGTTGTTGGTGTGGAAACAGAGGAGAAGAAAACATAAACAGGGGGCCTGCAGTCCCCTCCTTGGTGGAAAACAGTGGTGGAGACCTCCTTGCTCCAATGAACATTATGGTGATCTATGGTAGCCAATGAATAGGCATAAACTTTGTGAGAAGGTATAAAAGACAGCATGCTGCAAAAATAAACAGAGAGAAGCCTTCTCAAACACATGAGGTGTTATTCTGTTTGTTACAACCATCTCAACAGTGACATCCTGCCACCTTCTGCTAAACCAGGATAAGGTGGGGAAGGTGAGCATGGCTCCAGCTCCTCCTGCCACCTTCTGCTAAACCAGGATAAGGTGGGGAAGGTGAGCATGGCTCCAGCTCCTCCTGCCACCTTCTGCTAAACCAGGATAAGGTGGGGAAGGTGAGCATGGCTCCAGGTCCACCTGCCACGCCAGACCCCACAGATCCACCCCACACTGGGACATGCAAGGTCACCTTCCAATGCTGCACTCATTAGGGGAGAATTCAGTCCTCCTGCAGCTCCCCAGCTCAGCTTTCCAAAGTCCTGTAGGATGTCAGTGTGTGCAGGCATTTGATGTTAACTTGGAAAGAAAAATATTAGATTTAAACTCTAATGTGATAGGTCTAGGCATAACTTGTAATGTTGCTGTTGATGAATTGTATCAGGAGATATTGCTGATAAACAAAAGTTAGTTCCACATACAAATCAGTTTGTATTGCATGGGGAAGTCACTGAATAAAGTAAAACAGCTCTAATGAAAATGTAAAAGTGTTTGAAGTGGGAAGTTTTCCTCAGCTTAAAGACACTGTTGAGATAAACTGCTCTGCTCTTCTAGGAGGGACTGGGCAATGACTGATACTTCTTAGGGATAAATTTTAGCATCAAATAAAAAGTCCAGCTGAGAAATATTTGTACTCTAATAGATAATACAGCCTGGAAAGTGTTCTTGTTGCATCCAAGGTGATGTGCCCTGATAAAGTGAAGAATTTTGTACTCAGTGCTGCCAGGGCCTCAGAGGAGAAGTCTCTGAGGAGCCCTGATGGGGTGGAGCAGGGAGCTTCTGATCTGAGCCTGGCCTGGGTAGCACTGGCCTCCGGAGTGTTGAGCTGCACTGACTTCCAAGAGCTGTTTGCACAAATGTGCTTCTGCACATGGATCCACTGCCCTAAAGATCCCAGTGCAAGCCTTAGCATTGAGAGTGTGTGTAAATTCATGACAAATCAGAGGATTTGGGTTCTGTAAATTTAAAATACTGCCAGGCTGGGACAAATGTAATTCTGCTTCTATATGTTTCCTGCTACATACAAAAGAAATTAAGCATATTTACTTCATGCTCACACAATGGAAACTCAAGCCATAAAACATTTCTTTTCCATTTGAAGACCAGAAGTTTGTTTGATACCTTCTGTTACCACCAGGCTTTTGGGATGAGCAGAGCCAGTGCAGCATTAATTAACCCTTAAGATTACAAGCAAGATGAGATCCGTGTGTGGCACAGGGGAGAGGGGGGTGGTTATCTCTGTGTTGCACTGATATCTTTCCAGATTTCTCCTTGCTATAATCAAAGGATGATGCTTCCTTTCCTCCTGAGGAGAGTCCTCTTCCATGGAGTCCTCTCTGATTCCTCCCCTCCCTTCCTGCTCTGTGTCAGCTCCAGACCTGCTCTCATTGCACAAGGAATTGGTTCAGTCTTTTCCACTGTTGTTGAGTCTAATATCCAAAGATTGTACTGAGGCACAGCTTGGCTGGATGATCAGAGTTACCTTGACTGCCCTGCTGGCTTGCCTGTGTCCCTAAATTGTCTCTCATCTTGGTTTAATTGCAGCCTGCCTCAGGCTGGGTTGTGTCTTCATGTCTTTGCACAGTAGATCAAAGCACTTGACCAAAGCTCACAGGTCCTGCAGTAGCAGGATTAATGAGAACATTCTGGAGGTCTGACAGTATTCAAAAAGGGTCTCTTTGGACAAAAAACATCTCTAAAATTGTCTTCAGAACAGCAGGATTTTGTCTGTCATGTTTGCTTTTATATCATTCAATCCCATGGAAATATTTACTGAGTTTGGGAGTGATTAAGAGAAAAGGATTTTGTTGAAGTCTGTGCTGTTAAGGGCAGGCTTTGCCACAGAGGAAGGCAGTGCCACAAGCCCAGTTAGCCCAGCAGAGCCCTTACACATCACACCTCCTCCCTGAGCTGCTCTGCAGGTGAATTTGAAGCTGAAGAGCTGCTCTTGTCTTTGAGTTTTAAAAAACGACCAAGGGTTCACCCTCATAGTTCCAAAAGGGCTCAGCTCCATTTCCCCACCCTGCAAAACCTGGCTGCAGTGCCTTCCCATAAATACAGCCTGCAAAGTTTGCACCACATGAGGCAACATCAGCAAAGCCAACGTGATGTCAATGCTGCAATCTTGTCAGGGTTTAATTCCTCATATTGTCTGGGGTTCCGATGCTCAGAAATAGGCACTTAATGACTCTGTGGGTGTGTTGGGAGGACTGTGGGAGCAAGAGGATGAAATATTTATTCCAAGCTGGCTATTTGATGGTTTCTCTGCCATGAATTGCCCAAGAACAGGGGGTGCTCTGGTCTCTACCCAGTGGGCAGTGACCTCAGCAATCTTGTCTGTCTGCAGCTGGAGGGGTCTGTTGATTTTGGCTGTCGAGTTTCAGCTGTATCACAGGGGAACTGGTTACTGGGAGAGCATCCCTGCTGAAGCCTGTGTCTCTTTCTCCTGGCATCAGTGCTCTGAAAAGCTCCCAGGAAGTTCCAGGTATCTGAGGATGTTTGTGACACTCAGGTACACACAGTCCTTATGAATAATTATTCCAGATTTACAGCACACTTGCTTTTTTTTTTTTCCCCACCTAAGCCAAACACTTGCTCTCTTTGTGTGGAATTTTTAAGCACTCAGTGAAGGTGCAGACTGCTGTAAATCTGCTTTGTTGAGCAAGCCTCCTCTGCTTCCCAGTAAGTGCAGTTAGCAGGGAGCACACCACAATATTTGCAGCACAGTTCTGCCCATCCACCCGCCAAGGGCTGCCCTCCAGCTCCTCCATGGATTTGAAATCCAAATCTCTTGGAGGGCCCTTACTGCTGTTGTTCATCCCCAAACCTCAAAACCCCCAGCCCACATCTATCCATCTTTGAAATGATGAAGGGTGTGTGGCTGTGGGAAGGGGACAGGAGCACCCTGAAGCAGAACTGAAGGGAGCTGCTCCGTGCAGTGGGCAGAGCCAGGATTTTTGCTGCTCGCTCTCTGTCCTCAGCTCCCCTCCCATCCAGGCCTCTGGACCATCACTCGTGGGCAGAGGCAGCATATTTTTGAAATGATTGGGTTTTGCTGCATTGCATTTCCTAGTTCCTGCTGCTCATCAGATGAGCTGCTGTGGGGAGGCACAGCTCTCCTGTAAAAAATTTAAAAAGTTTGTGTAGCTACAGCCCAATGCACTTGCTGGCCTAAGCCAAATGCAAAAAGATATTTAAAGGCATGAGACTTAAACACTGAAATAGGGCCTAAATGTTGCTTTGGGACTTTGAAAATTTGACTTAATTTCTAAGGCACTTGAGAATTGTTGAAGACATTCCCTTGGAGCTGTATGAATCCTGTTTCTGGCCAGCTTTGTATTTAATTTTCTGATGGTGGTTGGAGCATGTATTACTGTGACCTGGAAAAAGAGAATTGTATTAAATAATGATGGGGGCACTGGGGCTATTTTTCTTGCTGTATGCCAGAAGGTGTTTGAATAAATTGACAGTGTATTTTCTTTTTGCTCTTCATCTTGATTTATTTCCATTCTTGAACTTTCCCCCTTTGGAGAATCCAGTTATAGCTTTTCCTCCTGAGCTGTACACAGAGCCAGCCTTCTATGAGCAGTCTCTAAACATATGTCAAGAGATTGAATCACTGGCTTTTTCCATTTGTGTGGAACAGATAAGACAAATAGGGGTTACTCTGAAACACTAGATTTTGGAAAGAGAAGGGGAGCGAATTCAGAACAAAGACCACCCAAAATATTTGCAAGCTCAAGACTCCAGTGAAAACAAACACGACAAAAATAATGTGCTTCTGATTAGCTACATAAATTAGCTGGTATTGTTCTTCTTCCCAGGGCAAATGATTTACTGGTTTATCCCACCCAACGTTAAATGCAAACTGGAAATGTGTAAAATTACATTTGACTGTGGAGCACACAGTGTGTACACGCAGTTGGTGAGCAAAGCCAGCCCCACATGTTCTACACATCACAGGGACACAGAACACAAATCCTGAGTTATGGCATGAGCTGCCAGCTGCTGGGCCATGGCAGGAATGATCTGCACCCCGAGAGCTTTCAGATGCATCAGCCTGGGACAACTGAATAATGACCTTATTGAAGACATGGTGGCATTACTGGACCAGCTGTGGGGTGCCCAACTGCTCAGTTTTCCCACTTGCTGCATCATAAAAGGAAGTTGTATCCTTAAATTCAAAAAGAGCAGGGCAAGATGGACCAAGAAAGGAAAACTTATGGGATTTGGGGACCAAAATTCAGGGGGGGACCCACAAGTGTCCAGGGCAGACCCTCTTGCTCACCTGAACAGCCCCAGCTTTGGCAGCTCCTCCTGCCCTGGGCTCCTGGTTCAAGGGTGATCAATGCCAGCTCCCTCCCCACTCTGGGTGTGCTGGGAAGGGGCCACAGAACAGCTCTGGAACTGCCTGGCCAAGATAAGCCTTTTGCTGCTTGTTTTGTGAATCCAGACTGGCCTTAGGATGCAGGGAACTTTGCCTTCAGGAGTCAGGATGTAGCCCAGTTCACGAGTTCGTTGTTTTTCCCCGAGTGGAACTAGATAATTTTTAAGGTCCCTTCCTACCCAAGCCATTCTGTGATTTTATGAGGCTTCAGCCAGTTCCCACTGGGGTGAAACAGGCTCTGGCACACGAAAGAGACCTTCACACACTACTTGAAATTACTTGAAGAGGCAGCAGGCTTCTAGAAAAGTGATATTCATTGCTCGGCATGAGGCCATTCTGCCACACCCTTTTGGTTTAAGCTCATGTTCCTTTCATATTTTAACACAAAATGCTGCCACTATGCTGGAGGAAGTCTTTTTATTCTCTTTATTTAGCACTGAGCACCTTGTGGTGTGGTGTCCTCTGTGAGTGTGTGTGTGTGCATATTCACACCTACACATGTCCATGGGGTGTACATTTGTCAGGGGTAGCTGAACAAGCCCTGCTCTTTTTACACACTTGCCTTTATGCAGGGTGTTTATTGATTGATGGCACTTTTCAAAGCATTCCTCTTCCCCATGTATTGAATTTGTGCTGTATTTATTTATTTATTGTTTGATTTGTGCCTCTTCCGATTCGTTCTGCCTCCTGTTTTCCTTATCGGTGTCAGTTGTAGTCAATTACTCTGAGTGAAAAGATTGAGGACCTAATTTATGGCATGATGACACACAGTAGATACACTGTTCCCATTAGAACCTGATGAAACCTCTCTATTAATTTTCTCAGTGTGCCAAGTCGAGTCACAGAGGGTAGACCTTTGATGAATAAAGCATATTTTCTTACTTAGCTCCATTCCTAACTAGCTCAACTTCTAGAAATAACATTGGTTGGCCAATGAAAACACTTCTTTGATAGTGGCAGGAATTTAAGATAAAAAACAGCTGGGTGAGTTTTTTTAGACGAAAGGAAACAACTTTGAACTCTGCAGACAATGTCGTTTAAACCCAAACAGATGTGGTTTAATCTTGTTTTTGATCCTCTTGTAGATTTTCTTTTAAAATGCATGCATGTGCACAGAAATGATGACTTTCAGATGGCTGGACATAATTTGTTAGAGTATCACCTTGGTGCATAAATCTTCTCTGCCAAAGGCTCCACGTCTTTGAACATGGCCTGAAAGGTACCAGAGGGAATTGATGTTGTTCTTTTGGTGCTATCCTGCAACTGTGTAATAGCAAGGTAAAGTCTGTAAAATGAGAAACTCAGATGTGTTTTTGTGGTTCCCAATAAATCTTTTAACCACGAGGGCCTAAAGTAACTCTGAGACAGAGGAGACAGTGTGAGACTTACTCCAAATCAGCAGAGCCCTTTGATCTGAGCCCAGCCCCATCTCACTTTGAGAGCTGTTAGTCACATCTGGCATTTTCATATGCTAATTCCCCTCTCCTTTCCCTGTGTATTAACACAAGTGGAAGTAAACATATAAACAGACTTCCCTTCAATAGATAATCAGCTTTCCATATAAACGTGGTGGTGGCACTTTGAGCACATGTTCCAATCACCATCAAACTTCAAAGCTCTGTGCAATCAAGACCTGCTTCTTCCCCACAGCCAAATCAGAGGATTGAATACAGGAGGGCTGGCTACAGATGTGCCTCTGCACAGATGTGAGCATTTCTTTCTCCCCATCTCTTATCCTTACTGAAATCAGGGAGGTGGGATGAAAACCAGCATGAAGAACAACCTCTTTTCTTCTTGGCAGAGGTAAAGAGCATTCTGAAAAAAAATATATATATAAAAAAATGATACATTGCTATCTCAAACTGAGGCTTGTGAGCTGCAGCAAGTACCAAGGAGAGCTGGGAAGAAGAGCAGCTCACAGACAGTTTTGAAAATGGCTGCATATTTTTAGTGAATCACATATTTGGCCCCCAGCTCTCAAACATATTTAGGCCTTCACACACTTTGAAACCGAGGGGAATTAGTAATTCGAATAACTTTTGGATGTCTGAGCCTTGCCACAGCTTTCCTAAAGTCTCTGTTTCTCAGATGAATTTATTACATGAGGCTCAGTAAGAGAAAAATTTGTTTTTGTAAACTTCAGAGTGGAAGGAAAAACATCGAAGATGTCTTGAAAAAACAAAACAAACCAGGAAAAAACCCAATGTCATTATATTAAACAAACAAACAAACAAATAAATATTTTTTCCGATTTCTGTTCATTCTTTTTGGGTGGTTGATTTGTGATTTCAGAACAGAATGAAATGAGCCAGGCTTTTCCTGCCTCACCTCCTCTGGCACAGTCACTTCAAGGCAGGGACCTGGAAGTAGGTTTTTTTAAAGCTAAAGGTACAACCATCACATGATTTCTAACGAGATTAAAACCAGAGCTTCTAGCAGAATAAACACAGCACATATCCTGGCTTTTTACCATGACCTATGCAGTTGTAATTTTAGCAGATAGCAGGAAATTATTAGGAGCCCATTCTCAGAGCCTGGTGGAAATAGGGGTGAAGCTGCTGTAGATCTGACTCTTAAAACCCCATCTGGACTCACCTAGACCTTGCCAGAGGAGGCATCTACTACTTCTCCATTTCCTTCCAAATCTTCAGGGGGGCACTGTATTTTATCAATATTTTCTTTTGCTTTATTTTTTTCCTCCATCAGCAATAAAGGTGTTTTTTTTAAATATACAAAGATATTTATTTTACATGACCTTTTAAAGACCATCTAGTTCCAAACCCCCTGCCATGGGCAGGGACACCTTCCACTGTCCCAGGCTGCTCCAAGCCCCATCCAGCCTGGCCTTGGACACTTCCAGGGATCCAGGGACAGCCACAGCTGCTCTGGGCACCCTGTGCCAGGGCCCCTCCACCTCACAGGAATTAATTTCTTCCTCATATTTAAGTCTAAACTTGCTCTGTGCCAGTTTTAAACCATTCCCCCTTGTCCCATCACTCCACCCCTTGTCATTTGTCTCTCTCCATCTTTCCTGTGTCTCTTTCAGGTCCTGAAGGCCACAATGAGGTCACCCCAAAAACTTCTCTAGGCTGGACAACCCCAGCTCTCCCAGCCTTTCCTCCCAGCAGAGCTGCTCCATCCCTCTGCTCATCCTGGAGCCTCCTCTGGGCTCTCTCCAGCAGCTCCAGCTCCTTTCCATGCTGGGATTCATTTTCATTTCTGACATTCCCCGTTGGTCCTGCACAGCACCTTCAGGTTGTGCTGTGTCAGAACCCAGGACATCCCTCTGGCTGCCCTGGATGGCTCCAGCCCCTGGCAGGGGGCTCAGAGACCTTGGCACAGAGCCCAAGACACCTGTGGCTTTGACTTAATCCATGGAAAAAACTGCCAACTTTATATGAGCATCTACAAGCCACGAAAGTTTAAGTAGAATGATAGTTAGTTTGTCACAAGGTAGAAAAGTAGAATTTTGGGGTTTTTAGAATGGGGTTTGTTGGAATCCAAGACATTCCTCTCGGTGCCCTAAACCCTGGACAGGGGTCTGGGGAGCCGTGGCAGGAACCCAAAAACACTTGGGGCTTTGATTTCAGCCCATGGGACAAATTACCAACCTTATATGAGGAATCACAAGTCACAAAAGTTTAGACAGCACAGTAGCAGTAGTCAGAGGGTGAAAGGAGAAAATTTGGGATTTGGTACAGGGGGGTTTAAAACCCTAAGATGGAGGGATTGGGGCGTGCCCTGTCCTNGCCAGAGCTCGGGGGTCAGACAGAAAATATTTTAGATAAGAGACAATAAACATCACTGAGAGCACGAGCAGAAGACTCCTGACTCCTTCTTGGACAGCTGGGCTGGGAAAAGCAGCTTCCACCAACACCTGGGGTCATCTCCAGCAGGGAAGATCCCGACAGGGTTCAGAGGCCAAGATGGAGGAATTTGGGCGTGCCTTGTCCTTCTTCCTTCTTCTTCTTAGTCTCCATCTTCTGGGTGATGGTGGCACTTTTGGATTGGTTTAGAGTAGAGACAGACTGTCTAACATAGATGATAGGTATTGGAAAATAATTGTGAATAAAGTACATGTAGTTTTTAGCATAAAACAACACCGCCCCAGGGGCGCAGAGTGTGCCTCGGACTGACCTGCTGAAAGGATCCCAGCAGGTCAGAAAAAGAATGTACTAGATAAGAGAAAGTAAACAACCTTGAAAACCACAGCTGAGGAATCTTGACTACTGCTTCAACTTCTGGGCTGGGAAACAGAGACTAACACATTTTGGGTTCACCTCGACCACAGAGACCCCGCAGTGCCACGCCTTTTTCAGAGCATCTCCCCAGAGTGCCCCAGCCCAGGGATGATCACACATCCCAAATATCATCACCCCACCCCAGGCAGCCCCAGGGCCCTGGTGAGGATGCTCTGCTGCCCTTGGAGCTCCATCACTCCCCAGACAGCACAACACTGAAATGTGAGCTTGGCATCCCCCAGCAGGGCTGACAGACACACAGGTGGGAAGGGAGGCAGCAGTGAATGGCAAGAGCTCTCATTTGCACAGATGACTACAGCAAACCTGTAATCAATTAATGATTTGCATGTTCAGAACGGAGACGAGTTGAGCAGTAAATTATTAACTGCAGCCTAATAGCTCCAGCTCGATGATAGCAGATAATTTGCTATGCTTACATTAGCAAATAACTGAGGCAGGCAGGATACAGCAAAACCCAAAGCTGTGGAGTGGAATCAAAAATACAGCTTGAACAAAAATTCTCTATTGGCATGTCTTTTGAAGAAAAGGGGTTTTTTTTCATTAAAGAAAGTTTTAACTGATTATTTATCTTTTACAAAATGGTTTTTTTTCTTTTTAGAAAAAGGAAGAGAAGCCAGAAACCTTCAGTGTTCCTCTCACATCTCCACTCCCTCCAAAGTAAAAAAAAAAAAAAAAAATTAATATTTTAATTTTGATAACCCCCCTGAAATTTTATGAGAAAGTTCTTTAAATCTGCATTTATGTGCTCAATCTACAAGGACATGTACAGTAAAGTGCCACTACACTCCCAGCTGCATCTGTGAAACATCCTGCATGTCCACCTGAAAGTCTGGAATAAATCTGCTGTGGACAACAGTGAGGCTATGCCCAGACCTCTCATTTTCTTAGAGGTGGCCAAGTTTTCAATGATCTGCACCAAATATTGTCTAGTAACACAAATACAGCCTATATTTGTTTGGTTTTTTAAATTTAAAGCCATGTATAAATTGCAGGACATGTAATTTCATGGTAAGTATGAGAATCAATTAAAAATATTTTAATTAAGTAAGGAATGGGATTTCAAGTAATGGATTTTCTCCTTTTATTTTACATTGTCAGGACCATTTCCCTTATTCTGCTAGTTTGGGAGTAATTAACTTTTTTTAAAGCATAATGTAAAATCATAAAAACTGGGATTTATGAAATAATGGGAAATATTTAACTATGAAACAGCTGACTCTGTGTAGCAGCATTAAGTACATGAAGGGAGCCTCTTGGTCAGTATTATGATTAAAAGATTTGCTTATGGCTTGTAATTAATGTATAACTTAAAATTGGTGCTTTAAAGCTTGGCCCCTCCACTGCTGGCAGCTCTTACCTTGTCCCAAAGCTTTTTAATGGTTACACAAAGTTATGCCAGTGATACCAAGAGATTCTGGAATATTTGAGCAGCCAAATGATGAATAAAATCCTGTGACTGGGGTGCAAGGAACTTTTCTAATAACATGGATTTATCCTGCTTCTTTTAATTCAGCTCTTCCCTGCCAGCTGATCAGAGCCAGCAGAACATGACTTCTCAGGTATAATGGGCATCAGGAATTGCATTTCACAGGTGAAAATTTCTCTAGAGGACTTTCCAGTCCCTGCCACACCCTCAGGAGTTTTGCTGCTGCAGCATGTTGTCCATACATCCTGCTGGAGTCACCTTAGGATAATTCTTGGCTTCAGGCAGAGCTGAGCAGATCTTGCTGGTTAGAAAGTGCCTGTGTATACAGGCATATCTGCATCTTCATTTTCAGGTGGGTGACTATGTTACAGAGCTCATCCTTGCCTGCTTTCAATCTCTTTGAAAGACAGGAACTTTAGCCCCCCTCATTATCCATCACTTTCACACTTCCAGGCTGATCCATCCATGATTTTCTGCCGCATCCTGTGATGCTTTCAGGACGACTTTGGCACGGATAGATTTGCTGCAATCTGGGGAGTACAAGCAATATCATCCTGCTGATTTCACAGGAAGCTTGTTACCCTTTGTGCCTGAGTGGAGAGGGGAGAGAAGTCCTGTAATTTCATGGAATGACCCTTGATTGGATCGCTGCTGGCTGCACCAGCCAGCTCACCGTGTGCCGTGGCCGTGCCTTGCTGCTCTCATGGTTCACCCTGCCTTGGACCACGTTTCTGGCCTGGGCAGCATCCCTGCTGCTGCTGAGAGCACGGGGCATCTGGGATCTGTGTGGGCAGGGGGTGGCACGGGGGCACCCCAGTGACACGGTGATGCCACCAGGATTGGCACGGGGGCACCCCAGTGACACGGTGATGCCACCAGGATTGGCACGGGGGCACCCCAGTGACACGGTCCTGGCACTGGGGTTAGCACAGGGACCTGGAATTAACTCAAACCCAGTTAAGAGCTAAACCTCTGAACCCAGTTAAGGGTTAAATATCCCATTTTTAATTCAGCTGTGAGATTTGAGGTGCAGCCCTACAGCCTCGGTCCCTGTCTCGCAGGGCTGTGCCATAACCCCTGGGAACAGCTCTGCCAGCTCTGGGTGCATCAATCCTTCTGATACAGCCAGCAGATTGTTTAGGAGCAGCAAAAGCCTAAATCAGAGCATGGGGGGGATCATCAAAGCTGATTCTGGAGGAAGCAGAGCAGTCTAAAAGCAGGGGGAGAGCTGTTGAGGGCTGTGAACGGGAGCCAAGGCTCCTCTCCAGAGCCCTGCCTCGGCCCAGCTGCCTCACTGCTCCTGAAGGAGCATCAAATCACCATCATTAGGCTGCAGCAGAGGCTCTCCTGCCCCCAAAAACCTCTCCTGTCATTAGTGGGGGTAATTAGAAAGTCTCTATTCACTGGAAGGAAACTGCTTTGGTCTCTTCTCTGGTACGGATTAAACGGAAAATCAAACTGTCGCCGTGTTTTGGCTAATTGCTGTTGAAACTTTTCAGCAAAATGTCAAAATGTGAAGTGAGGTCATATCAGAAAATTAAAGTATAGCAAGTACCTGGCTGGTATATAAAAAATAAAAAATTGGGTGGATAGATGTAAGGGAAAAGAAATTAGCAAACACAGTTCTTGGGGTTCATAAAATGAAATTCAAGTTCAGTATATTAAGAAACATGTAGACTGTATTTGAGAACATTTTATACAAATGCCTGAGAGCCAGAATGGAAAAGATGTGGCTGCAGATAAGCTCTCATGCTCAGAGGAGAGCAGAGATGAGGGATCAGGCATGAAAAAGGAAAGAAAAAGGCAGGATCAGTGTCTGATGGTAAAACTCAGAGAATTCACAGAGTATCTGTTCACAAACTTGGTGAAGGAAGGGCTCCTGCCAGCTTTGGTGAACGTTAATCCAGGATTGCATGGAACAAGATTTATAGGAGAGATGGTTTTGGTTCCCAGATTCTGCAAGTTCAGAGAGATTTGGTGCCAATGATGGCGAGGTTGTGGGTTTGATCCTGCTGTGGGCCATTCACTTGAGAGCTGGACTTGATAATTCTTATGGGGTCTTCCCAATTCAAAATATTCTGTGATCAAATATTTGAAACTTCAGAGCTGACTGTCAGCAGAAGGTACCTCAGCACCATGTTCTGGTTGCATCAGTGAGGCAGCAGTCAGCTCAAACTCCTGAGCTTTGATTGCCACCTCCAGTGGAGACACAATCCCTGCTCCATCCCACTGCTCTGGGTAGCTGGTATCAACTGGATTGGTGGCACAGAGCCTGAAACAAAGATTTTGGTAGGTCTCTCTTGCAGATCAAGTTTCCAAAGCTGCTCAGGAGCCTAAAATAAAAGGAAAAAACTTAGTGCTTCAAAATTGCACATCGTGTTTTGGCACCAAACTTTATCGTGGGCAGTTTTCTTGTAACTCATTATTGACTAATGAAGCAGAGCTCTATGGATAACAGTAAATGTGGAACTATTGGGGGGAAATGTGCAGTGATTGACTGTTTGCTGCAGACAGGGGAGGTGTTCCAGGCTTTTCTGGCTTTTTCAGCCTTCAGGGAGAGTCCTTTGTTTGCAGCCCTCGTCTCCAGTATCTGCCCTGACTGGTATTTTTTATTTGCTTTCCACCTGTTTTCTGTTAACAACCAGCACAAGCTGAAGCATGACAGAGGGAATTTGTCATATTCCTGTGGCTGTGGGTGCTGATCAGTCCTGCAGGGGTGGCTGCCTCCTCACACACCACAAACCAGCATGGATTCACAGCTGGAGGAAGGGAGGTGATGGCATTTCTTGCTGAAAGCTACTGAGAGACCCCTCAGCTAACATGGGCAAAGTTTCAGGGGGCTGATCTCAATGTCTCTGTTCCTTTTGCTTTTATAACTGGAGGATATTTCAGATCCCACCTGGAGTTTTGCTTAGTTTAGGTCAGGAAGTTGACACCAGTGTAAAACCAGTTAGTACTGGTCACAGAATATCCAAAGGAAGAGATTCCTGGACAACAGGAACAGCTCTTGATGCTTGTTTTGTCCTTGGGAAAAAAAAAAAAAAAAAGCTTCTTTTTAAGGACTTCACTGAGTACTACTCTTCAGATAAGACCTAATTCTGTTCATGCTGATGTTGTCTGAAAATCACATTTTAGTAATTAATACTGTAGCCACTCTGACTGTGCTTGTGTTTCTCACAAAGCAGATCAGGAAACTGCAGAATCACAGAATGGTTTGGTTGGAAAGGACCTTAAAGCCCATCCCATTGATCCCCCTGGGATCCCTTCCACTGTCCCAGGCTGCTCCCAGCCCCAATGTCCAACCTGGCCTTGGGCACTTCCAGGGATCCAGGGGCAGCCACAGCTGCTCTGGGCACCCTGTGCCAGGGCCTGCCCACCCTCACAGGGAACAATTTCTTCCTAATATTTAGTGTAAACTTGCTCTGTGTCAGTTTAGAGCTCTTGTCCTGTCACTCCAGGCCCTTGCCAGAAATCCTTGTAAAAAGAAATGGCAGGGAAAGACTCAGTGCCATTGAAGTTTTGCTTTTTTAAAGCCAGTGCAATTTCCATCTGATATGAATTACATAATGAACTTTATATGTTTTATAAGCACCACTAAAAGAGTTTGTTTCTAGCAGATTCTTATCTTAGTTTTTCCATGTGCATTATTGTCTCATTTTCTGAAGGGAACCTGGAAGAATTTAAACTTAAATTAGTCTTAAACAATTTTAAGAGGGAATAAATAATATTCATGAGATGCCTTCTGTCCTGTAGAGGACTTGGAGGGTGCCTCAATTCCAGACTAATTCTTAGACATAACTGATCAGCATCACAACCTGCCTTGAGAATTTCTCCTGCAGCATTTGAAGATGGGAACACTGTGTGGCAGCAGCAGGAACAGGAAGCAGCTATAGCATGAGATGGAGTAGGTATTGGGAATTTTTGGCTTCAGAATTTGGGGTGTGTGTGGATCTGTGTTATCCTGGTCTTTTGAGTTTCTCTGAGCCTTCTGATGTTTACATTCTTGTAATGGAGTTTCTCACGCACTTTCATGTAAATAATGATTGTTTGCATTCTTCTCTGTAGGAGGAGAATTTTGATGGACTGTCAGTCTGACCAGTGTGGTTGGAGAGGTGGCAATGCCATTCTCCAATCCACTGTCACTTTTGGAATTCTATAAATGTTGAGGTCTGAAAAATAGAGCTCTCTTTTCCTGTTCCTGTTGGGATGCTGGAACACCATGTGTGAGTTGTGTTATTTTGTGTCACAGCTGTGACAGATCTGAGCTGCAGGATTTGAGTGACAGTGGAGCCTTTTGTCCCACTGTTGAAGTGACACCAGGGGCACTCACCAAATTTCAGTGTTTACCAATCTCAGGGAACATTTGTACTTTGAAATTTTTCTAGGCAAAGCTTTGCAAGACTTCCTGAACATCTTTGCTGATGTTCAAGCACTCCAGATTCTTCCTGCTACAAAGGAAAAAGTGGGAATGCTTAAACTGCTAAACACCAATCTATGAGGAGCACAATGTCAGCAATTGATTCTGAGGTGGGAACAACCTTGAAATGCTAAAATTTGTTACAGAACAGAAAGTTCTGAGCTGTCCCTGCCTTAGAAGAGCCAACACCTCCCTGCCGTGGGAGCCCTGTGCCCGTGGATGGGGCTCCTGGGGAAGCTTTCCCCTTCCTTGATGAGCTGGACTTGGTGCCTGGTAGCTCCTGTGCAAGCACTGGGGTTTCCATGAGAGGCTTTCTACCAGGACATGCCATAATTTGGGTTTGTCTGGGGAGGGGAAGGTGCCCTGGGGGTGGGAAGGGTGAGATGGGGCCCAGGTGGGCACAGGGATGATGGGGTGGTGCTGCAGGGGATGATGAGGAACTCCACAGCTGCAGGGAATAAAGAAAAACTGATTGGGCAGCACCTGGGGCTTCCCTGGGCTGAGCTGCTCAGAGGTTTCTGTGTCCTGGTGGAGAGTGCTCTGAAAGTTTAATATTTATTTCTGCCTCCAGTATGGAATGACTTCCTTTTTCCCTGGATGCTGGTGTTGTTCTTGTCCTCCTGGCTGGGTGAGTACAAGGTGTGGTGTGACATCAGCTCTGTCTTTGTTTTAAGAGAAAAAAGCCCTCAAAGGGCTACAAGTGCTAATTCTTCTGGAAACCCAGCTTTGATTCTGGTTGCACAGAATAAATTTTTGTACAAGGTGTGGGTGTGACATCAGCTCTGTCTTTGTTTTAAGAGAAAAAAGCCCTCAAAGGGCTACAAGTGCTAATTCTTCTGGAAACCCAGCTTTGATTCTGGTTGCACAGAATAAATTTTTGTACAAGGTGTGGGTGTGACATCAGCTCTGTCTTTGTTTTAAGAGAAAAAAGCCCTCAAAGGGCTACAAGTGCTAATTCTTCTGGAAACCCAGCTTTGATTCTGGTTGCACAGAATAAATTTTTGTGCATCTGGGAGTGAGAGACAAGCTCAATGATCAGTGTTCAAATGCCACAAGAAGTATGAAATTGCTCTTTCAGCACAGAGTGACTGAATAATTCCAGGATTTGGTATCTGAAGGTCTCTCAGCTCTAGGAGTAATACTAATAGGAACTCTTTCCTGTTCAGAGTTTTTTAAAGGGGGAAATTCCTGAGTTTAGTGCTGAGAATCTCTTATTGGTACAGGCCTGAGATCTGCTGTTGTTGGTCTTAAGCCAAGGCATTTTTTGGGGGGTAATACCTTTTCTGTGCAATATAACCTACCATTTTTCTCTGGGGAAAGTGGGAATAATTTCCTTTCTGTGCTGAGCTGAACTAGAGAATTTGACCACTAAATGAAATCAGAAAGCATTTAAAAATCTAATTTCTGTAAGAGTATAATGGTCAGCTTCATAGTGGTACTTCATCTTATGCAGGTGGATGGGAATGGAAGTGGAAAGGACTGGTCCAGAAGAAGAGTAGATTTACTTCAGATAGTTCTAAATTTTTATGTGCTTTTGCATGACCACATAAGCTATTCTGTCACTTAAAAATTGAGTGTGGTGCTGGGATCCTGCTGCTGCAGCAGAAACAAAGGGAGTCCTCCACAGAAAAACCCTGTGCTGGGATTTCTGGGGGCAACCTCTGCATGAACACAGAAGGCAAATGAGAAGGAACCAGCTCTCTGTGAGGGGCTGCTCCATGAGAACAGAGCACTGACAGCTCTCCTCTGGCTGCAGTATTGCTGATTTTCAGGGTTTTTTCAGCTTTGTTGCTGTTGTCCTGGTGTTTCCTCCCGTGGTTCTGTGACAGCACTTTTGTCATGCAGCTCCTCAGTGTGGGAACCCTTTTCCTGTCGGGGCAGTGGGAGGGATGTGCTCAGCACTGTTTGCTCTTTGGCTGAGCTCCCTCAAAAGCACCACCTGAAATGTGGTAAGAAGTTATAGGAAGCTTTTAAAGGTGGAGAGGAGCTTTCCCCTTCCTTGATGAGCTGGACTTGGTGCCTGGTAGCTCCTGTGCAAGCTATGGTTTGGTTTTCCTTCCAGAGTTCTCCCCCTCTTTTCTAGGTCTGCCCTTCTCCTTGCACTTCAAGCTGCTGACTCTCCCCACTTTCTGTGCTGCTCTTTTCTTGCTTTGCTCCCTTTTTAGCCTGAGAATCCTGCCAGTGTGGAGGAGTTGCCAGCAGCACTGTGCAGCTGCCAGGAGGTTTGGGTTCTTGTGTCCTGGTTAAAGTGGAGACATTGGCTTGTAACTATTCCACTCTGAGCTATGATTATGCCTTAGACCAGAGGTTACAGACATCTTCCTGCAATATATCTTGGCAGGGCTGAGTTGATTAATGAAGCTTGAAGCATGAGAAGGCAAGGTCTGGGAAACTCCTATGCTGCACTTAAAATATCTCATGTAAAAGAATATTTCTGAAACATGTTGTCTGCTTTAAACTTAGACCCAGGGGAGAAGAAGTGCTGATACGTGTGAGAGGTCTGATTTCCTTCCCAAGCTCAACAAGAGTCTGTGCCAGTAAAGGGCAGCAAGGAGCTCTGAGCAGAGGAAATAGAAGTTTAATGTTTCTAGCTGTTGACTGAAAGGATTGGGCCATTGTGGAGATGACAGAAGGCTGGAACAGCAGCATCTGAAAAGCCCTTCAGCGTTGTCTGATGCTGTCCCTTTAAAAAGTGCTGTATTGATGTAATGGCACTTGAGGTAATGACTTTTTAATGTATTTAAGGGAAACAAGACCACCCTGATTAACTGGAGTTTTATTTTCAAAAGAATTGTCATTACTGAAATGCTGTCATGCCATGAATCACTTGATTCTCTGGCTGAGGTACCACAGGCTTGCTGCAAAACCATCAATTTTAGTGGTTGGGCCCCAAAATTTCTTTCCCGTTTCGTGGCAGTTTGGCAGCTGAACCAAGTCTAACTATATTGATGCATTTTTTCCTACTGGAATCAATGTCCTGATGGCTTGAATGTAAAGACAGTGAGATTTTTGTGTTGGATAGTGACAGCAGGGCTGGGAAAGGGGATGCTGTGAGCACTGTGGAGTGTAAAATATTTGTGGGGAAACTTATGGAGCATCTCTGCCTCCACAGAAGTGAAGTAGAACAGATTCTCTGTTGATTCCCTTGAGCAAGCCTCTGTAAGTTTGGACAAAAAGATTTTGTCACTGGGCAGGGATGTGCCAGGGGTTGTACTGTGCCTTGAAAAAGCTGCTGGAGGATTTCATTGCCAGTGGAAATCTTTCATGGCTGAGCTGTAGCCTTTCAAGACTTAAAGAAAAGTTGTCCTTGCTGTTTTGTCCTGGTTTTAT
Source organism: Urocynchramus pylzowi (assembly GCA_013397555.1). Classification (NCBI taxonomy): domain Eukaryota; kingdom Metazoa; phylum Chordata; class Aves; order Passeriformes; family Fringillidae; genus Urocynchramus; species Urocynchramus pylzowi. The sequence goes on along the minus strand of VZRH01003055.1, from coordinate 47,495 downwards.
GCACGTATTTATGCAAATATTCAGGCTAAAGGCAGAGCATGGGGGTCAGCTGAGTGTGTGTCAGTGTGTAAAAAGGTAAAAGCAGCTGTGGAAGAGTCAGCAATGCCAGCACATGGATATGACACAACAGCCCCCTGCACCTTGGGCTGAACTTTTTTGAGTGACTGGTACCTGCACAGGGCCATGATAAAAATTTTGATTTTTTCCATGTGGATAAATTATTTTAAAGGGTGTTTCAAGCTGAACAAACTCAATTTAAGTCCCCTGAAATACTAATTTTCAGTTTGTTCCACCTGGAGGGATGACAAAAGTGACTGTACCTGCATGATGTGGCAGGCTGGCAGAGGGGGTAAAATACCCTGTGAGGAGTTAAAAGATTATTCACTGCAAAAACTTGTCAGTGAAAGGCTACCAAGCTAAAATTGCTGGCTGGACTTTCATTCCCAGGATGGGCACTGCTTTGTTGTTTTTAGATGTTTGCTGCTATTGTGATCAATATGAGTTGTACTTTTCATGAGTCTTCATATTCTGCAGTTCTGAGCACAGTGCTGGTTGTGTATTTCATTGTCAGTCTCCTGTAACTCATTTTATGTTCTCTAGCATTAATCTTTCCTTGTCAATGTTTTCTAAATCTAATCCAGCACAGCCTCAGGAAAATAAAGCAATTGTTTAAATTGATGGCTTTGAACAAAATAAATCATAAATCAGTCTATGAGCTTTGAAACCTCTCTTCATCTAGAAAGTGTGGGGGTTTTGGCTTTGTTTTTATTTATTTATTTTATTTTTCCTCCTGGAATGCGATTATGGAGCATGGGTTAGAGATGTGCAGGAAGGCCATGCCACCTGCAGGTGCTGGGGAGAGGCTGCAATTCTCAGCAGTGTCCAGGGCTGGCTGAGCTGCCCCTGCACAGCTCTGCAGGTGACCAAAATAAACACAATCTCTTTTCCTTCCAACTCCTGCAAAGAAACAACAGTTTCTATCATATTCCATGTTTTCTGAATATGATAGAAAGATTCTACTCAGAATAGAGAGCAACAACTGTTTCTATCATATTTCATATTTCCTGAATAGGATAGAAAGATTCTACTCTGAATAGATAGAAACAACAGTTTCTATCATATTCCATGTTTTCTGAATATGATAGGTTGTATTCTGAATAGAATATTTCTATCCTATTCAGAAAACATTAAATATGCTAGAAACTGTTGTTCTAGAACCCCCACATTGACTAAATGTGTGTGAAAGGGGCTTGGATGAGGCAGGATTGGTCAGGAATGGTTTTCCTCTCTGTTGCATTCTCAGGGAAAAGCTTGTGCAGCCCATGGGCCAAACCCCAATGCTTTGGTTTGTTGTATCATATATTAAGTGATGTTCCTCTCTAATGAGAGCCTGGAGTCTGACAGGGAGCTACCAGGATGGAGCTGTGCTCCTGCTGAGGATGAGCTGCTGCTCCTTCAGGTTTCTGGCTGCTCAGTGTCAGATTTTGGGACCTGGCTCAGTGGGAGCTCCAGGCACTGCTGGGAGCCAAGCTCCTCTTCGGGTCTGAACCACCTCCAAATCACCCCTGAGAACAGTGACCGAGAGCCCGGGTGGGGAGTGATTTAAGGAGAACAAAACCAAGTAATGGGAGCCAGCATGTGTTCCTAATTGCCTGCCATTCTCATTTGGGCAGTGATTTTTCAGCCCTGCCCCGGGCGGTCACACCCAGCAGCAATCCAGGAGTGCTCCTCTGGCTTGTGGGCATGTGAAACACTGGGATTGATGTTGTGTCACTGCTGATCCCGGTTTTCCACTTAGGATCGTGCTGGAGCTCGGGGAGAGCTGTGGGAGCTGGGTATCCCATCACAAATTGTAATTGCAGAAAGATGATCTGCAGTAGCTCCCCACACTCAATTTCTGTTTGTAACTGGCAGATGGAAGAAGACTCAGAGCAATTATCTGATATTAATTATGTCAAAGACGTTTGTACCTTTGGAATTTCCTCATCTTTAAAGTCTCATTTCTTGATGTGACCAGAGAGCAAGGGAGAGGGAGATGGTAACTCTCTCAGCAGGTCTGTCAGAAGCTGACTTGTGCACCCTGTGCTTGGTAGAACATCCCCCAGCAGCTTCAGCATTCCCTCATCAGAATTCAGATGGAATCCTCACCATCTGCAGGTACCCCACAGGTGCACTGGGTCAGCAGCACCTGGGCTGGGCTTTGCTGGAGCTCTTTGATGCTGGGCTTTGTGGAGGAGAAAGCCCAGAGCTGAGCCCTGCTGGGCCTCCAGTGCAGTCCTGCCCACTTAGGCCTGGCAGGAAATTTAAATATTCATTTTAATATTGATGCATAGTGGGATGAAAACCGTGAGCAGGTGCTGAAAATTCAACCCCTAAAACAGAGTTGTGCCACTCCTACCTCAATGGAAGAGGAACTTTCCACAACTATGACTTTTACTGGGTGATTGATGCTGTGAGGTGAAGAAGGGAGATGTGGATTTAGAGGACACTTCAAGCACACCAAAAACTTTGAGTTTTAATTTGGCAGAAGAAGTATCTATAGAGTTGTAGCTGCTCTTGCAGGTGAGACTGGACAACAACACCAGCCTTATTTTGCCATGGGGCTTTCCAAAGGTGTGGGAATGTTTATGGGGAGAAATTCTAACACAGCAGTGCCCTGGAAAGACACCTCCTCTCAGCCACCTCTCTGCAGTGGTTGAGTCCCATGCACTGGCAGGAAGAGCTCCATTAATTCCAGAAAAACCCTGCATCAGGTAGTTCTGTGCTGGAGGTGTGCTATGTACAGATTATCTTCTGGGTTTGTCTGGACTGCTTTTGGGCACTGGCAGTTGAGGGGTTTTTTTGTTTGTTTGCTCTCCTTTGCATCTCTGTTGTCTGGTTGTGGCAGCTGTCATGAGATGGCAAGGGAAAATGAGAATTAATAGTCCCTGGTGTAAGGAACTCACCTGCAGTCTGTGAGGCAGAGGAATGCTTTCTGTCCTGCTCCAGAGGGTGTAAAACCACTGCCTGTCAGCTCTTTGTGAAGCTGTAGTAAGCCTGCAACAAAAATGGACTTAAGTAGAACTCACATCGTGGCTTGAACTTACAAGATTGAGTTTTCCCCACCTCTATTTGTCCTTCAGGTTTGTTATTGGATATATAAGCCTTTCTTTTCTTAGGAAATCCAGGCAGGTAAGGTGGAAGTAGTCAAATATAAATGTATCCTTCTCTTGCTCCTGTTTATTTAATGTCTGTGGCACTGTGGAGAACACCTGTCTGCTGAGGGTACCATGAAAAATGGCCCTCACCCCCTTTCAAAGCAGGGTAATAATATGCAATATTTATTGTACATGTGGAAAGCTCAAAAAATATGTTTGGGCTGAAATTTATACCCAGCCAGGCCCCTGGAGGGCACCAACAGCCAGCGTTAGGATTTTTCACTCCCTTTTAGCTCTTACCCACTGGCATGCAGCACCGTGAAGATGGCAAATATATCCCCACATATAGATGAAAGTGAGCTTGCTTTGCCTCGCATAATTTGAAAATTCAAAAGACCAATTTCTTAGTGTAATTGAAAACTGCTACATTTCAGGCTTATTCATTGAATCAGTATTTCCAGTTAGAATTCAAATTAATCTTCCTACCTTTAAACAAGATAACGAGGGTGTAGTTATATTTACTCAGCTTTTTAACAATCAGGTTCAGTGTAGCTGCATATGATTAACTGCACACACACAATTGCAGGAGGTGAGTGCTCCTGGCTCGAGCCAGGAAGGGAATTCATCTCTAAAGGCTGAAAATCTGAACTGACAGTTCAACACTCAGCCTAATGCCTGAGCCCCTCTGGAAGGGAAAAAGGGAAGGGAGGTGAAATGACCAGCCCAACAGAAGAGCCATGTCAGCTTCTCTAGGATTCCCCATGGGCTTTTTTATTTTTTATTTAGCCTGGAGGACTCTTGCTTTAAAGTTGCCTTAATGCAACTTTGCTGAATTACTTCCAAGCCCTGTCAGAGGGATGTGACATCCAAGAGAGCTTGTGGAGCACATCTGGCTGCTCTGGGGGTCAGTCAGCTGGAAACACAAGTCTGAGGTGTGTGCACTCCCTGCTCTGCACCACAGGTGTCTGATGTGGGGGGTAAATTGGGGGATAAAAATCCTTAATTCCTTGAAATAACAACAGATGGGTTTTAAGAGCTCAGCTCTCTGAAGAGAAGCCTAAGGGATAATTTGACCAGTCTCATCCTGAGACTTTGTGGATCCATTTGGTCTTTGAAGGGGCTTGGACCACGGCCTTGGTGTTTCCAGCAGCATCATTGCTCTGCTGTGTGTGGTGATGTCAGGTGGGACTTGGCACCTTCACTGCAGGCCATGAGTCCATCAAGGGAAATCTGAGTTTTGGATGTGGGAAGATGGGGATTGAGTTTGTTTGGGCACCCCCACAAGCCACCACCACCACCACCCTGTGCTACTTTTAACCTGTAGAGACAAAGTAGAGAGTCCTCTGTCCATAATCTTTCCCCTGAATTGCTCAGCATAAACTGGAAAGAACAGAAGTTGTGCCCCAATCCATTATTTTTGAAAGGCTGGATGTTGAGCTTGCTGTGTGAAATCCTCACTTGAGCTACCAGGGGGTTTTTATTCTGGATGGCACCTTGCATATGTTTTTCAGTCACAGACTGGACTAATTCCAGGGAAGCTGCTCTGTTCTGTTGCCTAATTAATAATACATCCTTTTAAAGAATAAATAATAAAAGAAATCAATGCATATTTAACTGATAAGCTAGAGTAACTTCAAAAGCACTGGTTTGGGCCATGAGCTGCATACAACTGTGCTGTGCTACACTGAAAACCCTGACTAGAACAAAACTTGGGATGTGTGAGTTTGCATTATGCTTTTAAGTACTTGGATGGTTTAATGTGTTGAATTTCATGACTTTTTTTCTTTCCTCTCTTAGAGAGAAAGGATGAAAAATACAGTTTAGTGAGCTAAGGGAAGTAGTGGAGGTACAATTGTTACTTTTCCAAAAGGGATTTGTAGCTAAGATGAAATCTGCAGCCCAAGGTGAAGTCGTAAAGCATCACCTTATCTCCAGCCAGCTGTTAGTCAACAAGCTGCCCTGGAAAGCAGCTTAGTGACCATTCCCTTCTGGTGAGGAATGCAGGGTAAAATATGGTGTAAAACTGGGATTTGGGAGGAGGATTTTTACCTACTGCTGTCTCTGTCCCTGTGCAAGGCTGACCAATGCTTCTCTTTGTGCAGTTTCTCATAACAATGTGAGAATTGAGCTTTTTGCATGAACTTTTGCCTCTGTCACTTCTGCTGATCCTTGTAACAGCTACTGACACTGGGTTTTGTAGTAACTTTACTGGGGGAGAAGAAAAAGTTGTTTTTGCAAAGATTTCAAATAATTGTGAAGATACAAGTTATTTTTTTATTCTTTAATGTTAGTTACTCCTCACCAACACGAACTGTTGGCATGGGGAGAGGAAATGAGGAGAGTGTGGAGTCCCAGTGGGAACTTCCCCAACAGACCGAGTCTGCTTGTGTAAAAATCTTGGTTTGTTTCCCTCTGGAAATATGTTTCCATACTGAGAAATTTCCTTGGTTTCTAGAAGAGTCTTTGGCAGAGGTGATGGGCAGATAAGCAGAGCTCTCCATCTCTGCTGTGCCTTCCTGCAGCTCCTGCTCTGTGTGCATCCCCCAACCTCCTTTTCCAGAGGTGTACTCCAAATTTCCCATTGCACAGGGGATCTCCCACTCTCTCTATCTTTCACATGATTCAAGGAGTAGCAACCAAGACCAAAGAAAGGCAATAATTGTGTTTTGTGATGCTTCAGCAGCTGCCTGCACATGGGTGAGCAACACCAGGTACCGCTCATGGCCCAGTGGCATTTGGGATTCAAGGCTGGAGCTAGCACAGGATCAAACTGCACATCCTGCAACACAAACCAGGATTGCTTTGATGACAGCTGAGGCTTTAATTTAATTTGCATGGGCTGCAGATGAATGGGCTGAGTGATGAAAAGGGATGGTGCTGTAAATAGGTTCAGAGAGCTGCAGAGGGAAGGGAGCTGGGTCCGTGGGCTCAGGGGCAGGACCTTGTCCTGGCCTGAGCAGGGAGTGATTTCCTGAGCAGGAAAGGCTGGCAGCTTTTCCTCTCCTGCTCAGCAGTCAGGAGCTCTGACAGCCAGCTCAGCTCTGTTAGATTCCTGCTGGAGGGCAGAGGCAGTGCTGAGGTAACCTCACATCTTGCAGGATGCAAGGATCTCCTGCCGTGCCTCTGGAGCCCCAGCACTGCTTCCATTTACAGTGCTGGAAGTCAATTTTAGCCCCAATCAACAACCAAAACTCAATCATCTCGATGGTGCACAAAGTGGAATGTACTAACAGCCACAGAGGCCATTGATTTAGCAAACTTAAAACCCCATTTCTTTCCAGTGTCTGAAAGATTTACTGAGGGAGTTCAGGCTGGAGGTGTTCAGGACTCAGGTGTCAGTTGTGTACAAGAATCATTAGGGAATAGATTCTTTCAGGTCATCACCAGCATTTTGTTAAATATTTTTCTTTGACAAATGACTTCTACAAGTGGAGAGCATCTTTATTTAAAAGATGTCTCGTGTTGTCTTATAGCTCTGAAATTGATCTCAGAAAGGCCAAAGATTCCATTTCTCAGTCATCTGGTTCCTGGGAACCATCTGGCTGCATTAAAGGTGAGAATTAACTTACTTAGCTAGTAAGTTAATTGATCCTAATGGGTCCCTTCCAACTTGAGATATTCTATATTAAGCAAGAATGATTTGGGAGCCTTGCCAGTGAATGACTTGGAGGAGATCTTGCATTTTAATTCTCAAAAATGGTGTTTAAACTCTTTATTTGTTTCCCCAATATCTCCCAGGCTGGATATCAAGGGATGTTAGTTAAACCTTTATCACTTCTGCAAAAATTAAGTCTTTCAAAGGGACAGCTTTAAAGATTTAAAGGTCTCTGCCTTTCAAGGGTGCTTTTAACAGATGTATCTTTGCTGAAATGTTCCTTAGCACAATTGTAGTGCAGTTAATTTACCACCCTTTGGAACTGACTTCTGAACTGGATAATGGAAATTACCCCAACTTCTGTGTGTGCTCCCAGCTGCTTAAAGATGGTGATTGCAACAGCAGGGAAACAAACAGCTCTGTGCTCCCTGAAAATGAGATTTATCTTGTACCACTCGTGCGCTCCTGAGGAATCCTGGAAATTACTTTCAGTTATCAAATCCAGCTCCTGATTTTGAGTGCAACTGTTACAAGAGAAATTCAGTGGAAAAACCTGGAAGGATGTTGGAGAGGTCATGTAACTCATCCATCAGCCCCAAGGCAGGATGAGCTGTATATTAATCCTGACAGATATTTATTCAATGTGTTCTGAAAGATCTCCAATGGTAGAGAGATGCTCAGCTAATCTGTTCTGTCTCCTCATCCCTGCTGTTAGAAAGGTTTTCTTGACATTTACCCTGGATGTTTCTTCTTGTAATTAGTCAGGAAAACTGAGTGACTTGTCTTATCTGTCCTAGGTATGGAAAAAGATGATATTCTGCTCTGTGTGTGTGTGTGTGAGGACTTTGAGGTCCCCCATGAGTTCTCTGTTCTTCAGGGCAAACAGACCATCATGTTTTTAATCTTCCATCGTGTCGTATTTGCAGATCTCTGATTAGTCTCATTGCACTCCTGGTGCTCTCTGCAGTCAGGCTGTATCTCTCCTGATCTAGAATATCTTTCTCAAGTGTCTAAAACAGCCTCCACCACCCACTTTTGATTCAGTAGCAGTGCTTGGAACATGGATGCCATCAACATTAAAGTAAATAAGTGCTATTATTTAAATATTTTTTGCCTCTAACTGGATCAGTCTTTCCTAGTAACAGTAGTCCTGGTAAAATTAAGCATAATACTAATTATTAGTTTAGAAAGAAATGTGCATTTTAAGGTGAAATTGGAGTTCTGAAGCAGGATTTAGCAACGGCAAACAAAAAACTCAGTATTTTTGCCTGGTGATTTGGATCCACACAGCTTCTGTCTTGACCTTTCCAAACTGATGTTTCCCTCTCTTCTTTACCTGTTTGCTCAGCTCTGAACACCCAGGGTTTCACTCACTTTGGTGTGTGTTTCTATTCCATATATCACATTCTAGATCTCTCTTGTTGTGGGAGTTACTCCTTCTCATTTGCACACCTTCCATGATGTGACAACTTATTTCATAGCAGGTGACACTTGTTGCTGATTCTGTCACATGAAACTTCTTCAGAGCCTTTTTTTCCTCCTGCAATTAAATCCTGCATCTTAGTTGCTGCCTTTTGTTTCCTTTGAACTCATCAGGGGAGGAGTATAATCAGATATTTGAAATTACAATTTTGGCTAAGAGGCAACATGAAGGTGATGAGTGCTTCACATCCTTGTTTAGCATTCTGAAGCTGGGAAGGAGACAGGCCAAATAATCTGCCCTCATTTCTGAGCAACAGTTTAGGATTCTGGGGACTTGGATACTGCCCTAAGAAGCTTTGAGGAAATGAGATTCAGCTGATCAAGGTGGGGGAATAAAGCTGCAAGAGCAGAAGCTGGAGAGATGTAATAGTCACTCCCAGCTGAGGGGTTGCTGCAAGTTAGGGCTGTGCAGAGGTAGAGACAGCAGGGATAACATGCAGGTAAAAATTTGGGACCAAAGGAGTCAATTTGATCCCTTTAAACCAGCCCAGAAGTCTCCACAGAACCTCTGGCTCTCCCCAGTGAGCCTCTGCACGTCCCCACGTGGGTGCAACAGTGAACTCCCGACCCCCAGCAGGAAAGTGGAAAAAGTTGTGATGTGCCAAGGGGAAATCAAGAAATAAGAAACTCTCACTGGTGCCTTGAACTACTGAATTAGCAGCAAATTTGCTAGCTAAAAAAAGTCCAGCTGGTGCTCAGAAACGAGTTGCTTTCCCAACTTCAAAGCCTCCACCAGGCTGTCCAGGGAGGATAATTCCTTCCATGAGCAGTTCATTTAACTCCTGAGTGCATGAGCTAAGTGAGCTCCTGATAGAGGATTCATTTTTTTTATGTCTTGCAAAGAAGTGTTGAGCAGTTTGGGCTTAAGGTGAGAGAACACCTCTTTTGAAGGGTTTTTATGGAAATTGCTTCTGTAACAGAGTCAGGGAGAAACCTTTCTGCACCACAATTGCAGGAGAACAGGAACCATCTGAGTTACAGCTGAGGGAAATTTGCTTTATTTTTGAAGCTGTGGTGATTTCCTTAGAAACTTTGCTGTTCAGGATGTGTGCCAGGGGCTTTTAGGAGAGGTTTTAGTTCTGAAGATTGCTTGGATTTTCCTTGTCAGAGCCCTTTTGTCCTGGGCCTGTTGTGAGGGGGGAGTGGGGTTTAAGTGGTTTATGAAAGTGTTGGTCAGTTTGGATGCTCCAGTGCAGGCAAGGAGGGGATAATTTATAGGGAGACTTTGGGCTCAGTCTGGTGTTTATTCCTCTTTTTGAAGGTGCTGCAGTTGGTAAAATTTTGGCTAATTTTTGTAACAGTGAAACTTCCAAAATTGCTTTATCCTTATGTGAGCAGGCTGTGAGGAGCATTGGCTTCCCCTGCCATTCTGCACACTGTGCTGAATTCAGAAGGGCTTTTTTTTGTGCTGAAGTGGAGCTACAATAATTTCTGAGCTCTGTGCCTTGTTTCAATTATTTACCTCTGCAAAAGAGATTTTTATAAATCCTCCCTTCTCTTTCATATTATTAACTTTCTTGTCCAACTTTTATTTAAACCACAGAGACAAAGACAGATCTTTTCTTTATAGCTCTGCAAAGTTAGATTTACTTCTCTGACCTGTTTCAGCGTGATTGAAAGCTAATCTGTCTCCTTTTTATTGGCTTTTGGTAAAGCATGTATTTCTTTGTTTCCCTTTTTCATTTTGTATTGTCTTGTGGAAATATGTAACTTCACTTCGGGCTGTAAAAAATTATCCTCCTACAGGAAAGGAGAAAAAAAAAAAATGACAACCCTTAATCCAATCCAGGAGAAGCTTTATGTCTTTAATTAGCTTGTTGGATTGCATTCATGGATGATTCAAGTCAAATGAACTCTGAGCAATAATAAAGGTCCTGTGGCCACCTCTGACCTCTCAGAGAGGAGCACTAAAGCCAGAAAGCTTTTTTGGCTCGACATCAGTGACAAATACTTGAGTTTCTCTTTTTTTGGGGGGAGTTAATTCTGCCATAAAAGCCTGTGGAGTGCTCTCACTGCAGTTAACTTGCTTGGCCAAGGGCATGATATGGCTTGTGGGCTGCTGGCTCCAAAGACTGATATTTTAAATTGTTGTTCTCCCCTTTATAATTAGTCCACTTTATAATCAGTCTTTTCAGTGCTCTAATCCTACAGTATATGGTTCTAACCCCTCTGCAGGAGTTATTTACCTTTTTTTTTTTTTTTAATGCACTTGAGGATATAAAATTACTTCTGTGTTATGCTAGAGTTTTAAAGCTTATATTACACTTTCTAGAGGCTGTTCATGTTTTGCCTCACCCAGGTGGATTAAATTGTGGTTATACACAGCATTGTATCAGGCAGAAAAGATTCTGCCCCACATATTTGAAATTCTTTTTGTTTCTAAAGAGCTGACTGAGCACAAGGGTAATACCCAGGGATATTGATCCTGGGACTTGGATAACAATAAATCCTTATTTTGGTAGAAGGTGCTGACTCACAGCAGCAGCCCAAAATTGATCAGTTTTCCTCCTGTCCAGGGTGAAGCAGCTCTGTGGTGTCTCCAACACACTCCTGACCCTCTACAGCAGGGCCAGCACTTCAAAGTCATCTTGCCAGACTCAAAATCTTGTTATTTGCAAGGTGTCTGCAGATCTGGGAACACCAATAAAATCTGCATGCTTGCTACCTGCAGTACTTTAAATTTATCTGAGCATTTTACTTCTTTTTCTATTCAGTGGCTTCTACTGTCAGTGTGTATGTAAGTGCTACATAAGTGTAAATAATGCCATATATGTGCAAATAAGTGCTGTATTTAAGTGTAAATAAGTGCTATGGCTGCTTTCCACTTGTTTTTGGGGATGAAATAGCATTTTACTGGCATCCAAGGGCAGGTTCAGGTGCCTGAGAGTGGAGTAAGTATCATAGGGATAGCATGTAGATAAATAGATATATTAGTGTAGCTACTGTTCACTGCTGCTCTGTTGCTGAATGTGTGAAAGCACATTAAACCCTACAAAACTGTAAACAAAGCAGAATAAACGCTGCTAAAATTAACAGCTGTTCAACCTGCCAGTTACTGATAGAAAACTCTTCAAAAGACCTGTGTTGTGAACATGACTGACACGTTCTGTGGTTTGTGTTTTTGGGCTGAAAGAGTGTGGCTACAGGTTTTCATTGATGTTCCCATTCATTCTTCAGGCATATTTTGTTCTGGTGTCCCTGAGTTATTTAATAATGCATCCTGACATCCATTAGATATGTGCCCTTTTTATATGGGCTTTAAAAAATAGTTGTAAAATGCAAGTTAATACTGTTTACTTAGTACTTTCACCTTAATTATGAACAAATTGTTTATGTTGGTACGTTCCTTATGGTGCTGTTTACCTGTAGATCTGTATTTCAGTCCCCAGTTCAAACACCCACCAACAAAAAGTCTCTAGAACCAACCAAAGAACCCCAAAGCCCCTGTTTAAATCAGACATATTGATTTAGAAGGCATCCAAGTACTACAGGAGCCTCCTCCCTGAAATCAAATGTCTGGATAATACAACCTGGAAAAGCTGGAAAATGGTTCTGAGCACAGATGCACATTCCTGAGTGAGATCTTGGCTTTGGGAAGCAGCTTTGACAAAGTTCAGCATCCAAGATTAATTCATCAACGTTGAGGCAGTCGTGGGGGAAGTGGAAGCCTCAGCTTTGTGCAATAGAAGGCTCAGGAAATAAAGAAGAGAGGGGAACTGCTCAGAATTGGATGGGAGAGGAACATAAGTACTAAAAACTGAAAAAGAATGTTATGGGTTAAAGTGCTGCAAAGAGAATTCAGTATTTTACTGGCTAAAAAACCCACCAGAGAATTATTTTTTACAGACCTTGGGCAGCTCTGGAATAATGGTGATCATCCCCATTTTAGTCCAGGCATTAATTTATGATCTGCTTTTTTCTTTTTCTGATTTCCACCCAAAGGAAAATACCTATGGGAAAAAATGCCCTGCTTAGAAATCTGGAGAAGAAACACCTCAGCAGCTGGGTGTGCTGAGGAAATTTCAGCATCTGAACATCACCTTCCCTGGCAGAAGAGTTTTGAGGAGGGATTTGAGTGCAGGGGTTGTGTGGGGGAAGCTCTGCCCAAGCATTCAAGGCAGTGTGGAAGGAAATCCAAATAAAGGACATCACCAATGACTCGGTGTGGCCTTGGCTTTCTGATGTGATGGCTTTTTTTGGTAGCAAAACTAAATAGAAATGAAAATGGCTGACTAGGAAAGGGAAAGAAAGGAAATGAATGCAGCCAGATAGAGCAAGTCTTTGATCATAGATTACAAAGATTATTTCAGTGCATATCAATGCAAAGAGTAATGATGTCTTTGAAGAATTTGTAACACAAAACTCCTTGTAGATTGCTAAGTATAAAGGATGGAGAGGGGCAAGGGATAAAGAAAGGAAAAGAATTTGGGCATCATTAATGACTGATGAGGAATAGAAAGACAAATGAAAAATTTCACTGCACAGAATGACAACTTTGATTCTTTTACTGAGCTACTTGCTTAACACAAGGATTTAAAGTAGAAGAGGAAAAAGGCACAAAACTGTCTGTGCATCACAACGTGTGAGGAAACGGTGGCAGCCATTTCCAACAGGAAAAGGAGCCAAGAACCAGTTAAAATGTTAAAATGTGATGTTCTGAAGAGAGCTGTGGTGCAGCTGGGTGAGCAGGTGCAGCACACGTGGTGCTGGCCCCTGTTAGAGGGCAGATTTCCCAGGGGAAGGGCTCAGGGGAGCCCAGTCTGGGCTCTCTGCTGGCACCAGTTGTGCATGTGCTGGGGAGGGATTGCTGGCACTGTGTGGCAGAGGGGCAGCTCCTGCTCCTGGTTTCTGGAAAAATCCAATGTGTGGAGCTGGGGCTGCTGCCAGAGCCTGGGCTCACCTGGTCCTGCTCCAAGGCCAGCCTTTCCCTGTTCCCATGGCACTGCATTCCCTGCCAGGAGGTTTCTAGGCAGCGTTATTTCTCCTTATTTTCCTGCTTCCTGTAGGACTGTCGAAAGTAACAACAAAAAATCGAACACTGGAGGTCTGCCTCTGGGTTTTATTAATTCAGGATATTCCCAACACACAGTTTCAGCTCTCCTGGATGTTTCTACCTTGTCCTGCTGATTATTTAGCTGTGCTGGTGGGATCTTCTACCATATATGATGTGCCACCTTAGAAATATAGTGAATTTCCAGTTGTCTCAGCAGGTATTTTCCCCTCTCTGGGGCAACTTTGTGAGCCAAGATTCGACCCATGTGCTGCCTGTTTATTGCCCCCTCTCACCTCTTCTCTGGAGCTTTACTGTCCCTGTTGGAGCCTGGCAATGGGAGAAGCCTTTTTTTAATCTGTAGACTGTGAATCATTGGTGGAATCAATAGAATGTAATCCAAAAAACTTCTGCTGCAGGTTTTAAGGAGTCCATAAAAGACAGGCAGGAAAAGGCACCAGGACCCCTCTGGCTGCCTGAGATGTGAACAGGGCTGGGCTGGCAGCTCCATCCCAGGTGCAGCCTGAGGTGGATTTTGGGTCATCCTCCAGCTCTCCTGGACCAGAGGGAGCCCCAGCAGGGCAGGGCTGTGTGAGTAACTCTGCACCCATTAATGCCTCCCAGCAGAGGGGGAGTGGGGAGGGCAGGGGTGAGCACAGCCTGCTCTGGGTTCACACCTGGGGGGAGGTTTTGGGGCTGGGTGTGATCATCAGAGAGCTTGAATTCCCCCAGTGTGGGGTTCACAGCTCAGCAAAGGTTGTGCTGTGAGCAACCTCAGGGTCTGCTTGGTGCTGTTGGTATCCAGCACCCAGAAATGAAGCTCCCTGGCAATATGAGCTTTCTATAGAGCTCTTATGAATTTCAGGGATATGAAGGGCTTGTCTGTGGGCACTGAGATAAAGGAGTTGTGAAATGCCATCTGCCTGCTTGTGCTGTGTGTGCTGAAACAGCAAAGAACTCTGTTTTGCTCAGGTTTATTTCCTCGTTTAGTTTTTTTTTGGTTTTTTTTGTTTTTTTTTGGGTTTTTTTTCCTTCTTTTTCTTCCAATAAGTTTTTTTTAACCCCATTTCCCAGCTTTGCTCTTGGTTGTATCTAAAGGCAAACATTGAGGGTTTGTGGACAAGACACAGCCTTCTGTTCACCCAGTATTCTTCAGGGTCCAGAGTTTGAGATTAGCTTTAAATACAAAATGTAACAAGGGTTTCACTGTGAATGTGATCAAAAATTAGTCACCTTTGTACAGAAGCTTCTTCTAAGTGGCACAAAAACCTCACAACTGTGCTGCACTGCATCAGCACATATGTTTTGGTAATTAAAAAGTATTCCTTCTGTGATGATCTCCCATCTGCTGCTACCTCTGATTAATGTAATGCTGTTTTTGAACACTGAAACACAGGGATGCTTTGTTCTGGCATGTGCTGGGCAAGGAGATCTTGAATCTCACAGGCTGTCCCTCTTGTGGGTGGCTCCTGATGGAAATATATAAACAATAGGAGGTTTGGTGAAGTTAGACTGGTAAAAGGAATCATGGTTTATTTATAGTTGGAAAAAATCAAACCCATATAAACAACCCAACCCTTTTCTGCTGGCCTGTGTAATAATGGCTCTCCTGTATGAATTTGTTTTAAAGCAATTTTTTAGCAGCCTCATAGGCAGATGATCAAATTTATACTGAGTGAAGAGACCTGGCTTTTCCATTTGCCTTTAAATCACTGCAGAGCCTTCACCTACAACTGCAGAAATGATGAGGAAAATCTGCTCTCTGCTGCTTTCTGGGTGTCTGGTCCAGCTCCTGGTGCAGGGCTGAGAGGAGGGAAGGATGACCTGGCAAATCCCTGGAGTGGAGGGTGGACCCAGTGTCTCCCAGTACAGGCAAAAATTATAATAAAAAAATATAATTTCCCTCCCCCCCAAAAAAAAAAGTCAGTTGCTATTTTGAATATATGGCTTTTAAATTGTTTTATTTGTGTTTCCTCATTCTTCTCCTTAAAATTGTTAAATTTGATTCCCTTAGCTAATCCCAACCTGCAGAAGCCCTGTTGCCTTGTTCATGTTGTCTTTCCAGAATTCCTTCCAGAATCTGGAATAATTCCGTAGGATATATGTACAAATTCAGTCTCAGTCTGGCTTTGGATCATCAAGTAGCTTCTGCTTTGGGTTTTGCTTTGGCTGAAGTCATGAAATGAAAAATCTGAAGCATTTTGCTGGTGGCAGAAGAGCTGCTCCAGTATTTCCCTCTCTGGGATTGGAGTGTTCTGGGGAGATTGGTGCTTCCAATCCGGGCAACGCTTCAGCCAAGAGCAGCAACTGTCCTAAAATGTCTCTGATGATCTATGAGGCCAGAAAAAAACCCAGTGACATTTTTCATTTCTGAAAGCTGAGCCCTTCATTCCTGCACAAGTGGTGGTGGGTGGAAAATGAGGGTGCTCAGGACACAGCTGGATCAAGGAGATGATTTTGCTGTGTCTCTGTAGCCTTGTTTCTCCACTGGCATTCGCTTTTGCAGTCATTTAATACCTTGTAGGCTGATTGTGGAGTGATTGCAAAATAGGGCAAGCAGGTGGTTTTGATGGTCTGAGCTCATTCTGAGCTCTCTTCTTGCAGCAGCAAATGAACACAAAGCAGAGCTGAATCAGGGCCCCAAACAGGTTTTATTAGAAGAGTTTATTTGTAATGTGCATCAGATGAAAAGTAATATTTCTGTATTGTCACATCACTGAAAAATCCCTGTAAGGAACAGCTCAGTGACTTATTCAGGGAGGTTAAAGATATTTGAAACATCCCTGTTCTTGTCCTGTGGCACCTTTTCTCCTCACAATGCCCCATAGGAATACATCCAGAGTGTCTGTGCTGGCACTGACCTACAAGTCAGGACAAAAACAAATGAAATGTAATGATAGTGACAAAAAAAACCATGAGAAAATAAGTTTTTCTCTCAAATATTCCACTTGATGTGCCTGGAAGAGGTGAAGTAGGACCTTGAGGATCAGTGTGGCTCATTAGAACAAAAACATGGTTCTCCTCCTGCTGCCTGGAGATGGTGGCTGGAAAAACGTGGTTGGGCAAGGCCTTAAAAGTTACTAAAACATCCAGTGGTCTTTGTTTGGTTTTGTTTTGGAAGTAATTATGGTTATTTGACAGGACTAAGCAGAGAATAAAAAGGTTCCCTTTAATCTTTCAACTGTTATTACTTGGAAATCATCAAGTTAAGGAAATTCCCATGAACAAGTGATGTCCTGCCTATGTCAATATCTCCAGACAAGCTACAGTCCATAATTATTTGATTGGAGATGGATGCAGCAGCAGTGCAGGACTAGATACCCCTGGGTGCAGAAAATTCCTTTATCTCCAGCAGCTCTAAAATCAGTAAACAGAAAATGTTAACTTGGGAACTACAGGTAACCTGAGAATATTGAACACGTGTGGCAAACAATTTCCAGTGGAGCTGAACACCAGGAAAACTCTGAAATGCTTTCCTTTCCTGAAAACTGTGATTAGCTTAGGGCAAGCATAGAGCTTAAGGGAAATTCATCTGAATGAAGGTGTAATCCTTGGCAATAAAATTCTAATTGGAATCCTAATCAATAAAATCAGGCATTTCACGTGCTTTAAAGGAGTGACTTTAAAAAATCCTCTTAATGAGCTTATCTTGCCATGGGGTGCAGTGGGCAGAGGAGGCAAAGGCTGTAACTCAGGCAGGGGGGGAATGCT
Source organism: Urocynchramus pylzowi (assembly GCA_013397555.1). NCBI lineage: Eukaryota > Metazoa > Chordata > Aves > Passeriformes > Fringillidae > Urocynchramus > Urocynchramus pylzowi. Next base: position 30,580 of record VZRH01003055.1, on the reverse strand, counting down.
CATTGTTGCCTTGCAGAAGATTTGGGCTGGGCACTTTGTGCTGTGGCATCTCCCTGCTGCAGGTCCAGCCTGTGCCACCACAGCCACCTGTTTGCCACAGCTTTCAGAGCCCAGGCCAGCCTGTTGGAAAAGGTGACAAGGAAACAAAGAAATGGTGTTTTCACCCAGCTGGGACTGTGCCAGGGTGGCACTGCAGTGTCTGAGCTGGTGCTTAGGGGTGTCTGGGTAGAGGATGGAGCAGGATGGAGCAGCCTGGAGAGCTCAGTCCCTCTGTGGGGTCCCTCTGTGGGGTCCCTCTGTGGGGTCCCTCTGTGGGGTCCCTCTGTGGGGTCCCTCTGTGGGGTCCCAGTGTGGGGTCCCAGTGTGGGTCAGTGCAATACACACATCTGGGACAGACAGTTCTCTGCTCCCTACCCACAGAACGTTTCTGTTCCTTCAGTTCCCACATGAACCCTAAATCTGTGACAATTACCCAGTCCTAGCACATGGAAATGCCCCAAGTGGTTTCTGGATGCTCAGAAGCCTGCTGGAGACGAGCTAAAAATCATGTTACAAATAGGACTTCAAATGAAATGAAAACTGAAGGCCCTATTAGGGAAAAAAGGTGATTTTGGGTAACTCCATGGATCATCCACTGTGGCTGCTTCAGCCTGGCACGAGCTGGTGTGACTGCCCAGACACAAGGACATTGGGAGAGCTGGGAAGGGACAATTATTTTAATTGAAAGGGCTTAGAAATACCTCTTGACTCAGGGGGTGCCATTAGTATTACCTTTCACCACCCAAACACATCTGGTCTCACAGATTTCACCGTTCCCTTTTCTCCCAGCCACTAATATGAGAAAAGTGAAATCTATTTTAGAAAGGCAGCCAGGAGAACTGGATGCTAATGCTAAAATGTTCTGTTACAAGTTGGTTTTCAACTGCTGCAGCACCTGCAAGAGGCTTTTAAAGGAGAGAAAAAGGAGAAAACCCCTCTGATAATTTTACTGCAAAATGGATACTTCATCTCTATAGAGAATAAAAGTGTCATTGATCTCTATGATAAATTGTATCTTGGTGTCTGAAAATATAGACCTTGTTTTTTTTCATTATAAGGATGACCTTGCCTCTATTGTAAATCAAAAGTAACCAGGGATTTGTGGCTCTTATAAGATCAACAGGGGAGGGAAAAAATGACTCTGAAGCTGCAGCACATTCTGGAGCTGAGGGAAGGTGAGGGCAGAGCTCCCAGCTCCACCAGGGATGGATTTCACTCCCTGCTGGATGGATGCTGAGTGCTGCCTGCCTTCCAAAGCCTGGCATGAAAGCAGCAGCACGGGAGGGTTTGGTCTCTGGCCAGGAGAGGGTAGAGAAATGCTGATTCTCCCTTAATCAGAAGAATTTCCAGAAAGTTTTTCCAGCTGAGGTTCATGTGCCAGCTGTGCCCTGCTCTAAGGGACTCTCTCTATTTATTCAAAAATACTGCAGTGGTGATGAAAGCTTGATCATTTAAAGCATTTCTCACACTGCTCCTTTTAGACTTTGAATTAAAAACTGAACAGCAGCACCTATTTTTCTTGTATAAATGGTGGGAAAAAAGCAGTGTTTTAAATGTTAAATGGTTTTAAATTGTAGCAAATTTCAGAGCACAACCTCCTTTGAAGGAGCCCAGAACTGATACAGGAGAGGGCCATGGAGATGACCTTAAAAACTGGAACCCTAATTGGAAAATCAGCCTATTATGTCTTAAATGAAATTACCTATCTTACTTACCACTTTCCAATTTATTTCAGATCTGAACCAAAAATGTTTTTTGCCTGTCCTAGAGGTGGATAATGGTTAGAGCTGGGATTAAAGGCCAGTTAGTCCTGGGATGGGTTACAGATCAATCAGACCTCCTGACTGGTTGCATGGACACTTTAGGCCTGGCTTGGAGACAGCTGTCCAAGGTACAGGGAGGAGTAAAAATCTTGGGAGCAGTTTGCATCGTTGGAAAAATTCCCCTGGTCTCAGAAAAAACTGATTTTACTGAGAGTAAAATCTTCACCAGTGTCAACCAGAACATCACCCACACTAAACTGTGATCATTTCCAAATGGTGGAGCTGGATAAACATCAGACCTGGGGCTTTGTCAGAGCTTGACCTCGGCATTAAATGTTGCTGTGGGGAGTTTGGGAAATGCAGATGAGTGGTTTTTGTCAGGGGTACCAGAGAAATGTCTGTGTGTGAGTCTCAGGATTATGGAGGGAGCAGTGGAGGTGAAAAAGGCTGGAATTCTTCCTTTAATTCCCTTCTCAGGTTGTGGAGCATCTTTGCTACAAGCAGATAATCCATTTTCCTGCTTTAATGTTGCCTGGTATGTAATCCTGCAGACCTCTCTCCTCCAGCCCTCTGCTGACTGAGGCAGGATCTTAAAACTGGAGCTAGTTCAGGTAATTAAAGCCCACCTCATTATGCACAGGCACGAGGGGGCAAATTGAGGTTGCAGAGCCATTCTCAAGTCTGACATTTCCAGCTTGGGAGTGGTTGGCTTTGCATCTCCACCAGTGGCAGAGAACGTGATTGCTGCTACTCCCTCCACTTACCTCAGGCAGGGGAAAAGTTGGATTTCTTTAATACACTCTGAGGTGGAAGTGTTTTGTGGGGGAGTTGTGTGGTAACTTTGTAACATAATATTAATTGAAAAGAACCCTTTTCTGTTTATTTTGGGAGTTCAGTTCCAGACAGCTGGAACTCTTCCACAGTGGGACACATGTTCATTTACAAATTTTGCCCTTCAAACAGCACCAGCTACTTTGATTCAATTATTTAAAATACACTTTCTGCTTGTGCAAGTCCTGTTTCCCTGGAAGTTATTTTTGTGTCTCAGTGTTCTTTACAGCTACCAAAAATACTTTTGTGTAGCTTGAGTCAGAGAAGAGTGAAGATGCAGTGAACCTTGATTTATGTAACTCTCAATCAGGAACTGACAAAATGCTTCAGTTAAAGGGCAAAAATACACCCCAAGCCACCCTGGAAAGCACAGAGAGCTCTGCAAGCAATTTAAGTGGTGATACTGTGCCCACTATTATTGTTGTGGTATTGATTCAGAGCCTGCACTGTTCCCACGAAGGAAATGGGGTTTTCCCACTCTGGTGGTGGCAGCAGAGGGGACAATGGGCACAGGGGCATTTGGGCACTGCTCTGCCCTGACCATGGGACAGGGACAGGCCATCCCTCCTGCTCCAGACACATCCTGAACTTGCTCATGGGCACAGACCTGGCATGCAAGATGTCTAAAGAGAAAAAAAAAAACAACCCTCTTCTTGGTATTCAATAGGTGGTTTTATTTCTTTTTCAGTTTGTTTTTGAGCTGGAAGGATGGGCTGTACCAAAAGTCATGGTGAAGACCTAAAGGCAGGAATGGCTCCTTGTTTTATGGAGCCTGAGAGCAGCAAGGGTGGGAGAAGTGCTGTTGAAGGAGCTCTAATCAATAACTCTATTTACAAAGAAAGACAAATCACTGTTCTTTGAGAGTGGTATCATGTATCATAATAAAAAGAATAGCAGTCCAGCAAGAAGTCCCTTTCTAGACAGTTGATGGTGTATTCTGGGAAAGTGGACGTGCTCATCCCCAGATTCCACTAGAAAGGCTGGGTTTTTCCTGCAGGAGCTGGTCTGTTATTGAGCTGAGTGATGTTAACAAGACATCCAGGCACAGGTCACCAGCTCTTGTGCTGAATGAGAAGACAATCAGCCAATTTTCCTCTGTTCTTCTCATGTTTCAAGCACCCTTGGCCCCTCGGGAATGATCCAGGTCCTTTCACCCAGCAGTTAACTCTGAACAGAGTGACTTCCCTGCTCCAGTCAGGATGCAGCGCTGGGGGATTGAGTGAATCTTTTTTTGTTTAGTGTTTTTGAGGTGTTGGAATTGGTGGAAAATGCAAAGCTCTTTGAAGTTTCTCTCTGAGCCCGTTCTGACAGAGCATCCAGACATGGAGGGGAGTTTCCCTGGCATCCTTGTGCCTGGCTGTGGAAATGAGTCGTGTTTAGGGCTTGAGCACTGAAGAAATGTCAGGAGGCCAACACAGATAAAACACTTTAAGAAGATAATTCCAGCAGTTCAGTGCTGGTTTGCATTTATGATGACATCGTGTCAAAATCTACTTTGAGGATTTATTAACTCACGGTTAAGCAAATGAATATTTTACAAGGCTTGCACTTAACACTTTTGTTTTTTAGAGGAGGATTTGTTGTTCTTGTTGAATAGCAATGTTTCCTCTGGCTTGTTCCTGAAATGTTGGTGGTTTAAACCATTTCTTTGAGAAATGCAGCAAACAAACTCAGAGTTCATCTACTTACTGGGAAAAAGAACCCAGTGGGTGTTGGAAAATTTATCTGTGTAAGCTAATCAGTTAGGCATTGTAAATTTGGTTGATGATTATGGCAGCTTCATCACAATATAACTTCATAACTTTTTTTTTTTAATCTGAGGGATTATGTGCTTGAATAGCTGTCTTTGAAATACCTGTCACACACAGCAGCCACTGCACCTGTGACAGTTTGTTGTTCAGAGCCTTTGAGGAATAGCAGCATGGATTTTTAGAAGCCAATTGAATAGCCAACCCCCAGAGTACAGTGAAATAACTTTATTAGGCAGTCTAAGTAGTGTCATTGAGTTTGTTTTGTGTCTCTTATTAAATCAGCTCAGTTAGCTGTTTCTTTTGAATCCCTGTAGCTATTAACTCCTCATTCTAGAGCAGAACCAATCTTGGATTAGCAAGGCTGTACAAATGAAGTTCCAGAGGTGCATGGCAGAGGTCTGGTGGCTGAGCTAAGGGACAGTCAGGTTCCTGTGGGTGAGGTCTGGTTTGCTGTCCTGGAGGGATGCAGGGAATTCCTGTTCCAGCTCTGACTCCTGGCACAGTGACCATCCACTGCTGCCTGCACAAGCTGGTGTGGGCTGAGGGGCCACTAAGAGATTTCTGAAATTATCCAGGTAATCATCACCAGGAATGCCCTTCAGAACAGGGCTGTACCCTTTTAAACTCCAAAGACCCCATTGTCATCAGGTGAACAGCCCGGGCTCTCTCTGCTGGGTGGCTCTTCACCTCTGAGACACCTTCTGGGGACTCCTGGATGTGACAATCCAAATTTTGGGCATCTCAACAGACAACTTTGGCTGCTGGGCCTGTGCTTTGCCATGGTGGGAGCCTGGTTTGAGGAGGGTGATGGGAAATGTGGGCAGGGAAGGAGCAGGCTGGAGGATCCCAGCTCAGATCAATCAGTCAGGAGCTCCCTCCAGCCCCTCTCCTGCATTGCAGGTGGTTTCACGTGGGGGATGTTTGTGCAGTGGATGTGGGGATGCTGAAGGGCTGCTGATGGGTTTTGAATATTCAGAACATCCCTTTAATGAGGCAGTAACGTTATGAAGCTTGGACTAGTTATTTCTTCCATTTTTCAGAGTAACTTTAAATTCCATGTTTTTTAGGAAAGTATTATAGAGTGAATTGAATTTCCTTTATTGAATGAAATAATTTTTTCCCTTGAAAACTAAATGTAACAAGAATTTAATAATTCATGAATTGAGCTTCAACATCTTTTAAATAATAGATGGACTGTCATGCGAAGTTCAGCTGAAAACTTACAGAGCATACGTTTTTATGTTTTTATTTGACATTTCGAGGAATTACAGAACTGCAAACATTTATTTTGTATTTTTGCTCATTGCAATATTTTATTCCTTTCAGGTTGATTTAAGAAATAAAAACAACACTTTAAAAAAAAAGTGACTAGCTTCAGGTTCTGATGGGAAAAGAGAATAGAAGGAGAAGAAGCTCTAGGTACACATTCATAAATGATTCACTGGACTTTTGGCTGACAGATAGAGAGCTTTCATAATAACTTTGTTTATTATTTTTCTTATCAGTGGAATCAAATGTTAAATAGCTCTACTGGAAAGTGCTGTAAGGTTGACTAACAATTACACCTCTGTCACCTCTGCTGTCTTTGTCCTTTTCAAAATAATCAGACTGGATTTATTTTATTGGTTCTTTCTCCCCCCTCCATGAAACAGGAATGATTTTCAGATGTGCTGAGCTGCAGGAGCAGTCTGTCTTTTTGTGGTATTTTTGGAGATGAGGAGGATGGGGCAGCCTTTTGCTTAAAGCAATAGGAACCCAAAAGTCACCCTTGCTGCTGACTTTGTGACTTTGGCTCTGCTGTGCCACACCCCTGGGTGTCAGGTGTCCCAGGAGAGGTGACCCTGCCCCTCTGCCCTGTCACACCCCTGGGTGTGAGGTGTCCAGGAGAGGGGGAGGTGACCCTGTCCCTCTGCCCTGTCACATCCTGGGTGTCAGGTGTCCAGCAGAGGTGACCCTGCCCCTCTGCCCTGTCACACCCCTGGGTGTGAGGTGTACAGGAGAGGTGGAGGTGACCCTGTCCCTCTGCCCTGTCACACCCTGGGTGTCAGGTGTCCCAGGAGAGGTGACCCTGTCCCTCTGCCCTGTCACACCCCTGGGTGTGAGGTGTCCAGGAGAGGTGGAGGTGACCCTGTCCCTCTGCCCTGTCACATCCTGGGTGTCAGGTGTCCAGGAGAGGTGACCCTGCCCCTCTGCCCTGTGTCCCAGCTCTGTGCTGTCCCTGCTTTCAGGGATCCAGTCAGGGCAGGCAGCCCAGGCTGGCCCTTTGGGGTGCAGCACTGTTTCCTGAGGACATGGACAGTGTGTGACCACGGGGCTCTGTGTGGGGTGGGGTGCTCTGCTCTGAGCCCAAGGGTCAGCTCTGGCCAGCAGGAGCAGGACATGGAGCTCTCAGACAAGTTCCTACAGCTTTTCAACAATTAGGATTTTAAGTTGTTGATGTTTAAGATGTCCCTGCTCTTCCCCATCCCCATCAGGCAGAACTCAGACTCAGCCTGATGAACAACAGATAATCTGCAGCTGGGGGTGGTGCTGTAGCTGTCCCAGGAGCTGCAGTCCCAAAGAGAAACCCAGCCCAGATCCCAGCACTTGTTAGGAGCACCCAAGGCCACGTCCCAGAGCCACTGCTGCTCCTGGGATTCATGTCCCTGCTTGTAATATCAATTCCAGAGAGCAGCCACTGGCTCTGAGGTGATGGATTGCCTCATCTGTCTTGGCAAGACCTTTCTGAAACCCACAGAAAACTCCTGCAGGTTTCATGAATAGGTAGCCTGTTCTCTGTTGGTTTGGAAAGTTCTTCAAGTGCCAGAAGTGAAAAGAATATTTTCTTCTTTTATTCCCATGAAAGTGCATCTTTCTTTCCAACTCCTCCTTCTGCTGTGCAATGGAACTCGAGGCTGGAGTTGGTGAAAATGAAAATGTGTTATTTTTAAAGCTATTTTTTAGTGTGTCCCATTATGAGCAGGGCCCAGTTAGAGATTTGAAGATTTTGAGATGAGTGGTGTTGCTCTGCTCCGTTGCAATGAGGAAATTGCAATTGAGGAAATGTCCTCAATTTCCAAATGAGGAAACCAGGCAATGGGAGCTTGGTTGAACAGTGGCCCTTCTGTAGAGCTGCTTATAAGAGACTTCAGACATCTCTAGTAACAATTTGGGTTGGTTATTTCAGCATTACTGTTTTAATTGTCCTGCTCTGCAGAGCAGAAGAAGCAGAGGGGGAAGAAGTATTTAAGAACCTGATGCAGATGATTTAAGTGGCAGCACTGTGCCTGTGCCTTTGTCTCATACTATTTACAAACTACAAACTTCTCTTATTAGTCAAAGGGGAACAATCCATTTTACAGGAATCATTATCTTTCCACCAGATATTACAAGTGTTGAAAGAGAACATTGGCACTTACAGGGTATTAACAGGCAAAAATAATTCACAGCTTCTCTGTGATAAATGTTCCCACTTGTGAAATTACAGGGAATCTGTATTCAGTTCCAGCTTGTTCCACCCCAAGGAAATACTTTGGTAATTTGGGTGGTTACTTACAATAACTCATCAAGCTGATAATAGTGTTTATTGCACCATATGTTATCACTTAAGACTTGAACTGTAACTTTTACAATTCCATTGAAGGGGAACTAGGTGAATATGGAAATCAGAGGAGCTTGGGGTTCCTTTCTTTTCTATTAGAATCCTGAGCCTATATCTGGGAGTCTCCATAAATGTAAAAGGATTAGGAGAAATCCTATTAGCTGCTTCTTGCACCAAGCTGGGCTGACCTCACATGGGTCGTTTTGTAGAGAAAGGACAGAAAAAGTGATTTTAAAAATTTTTTTTTTTAATTTGGAGCTAATAAAGAAGGCCTTTCTCTCCACTGCTCATAGGCTGGAGCCCTGAGAGAAGAGCCAGCTCAGTTTAGTTTCCTGCTCCATCCCAGCTTGGGCTGTTACTCCCTGGAAAACCTCACAGTTAAAGGGAAGAAGGCACAGTTTGCCCTGGCTGGGGATTTTCAGAACAGATTCACCCAAATGTTCAGGTTTCCTCCATGACCTTGCAGCATGATTGTGCCCAGGAGTATAATTTCCAGCAAAGATTCCTTGAGCAAGAAGCCACACAAGTTGCTTATTAAAAGGTGGTCTCTGTTCCAAACCATTTCTAGCATGTGTGGTTTGAGATGCAAATGATGTTATCTGGCAGGAAACCATTTTATTCTTTGTAATATCATTTGAAACTGTGCCTCCATGTCCTCTTCTGATCAGGGTTTTTTGGTTCTATTTTTTTTTTTTTTTGTAAAAAAAAAGTCTGTTAAAATTAAAGTTTTTCCTCACTCAATCTTTTACTGAGCACCTTTTCACCCAGAATGTTTCCTGTTCTCTTTGGGAACATTGCAAGCAACTCAATCCCAAGGGGAAGAGAGTGCTAATATTCAGTGGGGGAAAGAAAATAATTTGAGTGTGATAGTACAATGGCAGGAACATTTTGATTAAAAATGCAAGAATATTCAATCATTCTATCTCCCAGACCATATGTACATGAAAAGCCTATCTTCATTCTGATCATTTGGGTGCTCGTTCTCAACAGGATGATTGATTGGCAAGATTCCTATTTCTACACCTTTCATCTATCTTCAGTACTTTCATAAATGTTGAATTAAGCAGTTTTTATGAAACTTATCATAAAATGGAGTGTTCATTGAAAGCGACTGTGACAAAGTGGATTCCCTTACTCTTGAACTTCAGCAGCAATATTGCACAATACATTTATTTCTGGCTGCTTAAAAGCACTGGGTGTTTTTTATTTTTTATTTTTTTTTCCCTTATGCATCTTTCACCCTGAGGAAATTATAGAGAGGGGAAGACTGAAGGGCTTTTGAGAAGAGCAACAGTGTCTTGGAGTGAAAATGTTGCTCTTTCTGCAGGCACTTGGAAAGCAAGACTGTTGACTCTGTGAAGCTGACTCCTTTCTTTTGTTCTTAGCAATGTTTTGTTTTGGTCAGTGATTGCCTTTTTGTGGAGGTAATACCTTAAAGCCTTTGTCTGTCTTGGATTATTTCATGTCCTTGGAATGGGCACAGCCTTCTGATTCACGCAGATTTTCTCTGATTAAAAGTAAATCATGTTATATTAACTCTTGCCTTGCAGGTATCTCATATCAACACAGAACAGTTGCTGAATCAAGTTATTTTTTTTGTTACTGGCATCAGATTTTGGGCTTTAGGAAGGGAAGATACTCTCTGAGGAGATTTGTAGCTGAGCAGATCCACTGGCAGCTTATTGCAGCTGACAAATTTCCTCTTGGGTGACCCTCATGAGTCTTCCCAAGTCAGAACTGGATAGGATAAATTTCCCACTTCCCCTACAATGATGCAAATCCAGTCATGTTCAAATGCTCAGTGCTTTTGGGCATTTTTTTTCCTCTGGAGGTGCTGGAGCCACACCACATCTGCTGGTACTTCTGGTACTCTGATGTTCCATTAAGTACCTTCCAAATTGGGTTTATGGTTTTCCTGGGGGGGGGAAAAGAAAAAAAAAAAAGAGAGATATAAATACTTGATTTATGGGAACACATGGCATTTGCAGATGTGTCAGTGTCACTGTTTCTCCCAGTAACTGAATTAAATGGTTGGAAAAGGACAATCAAGGTGGCTGTCACATGCCATTGCATGGAAGTTAGCACAACATCTGCTTTGCCTGCTGTTTCAGGAATCACTGGTGCATGGCAGAATCGGGAGGAGAATCTCGAGCACTTTTTCCCTGGTTGGTGCAGACCATGCATGGGAAATGTTTTAAGCTCTGCTGAGAGGAGCCTTTTGTGAGTTTGTGGCTGCAAGTTGCTATTTTTACCCAGTTCAGCACTAAAGTTACGAGAAGCTCAGAAAAAGAGCATTTCTCTCTTTCTGTACTCTCTCTTTTATCTTTCCATCACCTTCCCAAGCCCCTGATGCTCTTCAGATCTTGCCCCTGGGAGTGCCTCCATTCATGGCCCAATGAGGATTTTTTATCCCTACAGCAAATTAATTGTAGCTCTAATCACTGGCAGTGGTTGATGTTTTGCTATTGCAATTTGGTATTTTCCCCCAGAACCATTAGAGGAGGATGTGATACAAACTGCTGGTTAAAAGCTCTGTGATTCATGGCCTTTCTGGAGGCAGGAGGGAAAACGAGCTGTTGGTAGCAGAACCTCCAGTTAGGAACATTTATGGGGCTTCCCTTGGGGACTATGATGGGAGAGTAAAACTTTTATACTCTCAGATGCTTGTAAGCAATTCTCCATCTGGGACTTCAGATTGGAATAGCTCCATTATTCATTTGTACCCCAGAACTCCTTGGGTAATAATCTGCATCATCTTCTAGCTGTGAGTGGCCACAGTCACACGTGCTGCTGGGGGAAGCACAAATGAAATGCTGCTTGCTGGCCTTGGAAACCACAAGCTGTATTTCTTGCACTGCCAGATGCTTCCTGCATCATCTTGGGGCAGTCTCTTGCTGATAAAATCACTTTAGATGCAATTAACTCTCCGCACACATCAAAAATATTTAAGTGACTTGTTATCGAGGTGATTTCTGTACCTGACTCTGCACCTGGGATTTGGGACTCCAGGAATGTGGCTGAGGTGGAGGGAAGGTGTCAAACCTCATTGTCCCTGCCCTGGAAGTGCAGTTCTGATATTAAATGATGGTGTAGAAGCAGGAGCACAATTCCCACCTCCTTTTTCCATGGTTGTGCACGAGCTGGTTTGTGAAGGCACCTGGTGTGTGCATTGCCAGCCTGCCCTGCTTTCAGCTGGGGTTCAGCACCAGGAGAGGAGGCTCATGGAGAGTTCCAGGGCCAAATCACACTAAAGAGAGGGGATAAAAACATCCTTGAAGGGGAGTTTATCATGTTGTGTTCCACAGATTGGGCAGCAGTGCAGTGAAGGAGTCAGCACTGAGCATTTCTGGCTCCAGGAGCACCAGGAATCCTGCTGTTAGTGGCTGCATCCATTTAACAGCAGGGCTGGGCATGGGGGACGAGGTGTCCCTGACTGTTCAGCCCTTGGCTGTGACCTGCTGCAGGCTGGCTGGCTGTTTGCTCATTACCCAAATTGGATCAATAGATCAACGAGCAGCTACTGGAAAAAGCAGCAGAATTCAGCCTTGGGTTTGGCAGCTCTGATCACCCCGAGTCCCAGCCACGGGGGCAGAGGGCTGGGTGTGGCCTCAAGGTCCCCAAATTGTCAGTCAGGACCAGGGGACATCAAAGAGCCACATCCCCTCTTGGTGGGGAAGAGCTGATGACTGCAACAAACCAGCACTGAGGACCCCAGGGGTTTCAGCAAAAGGAGTTTTGGGAGAATTAAATTGTGCTCAGCTTATCAGTGCCACAATTTCTGGTTTTCTGAGGGCACTGCCAGTGACTGCACATAATGTCTGTCACAGCAAGTGCCTCTGAATTATTCATAAGTGGCTCGATTTTGCAATCCTAGAATATGAGTGTTTTCCCACCTAAAACCTGTCTCTCATGGAGCCTTTCCTGGTTATCAGAAGCTGTTGCTGATCACCAGTCCCAGTGTGTTATCCAGGGGCTGCTACAGCTTCTCCAACTCCCCCAAACACAGCACACCTTGCTGCAGCCTTCCAAATTCTGGCCAATGTTGGTGTCCCTGCCAATTTTGGTGTCCCTGCCAATGTTGGTGTCCCTGCCCATGGCAGGGGGTTGGAATGAGATGATCTCTAAGGTCCCTTCCAAGCCCAAGCCATTCTGGGATTCTACTTACTGCTCTGTTGGATGGCACTGGGCTGGAGAGGGTCCTTGAATGCACAAAAAAAAAAAAAAAATATTGTGTGTTGAACAGTTGGTTTACTCCACAAATACTGACTCAATTGAAATTTTTACTTACCTCGTGGCTGAGAAGGCATCTCTGAACCTGTTGGCGTAGGAACTGAAATTAATTTGTGAGTTTATCTTTTAATGAGTTTAGTGCAGCAACATCAAATAATTTTTCTCACAATTTAGCTCAACATTGATTCCTCATTTAGTTAAAAATTCAAAATCTTGCAGGCTACACAAGGAATTAGGTTCTTAATGACTGTTTTATTCAATTATTATAGAGATACTCGTCCTATCACAGTTAATGTTCCATTGTGAAATTGGTTTGAGAGGGACTGTAAAATGTTGCTTTACTCCCCAATATCCTCATGAGTAATATCCTCATGTGACAATTTAATGAAGTTTTCAACCATAGTGGATCTCCTTTGTGTGGTTCTGTTTCAGAATTTTAACTGATATTATTAAAATGTGGTTTAAATTGCAATTTAAAAGCTTTTTGTCTCAACATAGATTGTTTCTTATCAAGTTTTTAGCCCTTTTTCCAAAAATTCATTAAAAAAACCAAAACCCTTCAGTGCTGCTTGTCTTAGGATAAAAGTTTCCAAATTCTTTATTTCTCAAGTCTTGGTGAGGTCTGATGCTCTGTCTGATGCCTCAAGTTTGAGCTTTCATGTTTTCCAGACCCTGCACTGCATTGGTGTGTGACTCTGAACTCCATACCAAGTGCCAGCAGCTCTCCTCCCAGCTCAGGCACACAGAACAATCCTTTTCCAGCCCCAGAACCAAGGACAGCACTGCAGCTTCAGCCCAAAAAGTGCAAACAACAGGGAATGGAGGAGAGCAACCTGGGAGGGTGGGACTGGATAACCTGGAGCTGGAACTGGACAATGAACCCCAAGATGGAAATGGACCAGAACTTATAAAAGTGTGAGAACTCGTGACTCAGAGTCCATCTTGGGTGGAGCCATGGCTGGGCTCTTGCACTGCCCAAGGTGTATCCTCTGAAGGCCTTTTAATAAATCCCTACTTTATTCCTTGAACTCTGCCCAGCCTCTGTTCCAGCCTCTCAAGGCACCTTTAAATTTTCTGCTTTGCCTCTTGTCTCCAGTGCTGATTCTGCAGCTCCCACCTTAAGGGTCAGTTCTGGACCTCTGATGGGTAAAACATCTTTACACCAATTTTGTCCTGTAGTTCTTGTCTCAAAGGCTGTGTCTGCTGCTAAAGAGGACATTGCTTTGCTTCCAAATAATTAGGGCAAGAGCCAACCTTTTATACTCCTCTCATGTGCAAAGGCTCTGCAGGTTGTCCCTTCCATCCACAGGATTCTGGCTCCAGTTCCAGCTGTGCTATCCAGTGAAATGCTTTGGGGAGAGAGAACTACCAAGATAATGTGGTACTTAGCACCAATCAAGATAAAAAAAAACCCCACAAAATATAAATACATGTCTTGATACCTTTAAAGTAAAATTCTAAGATCTACTTTATGTTCTAGACTGGTCAAATATCTTATGGAATGTAATATTTTGATACATGTGCCTTAATCTGCCCAAATCTGTTGTTTCAGAACAAATGTTTCTGAATTTTTATTGCTTATAAAATGGAACTTGAAAACTGGTTGGGTTTTGTTTATTCTCTAGCACGTTTTTCTGTCTTCTAAAATTTAAGAAAGAATTATCCAGATCGGGTTGTTAAAGAAACTCAAGTGGCTGATGCATTGACTCGAGTGCTATCCCAGGGTTTTTAAAAGCTCCCACAATTGCAGGTAGCACTGTTAGCTCATTGTGCTCTGACCCCATGCAATGAGCCAGGCTTTTTAAATGGAGAGCTCACTGCTGGCCCCCTGATTTCACACATCTTTACTGGGGAGTGTTGCCTTGGCCACCAAGGTGGCTGTGACTAGGCCTACCTGAGTGGGAGTGGAGATAACAAAACTTTTTAGAACAGCTTACATGGCAATTAATATTAAAGACTGCATGCAATTATCCCATCTCTATTCCCTACTCATTGTTGAAAAGCTTTTAGGAATAGAATGGGAAAAATTGTTTGTTTTTTTTCTCTGTACCATTTGCAGAATTTGGTTCGTGGACAGCTTTCTTTTTCCTGCCTGATTTTACTTTGTATGGAAGTTGAGTGATTCTGTCCATCTCTTCCTCTGCTATTTCTTTGCCATGCATCATATGTATCCCTTTGAAGGGAAAGATAATGCAGGAGTTGGCTGCTGCCTGCAAATACCCAGCAGAAATGCACATACATATTTGATTATGTATTTCTTCCCATCTCTACAGGGCAAAATAAAGGTAATAAATGTCAGGTCTGCAAGAAAGCAGTGTTCTGTTTTAAGAAGAGGTGTTGGATGAGATGTGGCACGGGGAAAAGGTGGAGAAGTGGTGGGAATGGCTGTGGAAGTGAAAAACATCTCCAGAGGAAACACTGAACATCTGACAGATGTGATCACCAGGGGAAAGTCATGATTCTTTTAGTGACAATGATTCTTTATATTGATTTCCCAAATCTTAACACAGAAACACCACCTGCATTTTAGGAATACTGGTCCATGGGTGTTTTCCTTCTGAGCTCCTTGCAGTTTGCTTTGGGTGACCTGGCAGAGCACTGGTGAAGCTCCTGGTTTAGATTTGTGTTGTTTCTCTGCTGCTCTGAGTAAATCAGCTTAGTGGGAGTTTACTCTTTTGTACCCAGAGCTCTCAGGCTGGCAGAAGTGTTTGAATATGAGGCCTGAAATTAATCTGAGTGCTCTGCTCTGTATCCTGTGAAGAGTAATAAGATGCTTATAGATTTGCCAGCACCAAACATGGTACACAAGAATACAATAATCAATATGTGCTGTAGGAATACCAACTCTTTAATTTACTGCTTATTACATTGAATTGGATTACAGTCTGCTTTGTCTTTTCCTTTGCTTTAGTGCAATAACCTTTAAACCCTGGCTTATTTGTTCAAAATAAACCCAAATCTCCCTTTCTCTATTTTTTCCCCCCCTTAACCTGCTTTATTTAACAGACACTTCCCATTCCTAGTCTCTTTGCTGGCATTTATCTGCTTGCAAATGGATTTATCGTGGAGTAATCCCAGTTTTGAACAAAATGTGGTTTGCTATCTCAAAACCCCAGGCTCTGCTCTGCGTGCTGTGCTCCCAATTAAGTCGAGTGAGTCAATGAGAGCCTTTTCCAGAGCATCACCCAAGGAGGTTGTGCAGAAGGAAATCCTCATGGCTACTCTGGAGCTGAAGCAGGAGCTGCACAAGGGCTCACAGCACACAGGGGCTGGCAGAGGCAGGGAGGATGGCTACTTCTGGCAGCAGATTCCTTTATTCTTCCTGCCTCTTTTCTGAGGAGCTATTCCATGCCATACGTCTCTGGAAGGCTGCAGTGAAAGATTTCTGAAAATAAGGGGGAAATTTAATAATCAGCTGAAGCAGACCCAGGGTCACCATGGTGCCATCACTGCTGTGGCAGCACAAAAAAGGGGGTTTACTTTCTGTGCTCCCATTCAGAAAGGGGAGAATGTTTTAAATACAGTAATGAACCACCAATAAAATGGTTTTTTACAGGTATGATAGGGAGTTCTGTGGTAAGTATGCTCTGGCAAAGGAAAGGGGATGGGGATTACTGGAGTGGGGGGTGCCAGGGCTGCCCTTTTCAGCAGTAACCTCCTCTTAGTTTAGCTTAGCCCAAGAAAATTGCTATGATGAATTTGCATTTTTGTCAGTGGCTCTGTTCCATGACACATCTGCAAGCCCTGCCTTGTGTTTCTGTGCTGGAAAGTGTTTCAGGTGCCTGTGGTTAGGGCAGGGCTTGGACCCACTCCCTGCCCCAGTGGAAAAAAGTTGTGCTGACTTCACTTCATGGTGCATTGAGCAAATATCAGGCTGTAGGGACTTTAATTCTGCCTTTCACATTTAACTGTGACCTTCTTCAGCCTGAGGATCCATCACTACTCACAGAGATAAAAGTGTCCCACCTCCACAACAACATCCTTCCCCACGTAGGAGTTGTTGATATTTACACTACAAATTGCTGTAACAACTGAATTATTGTAAACAGGAGGAAGCAGATAAGAAAGCTGCCAGCCATTTATTCAGACACTGGTCAAAGGAACTGCATTTTATCCCAGGATAATTGCAAAAGTTATCTCATCCTGATAGCTCTGATACTGCAGATCTTTCTGTTGGGGGGTTTGGAGCAAGGGACAGAGGATAAACTCAACTGTAATCTTCAAATTCAACAAAAAACCAAGACCCCCAGGAGAATCTCTGCTTATATTTTGATTTTAGCAAACCTGGACTAATATTTGTCTTTCTCTTACACATGCAGGATGAACTCTATAGGTCTGCTTTAGTTTGAATGGTATTTTTGGGATGCAGGTATTACATGTTGAGGTGTGTGAGGATGTTCCTGAGCTCTCTTTGGGAGGTGGAGTGAATTCCTGGCAGAGGCTTCAGCACCTCAGCTCTGCTGCCTGGCTTGATTTAGCATTCAGAGAGGGAACAAGCATTTAAGATTTTGAAAAGTCCAAGAGAAATTGCTTAGGCTTCATTTTTTTACTCTCTTTTGGTGAGGATGGTGAGAGGACTTTCACCAGATGAAAGATATTGCAGAGAAATTTGAAACCAGTGAGAGAACCCCAGGCTAATCTAGGGCCAGCAGCTGCAAGATCCCAACAGGTTTAAGGGGAAGACAAATGAGCAGTAAGCACAGCTGAATTTGGGTCTGCTCAGTGGGAATGAAGGCAGGTAAAACCCAATTTATGTCTGCCTCTGCCCTGGAGTGTGCTGTGGATGCTAGTTCCTGAGCACACTCATTTCCCAGCACACTCACTGTCCATAGGATGGGAAGCCCTTGTCATGTGGAGGGGGGCAAGGAAGGTGTGGCCAGGAGGTGTTTGGGCTCCTGCAGAGCTGGGATCAATGACCTGGAGCTCTTCTGCCTCGTGCCAGACTCTGCTGCTGCAGCAGATGTTGGGTCAGTCCCTGCAGATGGTTCAGGGTGGGTTTGGATCAGGTGTGGGTGACCCTGGCTTGGATGGGTTTGTTTTTAGTGGGGTCTGGGGACTGCCCACACCCTGAGTGAAGCCTGGTGCTGTCCATCGAGGAGCTCTGTGGCTCTGGAGCAGGGAAGGGGCCCAGTGACAGCTATTTCAGGGAGCAGCTGGTGGCCCCAGGGAACCACAGGGCCACTTCACTCCTGCTGCTCCTTGCCCAGGCTGGGCTGTGCCCCTGCACTGTCTGAGAGCTTTCCAGTAGTCTCAGCCAGAAATCCTGAACAAATCCCAGCCCAGTAAGATCAAATAATGAGCTGTAAGACGTGGTGACTTGGATGGCATTGTGCTCCTGAAGTCAGAGGAGGGATGGGAAGGAGAGGAGGCTTCTGGCATCTCCTGACAGCAGCCACCCCTGCAAGCCAGCCAGACCCAATCCAGCAGCACTTCAATGGATCTGAAAAATCCCCCTGCTCTGTAGTGCAGGAGGAGGAGTCAGATGAGGGGATGGCAGGCTGGAAGGATCTGCCAATAAAGTGGCAGGTGGGGCAATAAAGAAGAGGGGATGAGGTCAGAGTTCTGGTCCAGAGCCTGGAGAATTACCTGATGGAGAGAGAAATGAATATTTTATCACTATTCATCACCATTATGGCAGCATGAAAAGGCAAAGAAAGAAGCGGGGAGCAGTAGGCTGGGCCACAAAATGTTCCTTTAGTGGTGCTGTGGCTTTGCTCTGGTGAATCTGCCTGGTGTCTCACCCAGAGAAGAGGAGCTGGCTAACGATGTGCTCTGCAGATGGATCCCTGCTGGCACAGAAACCCTTCCACAGCCAGTGCACAGGTGTTTGATTTCGTTTTTGTTAACGAGCCAGTCGCAGGCAGATTCAGGGAAAATGGACCACAGTTACTGTGGAGAGACAGAGTTCTCTGTGGAGAGACAGGGTTTCTCTGGCTGCTTGCAATCCAGCTCCACCATATGCCCAGTGAGAGCCCAAGCCACGTCCTCCAGTTGGTCACCAGCCCTGCTTGTGCTGAGGGAGAGGATGGAGCTGCAGCTCCCCGTGCTCCTCCACGTCCTGGTGGGCTTTGCTGAGTTAAGCCAGCGCCTCTGACAAGTCTCCCTGGTTGTTTGTCTTGTCACAAAAACTCCTGTGGCTTTTTGTTGTTGCTTGTATCCCTTCCAGAAAACACTTTGCAGCAGATGTTGGCTAATGCAGGAAGAAATACTTGTGAAAAGCAGATTTCAAGGATTTTATATATATATATATGTACACCAGGTGCAGTTATTCAATGTGAGGATTAAGAAAAGAAGTTGCTAGAATTGGGAAAGTCTTCAAGTCTATTTAAAATTAACTGTGAATTTTCTGTAAGAAAATGAGGGAATCAACTGAGTCTGCCCACGAACCTAACAGAGGAAATGCAAGGAATGTCCTGATGGACAATTGAGGAAACATGTAGATGCTCCACTGGATCAAGAATATATAAACTCAGAAATATTTGCTGAAACTATCCATGAGACTTTAGGAGGGATATTGGTAAAAACTCTTGTGCCTTTTGAGGTCAGTTTGTGAAGAGAACGGCAAAACAAAGTGAAAAATGTAATAGGAAATGAGTAGTAGGTAAAATGTCCTCTCCCATACCTAGGGATACTTGCAGGTAGACTTGGTTAAAATTATCACAGGTAATACAGGGACACTGAGTTTTCCCAAACATAATCCAGATCATTCTGAACTGCATGTTCCCCTTACAGGAACTTTTTTAATCACAGCATCTTATTTATTGCTGGAGAGAGAAGACAGGAAGTTGTCCTTGTTACTCATCCTGCTCTTCTCAGGTTCTCTTTTCTTTTTTTAAAAAACTTCCCCCCCCTTTTTTTTTTTTTTTCTTTTTAATTTTAGTTCTTTGCCCTTTAGAAGGAAAAGCTCTTTCTTGGTCAGTTTGTCACAACTGGAAATGAAACCATGGCAATACCCTTTATCTGCAGTGTTACAGAGACTGTTTCAGAGTTGATGGGAGTCACTCCTTGCCTTTCTTGTTATCTTCCATCCCTGACTGATTTAAAATGCAGCTAATGCCTCTCCCCAGGCTGCTGACTCACTGTTAAAGTACATGCTAAACCCCACACATGCAGTTTGAGTCACAGGGGAATATATTGTCAGAAAATAGTGCTTTGATTCTTTCCTTTGCTGGTGTAAACAGGGTGAACAAATAAATCTGGGTACTTTGAAGTCACACAGTGCTCCAGGGAGAAGGGAGAGGGGATGCAGTAACAAGTCTGGGCAAACTCTTTTAAGAATGACCAAAATAGCATGCTCTAAGAAATTCAGAATTCAACAGTTCTTCAAGTTAGACTTTTAGCTTGCTACCATCATTTTATCTTGGATCATCACAGTTTATTGTGAAAAGATTGTAGTGTGGCCATCAAGGGATATGTGGTCTGTATTAATCATATTTATGATCATGTTGTGAACTAATACCTTAAATTTTTATGGCACAAAGTGGCATTTATGAATAATTCATTGATGATATGGTAAACTGAACTGTAGCAATTCCTTCACATGGGTTATTTGGAAGAGCTATTGACAGTAAGGAAAACAGGCACTTGAAATCCTTCTGGAAACTCTCTGCAAGTGTTGGAATGGGATGTGCAGGCTGTGCCTGGAGCTGGGAGAGCTGCCTGTGGATCTAGCCAGCAATAGGTGGAATAGGGAAAGGGCTTTCCCAGGCACTGGTGCCACTCAGGATTGGGGGGAAAAATGAGTTTATTTTCTCTCTTTTCTCTGTAAACATAAATTCACATTATTTTTACCAAGCCTGCTGGCGGGATCTTGCTTTGCCCGCTCTCTGCACTGCATCTGCTGCAAACCCAGCTCGGGCAGCCCCAGCAGGGGCAGGACAAGGTGCCAGGGGAAGGAAGCTCAGCTGGAAACCCCTGTTTCCCTGCGTGGCAGCAGAGCCAGGCTCCTGCCAGCCTGGTAAATAAGCCCTGGAAGGCAGAGCAGGGGCTGTCACCCTGCATTTCCCTGCCCCAGCTCCCGAGGGTGGCTCCCAGCAAAGGCACCCGCTTTCCCCCATGCTGAACACGCTCCAAATCCTGCCCCAGTGTTTTCCTTCTGCTTGACAGTTGTTTCCTTTATTGTGTGGCTGCTCACGAGGGAGCTGTTTCATAGGGATTTCAAACCTGCTCCTTGTAAAATCTGCAGCTTCTCCTCCGTGCAGCAGACCGGGCGTTTTATTCCTCTCGCGCCGGTTCGTTTTTCCTAAACTAAGCACTTTGCTTCAAAAGGGTGTCCTTGTAAATCTTTGTCCTTTTAAATCCAAAGGTCAATGATACTTTCTATATGCAAATTCAGTTGTTAAATGTATTGCACATTACTACTCCTGGCAGATGGGGGAAAACTGCAAATTTATCATGGTGATGGCTTCAGGAACAAAGTAAGTAATTATAGACACAGTATGACAACTAACAACAGTGTCTTTTATTCTCTAGTGTTCTCAGTAGCCTCTCAAATGAAAGAAGAGAATTGGAAGGTTACCTTAGCTATGTGTTTGAATCTAGGACTGTATTACCAGAAACTGCAGTGTATTGCCTTTATTATTACCCATTAGAATGCAATTTAACTTCTGGCCCCTTAATAAAACCCTTCCCACAGATGCATTAATAAACAGAAGTTTATTTGCTGTTCAACTTTGCTTTTCTTTCTTGTGCAGCATAAGGAGTTCTAGGCAGTTGGAAGGAGAATATTCTGCTGAGAGATTTTTTTTTTTTAGTTATATTTGGATCATTCAGGCTAATACTCAAAAATATGAGCCATTTTATAGAGTAGCTGCTTTGTTTTTATGATGGTGATGGTGACCATGAGTTCTGTGTGGTCTCAGCTCAGGGGTCACCAGAAGTGCAGCACCCAAAATCCAAACATGCAGGTGGCTGTAAGGGAAGGGAAATGCAGGCTTGTGATCCTCTTGGTACAGGTGGGATTTTGGAAGAGCTGCTCCCCATTTCTGGGGGGGCAGAGAGGGGCAGCAGAGCCAAACTGCTCCTTGGGAATGTGTGGCTCCTGCCTGGCCAGGCTGGATCCCCCTGGGCTGGGCTGGGTGCCTCCCCTCCAGCCAGCAGCAAATGCCTGGGGGCAGATCATGTTCCCATGTCTCCCATCTGCACCCTCTCAGCTTAGATTTAGGCTTTGTCTATCCTGATAAACTCAACCATATTTCCTTACCAGCTTGCTGTCAGTTGCTATATATTGATCCTCAGTGAATGCAGTGATCTGCACTCCAAATGACTAATTAAATATGCCATAAATCTGCAAGAGAATGAGTGCTTCAAGCACCAGAACTCCTTTTTTTTTTGTGTAATAAAAAAAAATCTCGTTAAAAAATCATGTTCTAACCACAAGTGATTAAAACCTAGTTTGAAGTTATTTTACCAGAGACAGAACTGTATAAACTATTGCACAGTGATGTTTACAGAGCTGCAGACATTGCACAGAAATTCAGAGGTCAAAAGTCCAGTGGATAATATCCACAAATAGTTAAAAGGGAAAGATGTGATCAGGCTAGCACCTTGTGTCCCTCAGATGTCATTTCTCTGATGTTTTGGGAAAACCAAATTAATTCCCTTGGCACTGATGCTTTTGGAGAAGACAGCAGTTTGTGATTTCTTGGATGTAGATGAACAGCCCAATCCAAACAGGATTTTTTTGGCCATAAACACCTGTGGGTGCTGTGTTACCTTGTGCTGACAAGTGCAGCACTCACAGGGAAATATCAATGTGCTGTGGCCTGTCCTGGCACAGAGAATTCAGGTGTTTCACCTCCTCCCCTGATAACAGAAGATTAACCTTGCACCAGTTTAATTATCACTGGCAAGCAAAATGCCTTGTCCCTCCCCAGACAGAGGGAAGGATTTTCAGGGGAATAAACTGATATTTGATGGCTCCAGGTTGCCAAACTCCACTGCAAGGCCTGAGACTCCTTTAGTGCTGATCTAGGACTGATTTATTGCAGAGGTGAGGTGCATGGTCTGTGTCTTGTGTCTGCAGTGAGAGTTTTCTTAAAAAAAACCCCAAAATACTGCTCTCATCACATGGTTAGCTTGGGTTCTCCTCCTCCTTTTCCTCCTCCTGACCTCTGGCAGCAGAGCAATGTTTGTCTTGACTGAAAGAAAATTCAATTCTTGTACTTAAACATATGCTCTTACAGGGCTGAGTGACTCCCTGTCTCTTCCATTTGCATATTCATCTTTAAATGATACTTATCATTCTAAAACTCTTTGGACATTGCTGTAAATCAGCAGAAACATTTAGGTAAACAAAATGGGTGTTTATAAGGAATAATTTAGTAACTTTTATAGAACTTTGTAGACAAGAAAATGGTTAAAATTTGAAATTCACTGGTTCTATGATAGTGCAGGCCTGAAAGAACTTGTGTATAGAAAAATGTATGAATGTTTTGTTGCAGCAATGTAACAGTAACTGCAGCAGAATTTTAGTCAGAACCAGTTGGCTTCAGTTTGCAGAGGTTGTTGTGGGCCCTGCAGACAATTCCCAGCAAATACATTCAGAAATGTTTTTAAATAGTGCAGGTAAATGAATTCTAACAAATATAATATAAATTTACGGAAAATAATATAAATTATGCAAAATATGCATTTGTAAGTATGTGGCAAACATAGATTTATGAGATAAATAATTAAAGCAGTTATGAATACATGTTTATGGGTTTTTTTTTTAATTTTTGAGAAAATCCCTGATATTCTAATTAAGTTTTGGCTATTCCATTCTTTTGATTACACTGTGGTGATTTTATCCAGTTTAAAGGGCAGTAGAGTTGAGACCAAAATATTTCTGCTGCCTTATCAATTGTTAAGATCTGTGATCTTTTTGCTCTCCTCTTTTGGCTTGGGCCATTTCTGTCTCTTCAGTGACATTTCAGGGCCCATTTCAGTTGATCAAAAACGTGGAATTCCCAGTGATTGGTGCATTTTTGTTCCAAAATGCCACAGCTTCAGTGGGAGTTTGCTGAGTATCGATCACAGGATCAGGATTTGTAAAGGCAAACACATTCCCAGAAATATTTACTGCACAGTGGGGACTCCTGGGGTGCAGGATGTGGCTGTCAGCACTGCTAAAGAGAAGTGTCATGTCATGGGAAATGCCCTACAAATACAGAATCACAGAACCCCAAAATTAAGGCTGGAAAAGATCTCCAAGATAACGTTGAGTCCCACCATCACCCCAGCACCGCTGTGCTCTCCATTAAACCACGTCCCCAAGTGCCACATCCACACATTTTTTGGCCACTTCCAAGAATTGTGACTCCACAACTGCCCTGGGCAGCTGTTCCAAGGCTTCACCACCCTTTCAGTGAAGGAATTTTCCCTAATATCCAGCCTAAACCTCCCTGGCACAACCTGGGGCCACTTTCTCTCATCCTGGCAGGTATGAGCTGGGAGGAGAGCCCAACCCCCAGAATTTGAAGTCTTGGCTGTTTTGGGGGGTTTAGAGATTGCAGAGATGTGAACGGGCTTCCTACTTGGAATTCCTTTGGCAAGTGAAATAATGGTGGAAGGAAGTGTCACATTTTCAAAAGTAAAATTCAGATGCAGCACAGCTACAGTGGCTTTGATTTGAATCACAAAGATTCTCAGATGAAAACAGAGCTTTGAAGTTTCAGGGAAATGTTTAAATTTGCTCTCCTGTTTCTCCACCAGCGTGACTTTGTCTGGATGTCCAGACTTAAAAGCTGTTATTGACACACACAAATCTCCTTTCAAGTGGGTGATCAGCACTGGGGCTGTGCTCTTCTGCTAAGCAGATTGGAATATAGCTTTTAAAAAAATGACCACACATGAAAGGCTGTTTTCCCCCTTCAAACCCATCCTGAACAAAGTGAAGCTGTTCCATCTCATAAAGACAGATGATTGACATTATATAGTGCATGAAATTTTCCTTTTCAGAATCATGACATTTTTTAATAAAAGTGGAGATAATGCTGGGAGCTAGTAATTACACTATATCCACCCCCAACAAAAAAAGATCCATTGGGGGAAGAAATGAAACAATATGTCTTTACAGAGAATGCAATTAAGTAAAGCCAGATTAGAGGAAGCACTGAGGGTAAGCGACATGCCTTATTATCTCCAATGTGTAAATTTAATTTTCTTTTTTCCTCATAATTCCTCTTTCCCCAGCTTTTTTTTCCTCACTCCATGGAGATCAACTTGCAACAGCTTCATTTTCCTATTGATCTATTTAATATTTTTCCATTGTGCATAATAAAACACCAAACAGGATTTGCTATCAATGCGTGAGCAGCCTTTCTGTCTCAGAAAAGAAAGAGATAATATTGTTGCAAAAATGTTCTCCCTGGGGTAGATGATGACATTAACATTTTTGTTAGGGAAGGAGTGGCTCAAAATTAAATCTTGAAATTACCAGTATTTATCAGAGCCACTCACAGAAGTGGAGGGGAAAGGTGAAATGGCTGAGTAAATACCATCTTCTCTGCATCTCTAAAGGCGATGCTAAAAAGGCATTAAAATAAGGATAGAAAGACTCCCCTCAGGAATATTTATCAGAGGTGCTTCATCTTGATGACAAATCTAAGACAAGACATGCATGGCAATACCTGTTGATGTGAAGAGTTTGTTAATAGCAGGTTTGGTTTTCTAAAAGTGAGATTTTTGTCCCCGGGACAAGGAAAAACTGGCTTTGTAAAGGCAAGGATGTATTGTAGATTAGTTCTGCACAAGTGGACAAGGAAAGGAGTGGCACCATCTGCTAAACAAACCTCTTGGAGGTTAGAATTCTGTGAGTGCCTTTTCCTTGGTAAAAAGGAACTTGTGTGCCAATAGGGTTTGTGTAAGTGGGGATGTGGAAGGAATTAGGGTCGCACCTGATGCAGGTTGTAGGAAGGTTGGAAGAATCTGTCCCATTTTATTCAAAGATCTGCACGTGTGTTATCGTTTTTGAGCTCTTACAAACATAAATAAGACCTCGACTACAAGCATTTGTAATTTGAAAATGATCAGTGGGTCAAAACTCACTGTTGCTGAAATAATGAAATATTTTGAATGACGAGTCCCACTGAGACCGTGGCAACCTGAGCCTGGGCAATTTGTGAACAGGAAAGGGGAAATTACTGGTTGTGAGTTCCTCCCTGACTGGTATTTGTTATCACTGTCCTTGGAGAAGGTCCTGCCCTGAAGCAGTGATGATGAAAGGCGATGACTTCTTGCCATTAACGTCCTTGTATCATAAAAAGATCTGAGTTCACTGCCATGGGGTCGATAATGGCAGCAAAACAGCAGCAGTTTCATTCCTGCCGTGTGCTCCAGGTGCACAAGGTGCATTTCCCTGCCCCTCACTTCGTGTGGGAATTGTTTTGGTGCAGGGAGTTGTGCTAATTACGGATGCTGCACACCGAGGCGTGTCAGTCGTGAATCTTGGCTTGGAGAGGAGAAGACAAGACTTTATAAATGAGATTCGTTTAGGCAGCATGTCATCAAATGACCTGATAAGTAGGGCCTCATCTGGGTAATGATTAGGTTTTATGCACTATTACAAGGATTGATTTCCTAGAAAGGCAATGAGCAAAAAAAACCATATCTACAGCAGATTTTATCTGGCTGAGCAAATTACCTGACAAGATAGGCAGACCCAAACCAGGCTTTTAATTCCTGAAAGGGCGAGATTTTGACACCTTATCCAAAACACTCTGTGTTCTACACTGTGGATCAGTACACTTATTTTGAATGAGTTATTTTGAGAGGAAAATAATATCAGTTTCCACAGAAGTGTCTGACTGCCTTCAGTGCCCAGCTGAAGGGATTTCTTACACACTGGGACAAGTGTGGAAATGGTCTTGGAGTGGCTTTATTGGATGTTTTTAGAATGAAATCTTATGCTTGTGAAACTCAAAGGCAAAAATTTCACTGATAGTAATTCTTTATGGTGTGGGCCTTCACTTACAACCTCAGGAAGGTTTCCCTGAAGGTATGAATTGAGTGTTATAATATATCATAATGCAGATATTTTAGATGTAAACATTTATTTCGTTGTAGGAGAGCCACAGAGTTGTTACTAATTAGCTTTCACTTTCTTCAACTCCATAACAGAGGAAGCATAAATTTCCCTGTTTTTTTTCTTTTTTTTTTTCTTTCTTTTTCTTTCTTTTTTTTTTTTT